>CM046802.1:28812060-29374560 GCA_025617405.1 Perca schrenkii
ATGTCTTTTATTTATGTAAAGGAAATAATTATTCTCCTGTATTGTTGAAAACCTTCTGCATATTCAAAACATCACATGTTTCCAGATGTTTTTTTTTTATGTACAACAAATGTTAGAGAATGAGACCTTGTTACAGCCATGGGCTCCAAAGTTTAAATCTACTTAAATCTATATTTAGTTTAGTTTTCACGCTCCTGTTGTGTTCTTTAACCCCAATGTTGCAAAGTAGACAACTTTGCCGTGCATGTTTTGAACCCCCTTAATGGTTATTTTTACCTGTTTTGGGGAGTTTGTTGTCTTGACACATTATTGTAAGTGGGACAAATCTACGTCTTCTAAATATACATACCGAAATCTACGCCTATGGCTCTAGTTCAACCGTAATAAGCTTAGAGATTTACGTCTTAGTTCCACACACATCATACTGTATGCGTATTTCTTTGTTTTTTTTTCCAGCAAACAGCACCCTGGTAACATGTTTAACAAGCTCTGCTTTATATCCCATTTGTCATATGTGAACAAGCGTTTCATAACAGCGTGACAATTAAAAACATGATGGCATGCTGGAGAGAACAGCTGAAAAATGGAGAGAACAGCTGAAAAATGGCCACCGTAAGAGGACTGAGTTGTGGAAATTTGCTCAGTGAGATGAGCATTACTGTGTGGCAGAGCTCCTCGGGGCTGAGGACACCGAGGACACTGAGGACACTGAGGACATGGTATTATTTCTCTGGGCTGGATTGTTTTCTCTGTGAATGTGTGTGCAGAGATTCACTATTTGTTAACATCAGAATTTCATTCCTGTCAGCGGGCGGAAAGCTTGGAAACAGCATTTGTGTTTTTATTGTCCTTTTATTTAACCAGGTAAAAGTCTTGTTGAGATTAAAATCTCTCTTTCAAAGAGAGACCTGACCAAGAAGAACATTGTCACAGTGAAGGGCCGAAAATATCATATTTTATTGCGATTATTTGACACGATTACTCATTGTATTTTTGGAAAGATGTTACATTTATTGAACTTAAAAAAACAGTGAAACAGTTAAACAAATCAACAGCGTAGACATTCCCTAAATACTTTTTGGGGTGGGGGAAAAAAATCAATACAGCATAGTATCGCGATATTTTCTGTGGCAATACTGTATCGATACACAGACGATAAGTATCAATCTATTATTATATATGTGGTCAGTTTCTCTGCTTGACAATCCCATTGTGCAGCAATAAAATGGCGTGAGATGAAAAAACTAATAAAACGGATGTTGACAAAGTTTCCTTTTGGGGACATCATTTGAAATTGGGAAAAAAGTGATTAATTGCAATATATCGCAGAATATTGCAATATGTTTAAAATCGCAATAATACCGTATCGTGACATAAGTAACGTGATGATATCTTATCGTGATGATATCTTATCGTGATGATATCGTATCGTGATGATATCGTATCGTGATGATATCGTATCGTGATGATATCGTATCGTGATGATATCGTATCGTGAGGCCTCTGGTGATTCCAACCCCTAATACTTATTTGAATTACCCTTAAAAAAATAATGTAAAAATATATTCAGGCGCGACCTCTATCCACTGTTGCAACTTAATAAAGAGAAAAGTCCCCCCCCCCCAAAAAAAACCAAATATATATATATATATATATATATATATATATATATATATATATATATATTTTCAAATGTTGGCTGAGTGAGTTTAGCCCTCGGGAGGGTCCAAAGAATTTACTTGCAAAACGTAATTTGCAAAATAATCGTTTTTCTTGATGACGTTTTCCTGATTGTCTATTCGATCCTGAAATCAAAGTTGTGATAAAAATGTTATTAGTTGCACAGCCCTAAGGTACAGCTTTAAATACAAGCAATATAAACCGACTTAGACAACTTTTACTGAAATTTCCTTGAAGCAACGGCTCCATTTACAGGTGCAACTAAAGATCATTTTCATTATCAACTAATCTTCTGATTATTTTCTGATTAAAGGGATAGTTTGGACGTTTCGGATTGTTTGGATATAAAAGATCCGAACTATGCGTTTAATCAAGTTTGGTCCATAAAAAGTCTATAAATAGTGACAATAAACCTCACGATTGAAGTTTTTAAATTGCTTGTTTGTTGGATCAACTGTCCAAAACACAAAAATATGAAATCGTCTGTCACGTATGATAAAGAACAGCAGCAAATCAATCAACTGATTATGAACATAGTCGACTGATCGCCTGAACTCTACTCTGTTTAAATGAAACTTGCAAAAAATATAACGATAGTATACAGTGTTTCCTCTATGTTGATTTGACCATTAGAGTGCATTTCGGAGAACGTTTGTATTGTAGGTGTATTATTTACATGCTGAAGTTACACTGCATTAATAATGTAATTAATAGTGGGTTTATTGTTATTTGCTACAGAATGCTTAGCCTATATGTCGAGATCGAAGTTGGCCTATATAGTAACTCAAAATACAGTTCAATCACAACTGAGAATATGCCTCATTGTGTGTGTGAATAGAGGTGAATAAATATATTTGTTTGTGTTGCAGCGAAGCGTCAGCTCCGTTTCGTTGGGGGGTGTTCGGATCTGCCCCCACTGCTAAAAAAAAATCATGAAGGAAACACTGGTAAAATAAACTGCTAATTATATAAATGAAATTAGGAAAATAAATCGTAAATATTTCAATGATTACAGATATTCGAAAGAGTCTTTCTGGTGTTTTGGGAAACAGAGGGACTTTGACCTTTGACCTCGGTATTTCCAAAATATTGGACTCTTAATTTAAGTGTCAGGATTTCACTGTCCCCAAAGCTCAGAGGACCATGTACAGTTAAGACTTAAATCTTGCTTTAAAGAGTCTGCAGCTTGATTGTTTCCGAGTTAATCACGTCGCCATCTGTCAGCGGCACACATAATTAAACACGCCATGATCTAAACGGCGAGTAGAGAAGTTGTTCAGCTCTTGGATCGCAACAGACCTCAAGAAATTAATCTTTATTTTCCCAAGATAAAAGAGGCGATGAGCCAAAACTGTTGACGCCTGAGGCCAAATGTGTAGTTTGCTCCAGAAAACTCATTTATCTCACATAAGTAAATAACAAACGGAGCTCTGCTGTGTGTGGAAAGCGATTCGTGCTGGACACTAACCCAGTGGTTCCCAAACTTTTTTTCACGTCAAGGATTCCTAAACTAAAATTAGACCGTATCGGTATCGGCCTTGCAAAACCAGTATCGGTCGATCCCTACCGTTAACTGTTTGTAACATTAAATAAAAAGGATTATGTATCATTTTATTGTAGCTGACTTTACAAGATGACTTCCCTATTGGCTGTTGGAACAGGTGACGTCCCTTGCATTATATATGAACCAGCAAGACTCCTCAGATCCACAGGCAGTGGTCTTTTAACTGTCCCTCGCTGTAACACCAGAGCAGGGGAGGCTGCTTTTTGTGTTTATGCCCCAAAGATATGGAATACCCTGCCAGTGGAACTGAAAGAGGCCTCCACACTGAACATTTAACAAAAAAAGGATTAAAAACCTTTCTTTTTACAAAGGTTTATGATTAACAGAGTTTGTCGCTGTTCAATGTTGATCTTTTAAGTGTGTGTGCCTAATATCCTCTGTATAATTATGTATAAAGGGTTTTATTTGTAAGTGTACTTTTTTGTACAAAGCACATTGTGTTGTATTAACTTATATGAAATGTGCTATAGAAATAAAGTTTGATTTGATTTGTAAAACCAGCCTCTGGCCATCAGCTGGTTCGGGGCGAGCTGAGATGGGCCGGTTCAGATCGCTGCAACGTTTCTTTTGCGACGTTCTAAAACAGTTTTGTCTCGTCGCGAATCTTTGGACTGAACTGGGCTTAAAACCCATGAACAAAATAGTCATACATTACGTCGTTGTGTTACAGATGGATGGAATAATAGCGAAAATAACATCAGTTGCTTTTTGCTGGGGGGACCTCCTGGAACCCACTTTGGGAACCACTGCTCTAACCTATGGAAAAAAAAAAACTTCAAATTGTTCATGACTAAATAGAAACTAGCTCCTAAGAGGCCCCTGCAGCTGTTGCAGTCGCCATTTCAGCCGACAAAACTGACAGTTGCAGACTAAAAAGTAGAAGTCAGCCTTTGTCTACTTCTGTCTGACGGCACGGCCCATTGTTTCCAAAATGACCTCAAACGTCGAGCAGTAGCTCAGCCACGATTATCATCTGCACATGTGATGGATTGGAAAAGCTTGACAGCTGTACAGTAGCAACAGCAAGTAAAAGGGGCCGGGATTTTTAAACAAAGATTTGGTATTTCTTCCCACCAGAATGTTATTCCTGTGAGTGTAGAGAAAGCTTTTAGACGGCATTTATATTTGTATTGTCCTGTTGTTGAGATTTAAAACAATATCCAGTTAAGATGCATAAACAGGTGTGTTTACATCTATTAAAATAAAGGAACAATAACTATAGAAGCAAGGTAGCACATCATTTTACTTATTCCTTTGGGAGAAACACATTTTTTTTCAGTTTTTTTTTAGGTCTAGGTTACATATATCGTTGTTGAAACAACATTTAAATGAATATATTTCAGCGTGAAGCTGGCAAAGCATAGGACTGATGTTAGACCTAGTGTTAGCTCAAAGTGGTCAAAACCTGCACCGAGTAGATGCATTAGTTCAGGTGTGAGACTGTGTGAACATCCAAAAGTTTTCTTGCAGTTTATTTCAAGCGAATCACGTTGCCTGTCCTCGCCTCTTGCTCAAAGCCATTGGGTGATGCTTTTGCAAGTTTTAGGAATCCCTCCAGTCTGCATATTTTAAGAGAGTGTGTGTGTGTGAGAGAGAGAGACACACACAGGGGAATAGAGAGAGATAATGAAGGCCTTGGTGTAAGCTCTGGTGAAAGGACAAATTTGGAAACGCCAGAGATGAGGGAGGGAGGGAGGGAGGCAGCGTCTCAATGTTAAAGCTACAGAGAACAGGCCTCACCGAGCACTTTTAACACAAAGTTTGAATGAGAAGAACAGAAGCCTCATCGGACTGTCTGAGTCTCTGTCTGACTTTCCTGCTTTTTCTCTCTTTCTCACTCCGTCTCTCTGAGGAATTTAAGTCGCTACCACCGAGCAGAAAAGAAAAAGTGCATGCAGCAGTTTGGGTGTCCCCTTTGCCAGAAACTACAGTATCACATCATGCAAATGAGGCTGCTGCAGCTTCGGTGTCCTCCTGGGTTTTGTATGACTTATGTAACAGCAGCCAAAAGCACATTTCCTTTCCGTCTTTCTCAACTTATTTTAATTTCTACAGCACTATGGGCAAACAGCCTTTTCAGGTTTGGCCAGTCGTAATATTGGTCTTTCTATGCCACAGTTCAAAATATGGAATAATCAATATAACCCGACTGATACAGGATCTTTGAGGCAGATACAGAAATTCAGAATCAGAATCAGACAAGGATTTATTGCCAAGTAAGTAATACTTACAAGGAAGTTGCCTTGGTGGATGGTACATACATACATACATACATACATACATACATACATACATACATACATACATACATACATACATAGACATAAAGATATCAAAAAGGAAATAAACAATAAATGTAAAAGAAACTATAACAAATAACCAGGTTTAAACCTAATTTATCTCGAGGGCAATGGCTGTGCAGCAGTTGCAAAACGAAGTGGCACGAGTGCAAATATAAAAGTCTGAGTTTCAAAAATCTTGATAGTGAATGCGTTTACATACGCACTGGTATCCTGGTTTTATGATCATGTTTTTGGAGTATCCTGGTTACGTGAGCCAATATCCGGGCAATTGTTTTTACTGGTAATGATCTTAGTAATCACTTAACGCCCCGCTGCCAAAGACTTATCTGTTTCTCAGCCATTTATCGTCTTAATTTTGGCCTTTTTGGTGTTAATGCATGAATGACAAGTTTTCATTACAGATTATTTTCTTCATTAATTGATCTCATTGTTCAGTCAAATTAAAAGTCAAATAAGATGAAATGGGGAAAAAAAGCCTATCACAACTAACGTCTAAAGTGACGTACTCAAATGTCTTGTTTGGTACAACGATATTCAGTTTACAGTCGTATAAACAAATCTGTAAGTTTGAGGAGCTTGAACCTGCGAAAGTCTGTTGACTGATGGAGTAATTGTTTTATCTCTATTTAAGAAATTAACCAATGTCTTCTGCCCCCTCTCCTTCTGCTCCCCAGTTCTCCCTGTTTGGTTCTCGCTCCGCCAGCAGGACCACCAACCCTCCCTCTTCCTCCTCCTCCTCTTCCTCTCCTGTGATTCCTCCAGCTCCGCCGGTGAAAAGGGTGGACCGACCGACCGGCCCCCCCGGCCCTCCCGGCCCACCCGGCATTCCCGGTTGCTCCGGCCTCAGCAAAGCAGAGTTCCTGGAGCGCGTGCGGCGCAGTAACCAGGCCTGCCAGCAGGGGGAGTACGCCCTGGCTGTGCGGCTCTACAGCGAGGCCCTCACCGCCGATCCCCAAAACTGCATCCTGTACAGCAACCGCTCGGCTGCCTATCTCCGACTGGGCCAGTACAGCACCGCTCTGGACGACGCTATCAAAGCGCGTGTCATCAACCCCAAATGGCCCAAGGTAAGAGGCCCGACCCTCAATCAAACTCTCCAAAATTGTGAAGAAACTGCAGTTGAGAGAAGGGGATGGATTTTATGTAGCTGAAGAGGGGATGTATCCATTAAGTGGATAGTTAGATGGATGTATGGATGAGCCTGCCTCTCCGAACCATCTAGTAATGGTATATTATGTATATACAGTATACTTTGGCGACTCAGTGTTTAGTTTATGCACAAGTCAACATTTTGAAGTGTCTTACATCACCTGCTGCTGATTATAATCTTTGCTTTTTTCCTGTGGTTGGCCGAGTTAGTGCCCGACAGACTTTAATTGGCTTCTCAGAAAAGAAACCCAGTCCTTGTTCCCCCTCTTTCCCTCCCAGATCCTGTCAGACATGTTGTTGTGCTGTAGTTTTTGATTGTTGCCGGTGTACAGCAGCCGAACACAAGCCTGCTATTTAGATGCCGCAGTCCACATGTTGTGCTTTTACAGCGTAATGTTAAACTTGTGCTGAATAGTCTTTTTGTTTTTTTTCTTTGTTTGACAAGTGTGTTTGAAAGAGACAGCACACGGACATATATACCTCAGCATAATGAGATAGCCCTGTAGATACGCTGGCGTTAGGAGTTCCATGTGTGATGACAGAGATGATGATGGAGAGCTGAACAACGAGACAGACTGTGTGTGATGTTTGCTGATGCATCGGTGCTTTCTGTGCCTGTACATCATTACAGGAAGGCAAATAACAAAGTTCAGATAGCGTGTTGGACAGTATATAGACTGTGAGGCCAAAGGAGTTTGATTCTTAAAGGGAGTGATTGTTAAAGGGAGACTAAGCTGATGAACACATCCAATATCCACACATCCAATAATATAATATACATTATTCTGAAATGAGCCATTCTGCGTATGAGTAGGGTTGAGTATCCGTCGGGTTTTTTCTGATACCGGTGCTAAAGCGATACTTTTAAAACAGTGCCAGTGCCTGAACCGATACTTTTTAATAAAGTTTAAAAAAAAGAAGAACCAAAAGAAGTGTACTAAACAGTCTGCGACATTAAAGAACGGCTTGTTTATTGCTAAGGCCATATGGTAAAAATTTAAGATTTGATAATAATGTAATAACTATAACTTATAACAATAATTTATTTCACCAGTAAATTGCTGTTGAATGACAAAAAACAACCACCAGATGGGAAAAGGGTATTTCCCAATAACTTTGAATGCACCACGAGGCTACCTGTTTCAAGTGAACGCACCGTCAGTGTTGTTTTTCCGACAACGGCAGCTGCAGTCAGACTACGTCCCGTCCCGTCCGGTTACGTCCCGCTGTTGGAATCCTCTCCAGTGAAATACAGTCACACTTTACACTGTTTAACGTTAGCTGTCAGCATTTTAACCGTGTTTAATCCAGATGCTAGCTAACGGTGGGCTAACGTTACCTGCTGTCGAGTGTAGTGTAAAGTCAGGCACCGAAATTTTACCGTTTACGTTGGCACCGGTGCCCTATTGGCACCGCGTTTTGGTACCCGACCCTACATACGAGTACTTTTACTTTTCGTTCTTTAAGAACATTTATAGCTTCTAAAACTTTTGTACTTTGCTCAGATAAAAACTGAAATGCAAGGCATATTCTTCTAGTATTTCTACACTGTGGTATTGATACTTTTACTTCAGTAAAATGCCTCAGTAGTTCTTCCACCACTGGAAAGTAGGCAATTAATCAGCCAACAGCAGTGCCTGTGAAATTGTGACATTAAATGAACTCTAAAGTGTTTTCATTGCTTTAATTTCCAGTGATGTGTAAGAGCGAGTCGTCAACATGTGCAGTGTTTCACATTTCCAGCGCATTGACTAGAGAAACTGCTTCAAGTACTTCTTGACACTTGAAGTGGCTCTTTACATTTACCAACACAGCGAGGAAGTGAAGGATAGCGAGGGCTCAGAGAGAGACGAGAGAGAGGGAGAGAGTATGCAGGCAGGAGACCGGCTTTGCTGGGGCCACCTCTGTCTGGACGACTGGGGCCCGGCCAGCTTCGGCTCCACTTCCTTTCTCTGTGCGAGAGAATGGACGGAAGTTGTGTGTGTGTGTGTGTGTGTGTGTGTGTGTGTGTGTGTGTGTGTGTGTGTGTGTGTGTGTGTGTGTGTGTGTGTGTGTGTGTGTGTGTGTGTGTGTGTGTGTGTGTGTGTGTGTGTGTGTGTGTGTGAGAGAGCTTTGCACGGCTGTTATTTTGTTTTTCAAACCCTGGCGAGGCCTTGGCCTGAGTTTGGCACTTAAAGACAATAACAGAAGCAGCATTCCTGTGTGTGTGTGTGTGTGTGTGTGTCTGTGTGTCTGTGTGTCTGTGTGTGTGTGTGTGTGGCGGTGTTATAGCATTCGGCTTGCTGCTGCATTCACCATGGGTCAAATGCAAGGTTAAGAGTAATGAAGTACCAATAAGAGAGAGTCTTTCTGAGAGGGACGTTTTACTTCTGCTTGAATTCTCTCTTTCTGCTCTTTGCCCGGCCGGTCGGCTTTGCTCTCTTCTCTTTTCTTTTATCCTTCTCCGTTTGCCTCCCACCATTTGTCCCATTGCTGCCTCGGTCGACTTTTCTGTTGGCACAACAGGCTCAAAACACACACTCACTGTATCACACACACAAAAAGGCGACTCGGCCATGGGAACAGAAGGGTGTAACTAGTCAGAAGTCGCATTTGTTTGCGTGCTTATCTGGATAACAACCCGGTACAGAATAGCAAAACTTCTTTGCGTTTTTAAAGTTGTTTTCTAGCTCTTTTGTGCGTTCAGTGCAAAAGCCTTTTTGTTTCTTTGTGATTCAAATGAAGTCCCATCACAGAAGTGCAACTGCTGCAGGAGCGAAAAAGCGTTTTCTTTTGACTGATTTGAGGGTTTTTCTCCCACAGACCCGACTGTTTTGTGTATGAATGTTTTTTTGCTGTCGTCCTCGCTCTGTGGGTTTTTGTGAAGTTGTTAAGAACTTCCAAAGAGGCTTACCCCCCCCTCTACATACAGGTGCATTTATCAGATCCTTAAACACATACCACTCTGGGAAACTTTAGCTTCTGTAGTCACAAATAAAGACGTCTGTTTGGCCCAGGAAAGAGGAAGGAGGGGCTGTGGCTGATGTATGGCTGCACTACTGATCTGTTTTAGGATAAGACAGCTTCACGTCACTGACCCTCGCCTAAACATTTGGGGTGGGGGTATCTGGAGTATGGCTGAACACCTTTTTTAGAAGCGAGTGAGATAATATATTTCTTTGCAACTTTGTGGACTGAAACCTTTTTAATAATGTGGGTGTAAGTTAGGGTTAACGTCCTAAATCGTTCCTAAATATTCTGCTCTGGGAGTAAGTGTAGCTGGAATCGGTGCAGATCATCAGTGAACGGCTCTCTGCTCTGAAGTGGAAGCCAACCAGATGGCAGCCAGCTACGCCTGTTTACGCAGAAGGCCCCGGAGTCGGCTCAGGCTTCCCCTGTCATTAAGAAACTACTCTGCAACCACACGCTGCAAAAATATTACTGACATACGTGCACAGAAAGCTGCAGAGTCCCGGTTCTTTAAGTAGGACTCAGGACCCGAAATGGCCCATTCCCCACATGACAGAGTTTAGCAGTTTATTATCATCTGATCTAAGAGGAGATTCAATCTCCCACGTTTGGGTTCCTCCCCCAGTCCCGTGACTTAACCCCGGACTGTGTTGATGTGATGGTTGACGTTCTCTGTTGTGTTCGTGCTGCATCTCAAATTGTTCCATGGAGAACTCAGTCTGGGTCAGGAGGGTAATCCAGGACTTACTGCAGAACATGTGAGGAGAGCAGCAGGGAGATATTTCACTTCCAGTGCTCCACTTAAAGCAGCAGCGTGCAGGATTTAGTGGCATCTAGTGGTGGGGTTGCAGATCGCAACCAAATGAATACCCTCCCTTCATCCCCACCTTTCCAAGCGTGTAGTTAGTTGAACCAAGTCTCGCATTGCCAGACCTTCCTCCACAGCGCTGCGGAGGAGGGTCTGGCTAGTCCACACAGCATTCCGGGATGGGAGAAAAAACATGCTCTGGTTTATTGGCTTTTCTTTGAACCAATCACAATCGTCTTGGGCGGCGCTAAGCACCGGACACAATGATGGTGCCTTTGCAAAATAGCCTCGGGAAGGAACTTCTTTTGGTGGAACGTATGTACGTTCAAAAGTTGTTTTAGTCGTGCAACAGAAAACTCAGATTGGGCAGATAGTCTAGCTAGCTGTCTGGATTTACCCTGCAGAAATCTGAGGAGCAGTTAACCATAGTCCTCACCAATCCACCGGAGGTTAGAACGTCAACACAAAGAAAGGGGAAGGGGATGGAAATCCGGCAGAAAATAAGGAACATCCGGTGTAATTTCTGAACAATCCCAGTTGTAGATACAGACCCTCTCAAGATCCATGTTTTGGTTTGTCCGTTCTGGGCTACTGTAGAAGCATGACTGGCTCCGTGTGAGGGGATCCGCTCCCTATGTAGATATGAAGGACTCATTCTAAAGCTAACTAAGTTTCATAAACATAAAACAGAATTATGAATATTATATTCCAGTTCTGACAATAGATTATCCCAAATCCTACACACTGTTTCTTTGAATAACTTTTTGTACTCACCAGGGGCTCCTCGGATGGCCCCATTTATTTTTTTTAAGACTATTCTTTGGGCTTTTTATGCATTTTTATTTGATAGGTAGACAGGAAAGGGGTTGAAACCCGAGTGGCTGCCAATAAGTTGTAAGTAGTTTAGTCGTAATGTGGAAACAACATGGACGCTACGAAGATTCATTCATTCATTGTTTATGTTTATGATTCTGTCACAAACCTAAAATGCAAAATGTTACAATTTTTTTTGTGTGAAATATTACACATTTTGTCATTGTTAACGGAGCAATTTTGTAAACAGTGCTCCATTTAAACCAATCCACTTGTCGCGGACAAGCCTTAATGTCGAGCCCTGGAAAAACTAGACTGCTTTTTCATGACACTTGGTAGAAGGGTGTAGCATGGGCGAAGGAAGGAACTCACAAATTATTTTTCACTTTTGTCAGTGGGGCATGGTGAAGGTCTGCGCTCTCAGAGTGTCCTTCTCGTTCTTCCTGTGCCACTGGAAACCACTCTGTGTACTTGATATATGTTTAATTGTGAGCTTGTCTGCAGACAAATTGCAGCTGACCTGCTGTGCACTGTACAGTTCCACAGTAATTAGTTGGAATTAAAGGTTTAAGTTTGGTTTCAGAAGTCACAAGTTCTTCAACAAAAAAACTTCGACGACGAAAGAAAGAAAAACTTAGAATGTGTGAAGGCTGTTGTGTTTAGGTATTTATATCAGTCTAGAAAATAACATATTGAATCAGGGTTTCTGAATGAGTAGTAGTCAAACAAAAGCATGTAAACTGCAGGATAATTAAAACACCATTTGGAGGTTTTCCATACCTGATACTTAATGATAGATGTTGTTTTTGATTCTGTTCTTTACTCTTTACTCTTTAGTCTTTGTCAGGAGAATACTGACCATAAAGTATAACATACATTGGATAATCTATGTCATATCTGCCGGTATTCCTCCGACAATTAGAAGCTTGTAAAGAGTGATTACTGAACGTGATACATAGGTATCGATTTTGATACTTTTTCGGCACAGACCGAATTGCCTCCTTAGTATCGAGTATCGAAAAATTCCTTCGTCGTTCAGTACCAAATTTAAATACCTAAGGAGTAAATATCATCAGCGTCAGTGAGCCAATCAGCATGCAGCATGCTCCTACCAAGATCTAATAATGCTGCTGATTGGCTGTCTAACGTTACATGTCATAGTGACACGCAGGAAAAACTCTGTTACGTGGGGGGCTCCCGTAGTAGGAGCTGAAAAATAAATTAAAAGTTTTTTGCCGTAATATTATTATTTCTTTTTGTTAAAGGTGCAGTAGGTAAGACTTATAAAACTACCTTTCTGTCATATTACTACATGAAGCAGGTCATTAGGTCATTAAAAAAAAATCGGGCTCCTCTGGCTCCACCTACAGCCTGTAGTGTGATTTGCAAAAATCCACTGCTCCCTGTTCAGATGCACCAATCAGGGCCAGTCTAACTGCATGTCAATCACTGCTCACACATTCATTCTCCCTTGTGGGGGGGGGGAGGGGGGTGCTTAGGAGACAGTTTTGGGGTTTAGCGGAAAGGGGGGAGGGACTGAGAAGTTGTCGATGTTAAATTTTTTTTTTGGCTAAGTCCTGGATCTTCACAATCCTACCTACGGCACCTTTTTAAAATGTATTATATAAAACTGGTATCGAAAAAAGTATCATTCAGGAACTGGTATCAAAGTCACGGTATTGGTATCGGCACCGATATCAAAATAGTTTAAACGATACCCAGCCGTAGTAATACGTGTATAACACATCAAAAACGTTTTCCTCCTCTCTCTTCTCCTCTAGTACAAAGACTCTGTTTAGAGATTTTAGTGAGTAAGTTAGGGCTCGATTGTTTTCTCGGTTAATGCATGAGTTTGTTTGGTCTATAAAATGTCAGAAAATGGTGAAAAATGTGGATCGTTGTTTCCCAAAGCCCAAGACGACGTCCTCAAATGTCTTGTTTTGTCCACAACTCAAAGATATTCAGTTTACTGTCCCAGAGGAGAGAAGACACTAGAGCAATATTCACATTTAACAAGCTAGAATCAGAGAAGTACTAATTTTCTTTTATAAAAAAATGACTCAAACCAATTATTCGATTGTCAAAATAGTTGGTGGTTAATATAATAATTGACAACTAATCGATTCATTTTTGCAGCTCTAGAGTAATTCAAACTGAAACCTTAAAGTGAGGGCTACAAAAAAGGATTTCTTCATGTCCCTGTTATGGAAATTACGCTGTTGGTTGTAATAAATGAATGAGATCAACTGAAGAACACTGTCTCTGTTTTCACTCGGCACCTGAAGCCACAGTGCAAAGATCCCTTTTCTTTCATTGCACCTTATAATTGGCTCCAAATTACACACTTATTTTCAGAGAACTTCTTCAGGAGCTGCAGAATAAAGCGTTACCAAACCTTCTTTATGAGTCGTGTGCAAAATGAAAGGACAGGATGGTGGTTTCTGCAGCGGCCACTAGAGAGCAGCACTGACGTGCCGGGGAGCTGCTTGGTCACAACCTCAGGGAGCTCAAACACAACTTTTCCTTTGTCCCGGCACTAAGCAGGCCTCTCATGACCCCACATCACATGAGGCTCACAAACATGCACAATCCATGTAATCCGGCGCAGTCCAACGGGCTGCACAGAGCCTCAGAGACAGGGTTGGCTCTGTCAGCTAGTGGAGGTGAAAATTACCATTATCGTTGCTTTTAACTGGCTCAGTTTAAAACATCTTTTCTTTCCCGTTTCCTCTTCTTGGCCTAGAGTTGCAAAGATGTATTGATTATCGATTAATCAGTTCAAGTCATTTGGGAAATAAAAAGGAAAATCTCTCTGATTCCAGCTCCTTAAATGTGAATGTGTTCTAGTTTCTCCTCTCCTCTGTGACAGTAAACTGAATATCTTTGAGTTGTGGTCAAAAAAAACCCAGATATTTCAGGACGTCGTCTTGGGCTTCGGGAAACGCTGATCCACATTTTTCACCGTTTTGTCACATTTTATAGAGCGAACAACTTATCCATTAATCGAGAAAATAATCGACAGATTAATCGACGATGAAAATAATGGTTAGTTTAAGCCCTACTCTACTCCCATTATCAGCAGCAGCAGATAAAGCTTTTTCTCAGCTTCCCATCTGTGTTAACATGTTTGCAGAAAAGTGCACATCAGCAGCAAAATAGCCTGCAGCTTGCTCTGTCTCTCACATCCAGACTCCCACTCCCACTGCCTCTCGCCTGCAGAGCGCAATGACTTTTTAATTTTGCCTACATGTGGAGTGGGCCTAATTGTCTGGTATTAATTGGGAGATATGCTCCTTCTTCTCTGCTTGCAGCGTTGGTTCATAGACTGCTGTAAGACATCAGCCAGACTCGGGCCAGACACTGCTGTCTCAGCAGCCATCCTGAGCCACCCGTTCTTTATCCTCCTCCCTCAGCGTTCATCTCTCTTGCTCACAGCTGGGTGCCTCGGCTATCTGTGCAAAGAGAATTGCAAAGGACGGAGAAAGATAACAGCGGTGGGAGATAATGAAAGAGGGACTCGGGTTGGACTTGATCATGGCGGGGTGTGTGACTTCTATCAGAATGTGAAAGAGTGAATATGAAAATGTCACAGGGTAAGGATTAAGGTCTCCGCGCATACTCTTCCACCCAGCTTTAGCCGTAACTGACTGGAGCAGGAGCAGCGCATGGTTGAATTTAAAGGGTTATGCCAATTTACTTACTTACTCTTCTTGATCCCCTTTGGGACATAAGGCTTCAATGAGCACTCTCCATGGCATTGAGTCCCTGGCAGCATGTTGGGCCTCTCCCCATTACAGGTTCATCTGTTCCAGCTCCTGTGTCACAGTTCTGCGCCAGGTGGTTTTGGGCCTCCCAGGTTTTCTTTTGCCAAGTGGTGTCCATCTTAAGGCGACTTTTGTGATGCGGTCCTGCTCCATCCTCAACACATGTGCTAGCCATCTCAGTAATCTCCTTGGTGATGCTCCGGCTCCCTGTTTTCTTGTACAGTTCATTGTTGGAGATCTTATTAGGCCAAAAGATCCGGCATATTCGTCTGAGGCATCCATTATGGAACACTTACATTCTCCTCATGTCTGTTTTGACAACTCAACAGTTTACTATACTAACTATGCCAATTTAAAGACAATTTTCTCTTCTCTGAACTCAACCTCTTGGTGGCGCTAGAGGAAAAGTCAGAGGATCACCAACGTCAGTAGGATTCATCCTCCAGGGGAACATGAATAAAATATAAAATTGTATGACAATCCATCCAGGGATGCTAATTAATAAGATTTTGTTTGACCGATAATTAGGGGTGCACAATTTATCGTTTATATACATATTGCAAAGACACTCAGAGATTTTTTTTTATCAGTAGAATACTGGACTTAAAAGTCAGTCCCTCCAGAGAAACGTGATTATGCGATCACATAATTCCATGCACAATCAGCCAAAGTCCGCATATTTCTTTTTAAATACGCCACACTTTCGGCGCATAAATTGCCGATTCCGCCAAAATATATATAGATATAATATATCTTAACAGAAAGTTGAAAAATGTTGCGTTTACTTCACACAAGAGCAGCCATTTTCCCCTGTCGCCATGGGAACATTATGAAGTGATGTAATTACGCAACGTGAACATCATCGAAAAGCAGGGTGTTGGGGGAATCACTTTTTTTTCTCTTTTTCATCAAACCGCAAGTTCCCGCAATAAATTCCATTGCATAAAATTGCATAAATATCCTGCATATTCCATCGCATTTGTTAAGAAAACGTGCCCCATAATCAAGGATTTTTGCCTACAACAATCACAAAAAAACTCCGCATTTTTCTGGAAGGACTGTAAAGTGTCTTTTTTATTTTTTTTTACGAGTGCCTTTTATATTCAATTCCCTGTTCAATTTATTCAATAAAAGAATCAATTTCCTGTTTTAAATTCAACATACAATTTGTTGTATTTTAGCCAAATACCGAAAGCAGCAGAAATGAGTACACTTTAATGTGGCTACGCTGTTTGTATGCATAAAAACTGTGTAATGCGTTGTTATCAACTGGTATTAACCAGTTGATAACAACAATGCCTAACCTGGCTAGAGCTGAACCCATCAATGAAAAATCCCACTGGACCATCATGACTGTGTATACTGGAGCGCCACGCTTTGCTTTGGGAATTGTCGATGTCGTGGATCTTTGTGACTTCCTGGTTCCCTCTCAGTGTTTGGGAACAGAGCCTCGGAGTGATGACAGACCGAAGAGAGGCGAGATAAACAGCGGGGAGAATGACTCCGTAATAACGGGCTGTGTGTTGCTATTTCCAGACCGGAGGTTGAGGTTAATGAACAATCACATTCCTGTGATTCCTGTGAAGTCTGCGGAGGCGGGCGGGGTTGCATTTGAGCTCCAAAGCGAAGACATTTTATCAACGTGATGGAGCAGTGTGTGTAATACAAGCAGGGTTCATATCCAAGCTCGTGGCCTGAAATGGGGTTAAAACATTTATGTTCCCCTTTAGGATGCATTGTAATGATGTCTTTCTGACTTTCATACATCCATCAATCATCAGGTCAGATCTTAAATTTGTCCTTTGGTTTATGACCAAAGAAAAACAAATTTTAGTGCTAGTGCACTAAGAGTTTTAGTGCTGGTATTCGCATGCTTACAGGCTTTGCTAAGATGGTGAACATGGTAAACACTAACCAATAACAATGAAGCTCCGTGGTACAGAGGAATAATGCATTTCAAGCTGTAGGATCAATACATTGTTAGTTTAACGATATAAGTGCACGGCGTGAAGCGCATGACGCAGGTGCGTTTAGGGCGTGTCCAAATCCACTTTTGCTAGTTTGACGGCGAAAAAAAGGGTCCGTGCACCGGGCGCCTGGTTCAAAATGGTTGTACTTAGTGTCTTCATTAATCAGAGGTGTGTTTTGGGCGTAGCATGCAATCAACCAATCAGAGATCATCTCCCATTCCCTTTAAAAGCCAGGCACATTTAGACCTTGGCGCATTGCTGTTATGATGGAGGATTTGCACCGTAATATTATTATTTGTAATCTTCTGCATGTGTGTGTGTGTGCTGCTGTGTGTCCCTGTGTGTGTAACAAGCATAGTGTGTGCGTGCTGTGCACGAGCCTAGGAGCATTTTACTAATGCTCTGTTAAAATAACAATGAAATGCTGCGTTATTGACTTTAGACCAGGTTTTTGTTGGTCAATGGCGCGATCACTTCCCGCTGCCTCAAGATAGCAATACGCCAAGAATGCACCTGAACACACCTCCGTGTAAGACCAGCACGCCCAGAATGCACCTGAACACACCTCCCTGTGAGACCAGCACGCCCAGAATGCACCTGAACACACCTCCCTGTAAGACTAGCACGCCCAGAATGCACCTGAACACACCTCCCTGTAAGACCAGCATGCCCAGAATGCACCTGAACACACCTCCATGTAAGACCAGCACGCCCATGGGCGCACAGATGGGGGCAGGTGCATTTGCTATTTAGTCTATTTAGTATTTAGTCTTTTTATGGGGCCCTTAGTCTTTTTATGGGGGTTTGTTAACAATAAGAAAAACATACGTCCTCATTCTTTAAGGTAGTTTATTGGGACTTTTATTCTTTCTTTTTCTAGATTGAGGGATAAGTCACCATCATGTTGTGTTCGAGGCAAAACTGAGAAACCTTTGGGATACCATTGAGTTGGTGTTAGGTCAACTTGTAATTGACCTAGGAACGTGACGTATTTTTTCTATGAGCAGAACTATATCTTTGCGTCCATGTTGCCCCCTTCATCCACCATCATGCTCGACTAAAACCTTTCATATCAGCCTACATCCTTCGTGTTGCCCTGATGCAGTCTTGTTCAAGTGGTTCATGTCACCCCGACTGGCAAGATAGTGTGTGTGCACGCGCCCTGTCACCATGGAAACAGTGGTTGAAATTATGGATTATCTTTGTTCTTTTGTGAAATTGTTCTCAGGATTTAGGAGCTCAGATTAGTGTGTGTGTGTGTGTGTGTGTGTGTGTATGTGTGTGTGTCATGGTCTGAGAAGAGGAAAATCACTTGAAACATGAAATTCAAAAACTGTGGATTTTGGCCTTTAGCTGCTTCCCAAGGGGACATGGTTCTTATTTAGCTTTTGTCTCTTGTATTTCCTGCTCTGTGTTCCCATCTCAGATCTTTCTGTCAAAGAACGTAACTTAAAGGTAGTTACACACCAACCAGACGGCCAACCGTCGGCAGAAAAGTCTGATTGAAAGACTGATCGGTCTCCCTGAGTTGGTCCAAAAAGTGCCTCAGAACACACCAAAGAGGCGAAATACATCTCCATAGCAGCAGGCGGCGCTAGTCTGTATTGTTGCCCAAACAGTGAAAACTGACGGCTGATTGGACGAACGCGTCACGTGGGTTTGTTTTCTCTGGAAATTCAAAGCCAGACTGTCATGGCGGCTCGTTCAGAATACGATCTCATATTGTACTAAAATAGTTCACTGAAACGTGTTTCTGAGAACATCTGAAGAGAGAAATAGGCCGTGCAGTTTCTGAATCTGTCTTCATTTCAGATCAACAAAGGTCAGTTTAAAAGATTTTCGTCAGATTTTGAGAGACTCGGGTGAGTCCTGACTGCCCTGCCGGCGACTGAACATGTCAGGTCGGCCAAAATGAACGCCGACGGCCCCCCATACTGACGACGGCACTGGACACACCGAACAGACTCGAGTCACCGACCTCGCCAGACTGTCCAGCGGCCGATTATCCGCCCGGTGTGTAGCTGCCTTAAAGGAACACGCCGACTTATTGGGAATTTAGCTTATTCACCGTAACCCCCAGAGTTAGACAAGTCGATACATACCCTTCTCATCTCCGTGCGTGCTGTAACGCTGCCTGACGGTTCCAGCATTAGCTTAGCCTAGCACAGAGCCTGCAGGTAACTGGTTCCAACTAGCCTACTGCTCCGAATTGTGACAAAAGTGACAAAATAACTCCAACATGTTCCTATTTACATGTTGTGATTTGTAGAGTCACAGCGTGTACAAAAAACAACGTAACATGAGACACAGCCGTCTTCTAACAGTAAACAAACCGGGAACTATATTCTCAGACAGACTTGCTGCAAGCATATCACTCCGCCCAAGTACTATATTCTTCCGCCTGAGAATATAGTTCCCGGTTTGTTTACAGTTAGAAGACGGCTGTGTCTCATGTTACGTTGTTTTTTGTACACGCTGTGACTCTATAAATCACAACATGGAAATAGGAACATGTTGGCGTTATTTTGTCACTTATTCGGAGCAGTAGGATTACTGGAACCATTCACCTGCAGGTTCTGTGCTGGCCTGATGCCGCTGGAGCCGTCAGACAGCATTACAGCATGCACGGAGATGAGAAGGGTATGTATCGACTTGTCTTACTCTGGGGGTTACGGTGAATAAGATAAATTCCCAATAAGTCGGCGTGTTCCTTTAACATGGAAACACCGGACGCTCCTGGATGATGCAACAAACATATAGGTTTGTGTCGTGGCCACCAGGCTTAATGTAGTTCAACTTTTTTTCAGTTTTGTCCGTCAGTTTGGCAGACGGCTCTAAATACTACAATACCCATGAGCCTCAGCAGCCGTTGGTATGGAGAAAAACCATACGGGCACAAATCAGAGCCGTGATTGGATGTTTGGAACTTGTTCTCCGAAGGCTTGTACTGTTAACAACACAGTTTTACCTCCGCGAAGAAGGTTATAGGTTTGGTCTGTCTGTCCGTCAGCAGGATTACAGAAAAACTGCTGTCCCGATTTTTATGAAACTTGGTAGAACGGTGATGCATGGGCCAAGAAAGAACCCATTATATGTTCGATCTAAATCGCAGGACAGATACACAAATATTAGCTTTGCTATTTTTACTTACATTAAAGATCTGAGTACTTCTTCCATCACTGAGTCAGGTAACATTGTCTATAGGAAGAATTAACGGGACTTTTACTCACGGGAACCAGGGTTGTCCGAAATAACTCCTCCCACTTCACGCCTCAACAGTGTGGTTTCGGAAGTGAAAATCACGTTCATTTTCCCCATAAGGGTTTTGATTATCAGCCATAATGTCTAAACCATCCGAGGTAGACTGACCGCGAGCTAGGAGGTTGTGAAAACGAAAGTTTCTGCTCCTGTAGAAGCCACAAGTCCGTATGAAATAAACCTTGCTTTAAGAAAAACATGTTTTATTTGTGACACTACCCACAATCCTAAGCCCAACAGCGACGTCTCTGATTGGTGGAACTTGCTGTTACAATGGAAATGTAACCCATGAACGATTAGAGTGACAATCTACCACTGAAGTCTCTGATAGTTTCCATACACGTCTTGCACCTTTTCCTTTTTTTTGCAGTTTTCAAAATGTTATTTTGCGGCAAATTGGAGATATTGAACAGCGAAATTGGAACCAGAGCTGTTCAAAAAGTGGGCGATAACTGTTAAGGCCTTTTTATGCTTCTGCGTAGAATCGGCGGCGTACCCCCGCAAAAAAAAACCAAAAACTTCCAAATAGAGAAAAAGCTCCTCACTATCAAAGTCAACTAGTCAACTCAAGTGTGTAAAAGCCCCTTTCACGCTCTCCTCACCATTGAACCAAACACAATTACCGGCTCTTCTGGTTGGCAGGGCCCCAGCGACACTGTGCCAAGCTGCCAGGCGTGCTGCCTCACCGGGCATATGTGCCACCAACTGTCCCTCTGAGCTCCACAAAGGGGATCAGTAATAACCAGACCCAAACGGAATCTGCAGGATTTCTTTTTACAGTTTTTAGCGGTGATCTTGAATTAAAACCTGTGAAATTTAGCGGACTGTTTTTCTGCTCAGGGTGGAGATGTGTTAAAGGTGCACTATGAGTTCCTGCATGGTGTCAGCGCAATCATAGACAAGATGGTTGGGGGAGGGGGTGGAGGTTAGCTGTTTATGTAATGACAGTTATATAAACATGGGGGGAGGGGCGAGCTTGCTCTGTTTTGTTTGAAATTTACTTGGAACGTCAACAGAAGTGACGTCATGCAGGAACTTGTAGTGCACCTTTAACATTCTGAGTTTTACTTTTATTTTAAAAACTTCAAAAAGCTTTTTATATTTTCTTGGCTAAATCTTTAAATCATGGCCGATGCGTTTTAAAGTTAAAAGGCTTTTATACATTCCCCTTTTGAGTGCCTCTGTTTCCTTTAGCCTTTTAACACTACTAGGATCTAGTACGGTGGCCCTGAAGTGCAAATCACAGCAACAGAAAATAGAAAAATGCAACAGGAAATCATAAAACACAACGGCAAATAGGAAAACAAAACGGCAAACAGGAAAACAAAACGACAAATAGGAAAACACTTCAACAAATCATAAAACACAACGGCATTAACTTCTACCGGAAAAGGTGGGGCCTATATAGCAGAGGACGGACCCTCCTGATTGGATTGTCTGTTAAAAGTAGGCGCTTTTCCGTGTTTTTCACCTCTCTTTCCTGTTAAAAGACAGACCGTTCCGGTAGAAGTTAATGCCGTTGTTTGTTGAAGTGTTTTCATATTTGCCGTCCTGTTTTCCTATTTGCTGTTGTATTTTATGATTTGCATTTGCGTTTTTCTATTTTCTGTTGTGATTTGCACTTCAGGGCCACCGTAATCTAGACTGCGGACTGCATTGTTACTTTAACTTTATTTTAATTTGTTTCAAATCTGCAGGAAATTCTGCGATGATTACAAAAAAAAAACACATGATCCGACCTACATGTTGATTCTTCGTCGTCCTAATGTGGAAATGTTGGAGCCACGATACGCAGGCATCAAAGGATTGATGGACGCAGCACTCAGCAGTTTCCCAATCAGATATGAGGGAATTCTTTCTCGTATTTTCCAGCTTATCGTTATCCCCAAAATGAAATTACATGTTCATGATTTCAAGTGAAACTCTTCAAAAGCTATGTGCTCTTTTTTTTTTTTTCTTCTCTGCTGAAGATACTGCAGGGAGAATAATCAGAATGAAATAAGTAATCAAATATGCAGCGTTGTTCACATGTTCAGGTCTCCTCCACAGAGACTGGGATCATCTTTTGCACTGATTGCTCAGCATTTGTAGACTTAGAATATTTAATTTGCATGAATATTTCTAATTATTTCTTACTATTAGCCTTTATTAACCAATCTAGTCATCTGTGGCATGTGTGTTTCTGTGTAAAAAGCAAACACTGCAATCCTAATCCAATCCTTCAAACACAAACAGAAGCATTGTGGATTAATCACAAGTTATTTTCTCGATGAATCATTTGGGTTTATACAACGTCAGAAAATAGTGAAAATGCCCGTCACAAAGCTAAAAAGATGTCTTGAGAGGACTTCTTTGTAGGTATAATATGAAACATTTGCGATTAAAATGTAAATAAAAAAAAGAATAGAGCCAGATTATGTATATTGTTGAGTTGTGTACTTACAATATTCCAAATTTTTACCAACAATGTTCAAATGTTCAGAAATCTGTCATTTTATTCACGGTACCGCTCCGTTACATTTGGCCGCCTGTTGATGGCGTCATCCTTCCTCTGTGCGTGCATCAGCGTTGTGGTTGGCTGCCAGAAGCGGTAATTTATTGACTTCTTACGCAGTTTTGAGCCACAGTTTTACAATACGATTTTTGATCTTGGTGGTTTCCTCTCTATATTTTAAGTGGATGAAGGATTTTAGTCACCGGACGTCTGGATCTTAAGTTCTCAGAGAAACAAGCAAAGAAAATGTTATCGGCAGCTCGGTTTACAGCCTCTTCGCCGACGAGCCCAACAGCATCGGAGAAACACAGAGTTTTAACACGAAAGCTGCTTTATTCAGTGATTTTACCGCTTTTATTCAGCAGCGGGTCCGTTTGTTTCGGAGAGGAGGAAACATCTGTGGGGAAAAAAAACCCTCCTGAACGATGAACAATGAAGGAATCCTAACCAGGAGAAAGTGACTGCAATGACGCCAATGCCAATTATGGTTTTGATTGAGAGTTCCTAAGTATTTTTCAAGCACAAATGCGAAACATTCACTGACTCCAACATAAAGTCAACAGAACATCTTTGGGCATTTTGGACTGTTGGACATCTAAAGATGTTAACTTAAACTCGAGGAAATTGGGATTTTCTTTGAACCTGTTTTCTGACATTTTACAGACAAAACAACAAATTAAACTGAAAGAAAATGGACAATAATCGGGAATAGGAATACTTAGTTGCAGCCCTACAGTGTTGAACATAGATGAATGCTTTGTACCTTCAGTAATCTGTTAATTGCACAATAACAGCCTTCGTGCCAAAGGTGTGAATGTCTCCGACATGTTCTCAGCACCCTCTCCTCTCCGACTCTCTCCAACGCTCTCTCCCGTTACATCCAGACGACGAGTGTTATGTCAGCTGGTTAAATGTGACCTTCAGCTCTGTCCCAAAGGACCACCTACACACAACACTAATACAGTGGAATATATCACCAGAGCTGTGTGTGTGTGTGTGTGTGTGTGTGTGTGTGTGTGTGTGTGTGTGTGTGTGTGTGTGTGTGTGTGTGTGTGTGTGTGTGTGTGTGTGTGTGTGTGTGTGTGTGTGTGTGTGTGTGTGTGTGTGTGTGTGTGTGTTGTACAGGATCAATATGATCTGTGCAGGATGATAACACTGATGCTGTTGACTCCAGGATGACCTGTGTATGATGAGACTCCAACATTTAAAGGACATTTATCTCCTGACATTCACACCATCTCTCACACACACACACACGATGTATACCCGTAAAGTGACTCTGCTCTGTTTATGTTGAACTTGCTACCAGTCGACCAAACTTTAAGCAGTTGTTAGCTGAATTACAGCAATGAAAAAGTGATTTGCAGTGGTGGAACTTTACTTAAGTATTTTATTTTTCTGCTACTTCTACTGTACATCTCAGGGGTAGTTTTTACTCCAGTACATTTCTTTGACACTTATAGCTACTTTACAAATTAAGATTTTACATAAAAACAACAAATGAGCATTTTATGAAATAGAATTAAAGATGAAACCAGTAGCTGCTCTACATGTAGTTTGGCTCCATCGTCATGTCTCAGATGTGATTCAGATGTTGATGAGACTTTTCCTCTCAGGTTCTCAGATGGTTTAATGTAAATAATATGTTTGAATACCAAAGCCATCAAAGTATGCTATATTTCTCTAAAAAAAAAATAATCTAAAATTAGAGAAAAGTCCGAAATACGAAAAGGATCCCTTTTTTTTCCCAAGTAAAAATCCAGAAATATAGAAAGCTATATAATAATATATGGAAATATTATTTGTAAAACATCCTATATACAATAACCCATTATTTTACCATTTAATTCATGTACAGTGTAAATATCTAAATACATGTCTGAAAGACATATGCTCTATGATATCATAATGGGTTGGCAGTCAGAGCTCATCAACATATTGATCCTGAGGGATTTATCTTTCTATTAGCTTATCATTGTTCAATACACCCCTCCTCCCCCTGTTCCTTCCTGCTCTCACTCAATCCACATGGGGAAGGAATCAATGTCTCTCTCACACACACACACACACACACACTCACTCACACACACACACACACACACACACACACACACACACACACACACACACACACAGCTGGACTGATCTGATAACCAAACACACCCTGTCCGGTGGTCCACCTCTGAACTATTGACCTGCACTTGTAATTCACAGCTCTGTGTGTGTGTGTGTGTGTGTGTGTGTGTGTGTGTGTGTGTGTGTGTGTGTGTGTGTGTGTGTGTGTGTGTGTGTGTGTGTGTGTGTGTGTGTGTGTGTGTGTGTGTGTGTGTGTGTGTGTGTGTGTGTGTGTGTGTGTGTGACATTGATGAGTCTACTGTACAGTCTCTTTCCAGACCACCAACCGTTCTTGTTCCCACCGACTGCACGGCAACATTACTGATTGATAAAAGCTCTCCATCAGCATGGTGGAGAGCTTTCACTCTCAGCAACAGATACACATCGTGTCAAACATCTTTAACCAAAGCTTCCTTATCCGATGCTGGAATAAAATTGGATGTGAAACACTTGTACATTTGCCTGTGATTCCTGCTGGTTCCAACACCACCTGCAAAGGTCAAGTGATTACGATTCTGCTCAGTTATCACAAACTCAACGGGAGCTTTATTATTGAGGATTTCTCCTCACGTGCAGAATAATAGTGAACAAAGTCTCTTTTTTTGTGTCAGTTATCTATAGGATGAGATTTAGTGTACAAGACTGTAAAGCTGCAGCTAACGGTTGTTTTCATAATCGATGAAACAGAAACCGTTTTTTCTTGATTTTAATTGTCAGAAAATTGTGAAAATTGTCCATCCCTCAAAGTCCAAGGAGATGTCTTGTTTTTTTTTTCTCCCAAAAATCAAAGTCATTCAGTTTAACGTGATTAGAAAACAGAAATAAGCAGGAAATCTCCAAATTTGAGAAGCTGAAAACTGCGTTTTCTGCCATTTTTGCCTGAAGAATTACTTTAACGATTAATCGTTCAAAATAGTTGGCAATTATTCTGTCGATCGACTAATCGATTAGTCACTTAGGCCCGGACGCAGTGACGGTGGCTCTAAAAAATAGTCTCAGGAAGGAACTTGTTTTGGTGGAACATTTTCACCCCGCAAAAGCGAACGCCACATACAATATTAAATGAAGTGAACTGTTAACACAATACTGTAACATAAGCTATTTAAATGAGCTGATACATGGTAAAACGTAATTTGCTCTTACCAGTTTATCGCCATTTGTATTTTGTCATTAGCAAATCACAATAATTGCCAATAATTGGTCCCAAAACGTCCAAGTTAGATAGTATAAACATTAGGTTATAAACAGGAGGCCTAAGGATTGACGGGATCATTGATATCAATGACCGTCCATCTTAAAGCGAGCAGACAGGGCATGTTTAGACAAACCATGTAGTGAAATTGATCTTATTTCAACAGGTAAATTGTTCCAATCTGCTGTCAAATTGTATAATCCGGCAAAACAGATTATATAAACGCAATGTCTAGGAGACAGAGCTGCCATCAGAGCCTCAAAAGCAACATTTGGCAGAACAAAGCAGATAATAAGGGGTGAGATCGAGAGAGAGGATGCTGTCGGTAACAACAGCAGGTGAAATGCCTGGCTGCAAAGAAGAATGAGAGGATTAGACAGCTGTGTGTGTGCGTGTGCGTGTGCGTGTGCGTGTGCGTGTGCGTGTGTGTGTGTGTGGCCGTGTGTGGTAGCAAAGATGAATGGTCTCATTTGTGACGGGCGCCTGGAGGCCACACAGAGCGATGCAGCCGTGCCGCTGCAGACTTTATCTCCCAGTCAGACCGCGTCCACTCTAAATGCTGATAAATCTCTAAACACCTTTTTGTGCGTCAAACGTTTCGTCCACGCGGAACTTTTTCGGATTTTTCGAAAAATAGAAACATAGTTATATGTCTAGATGTCTTTTTCTTTTCTTTTTGTGGGTTTTGTTGTGTTTTTGTTTGTTCGTGTCTGAAGGATGGAGGCTTCTGGAAACGAGTCCTCCGAATTAAACACAATTCATTTAATCACTGCCTTTCAAAACAAAATGCCTCCTTTCTCACCACGGAGAAGATGGATGGATGGACAGACAGACAGACAGACAGACAGACAGAGACACACATACATACATACATTATTGATCCACAAGGGGAAATTCAAGGTCCCCAAGAGTCATCATCCCTACAGGTCTTTGTCACTTGAACATTAGTCTATATCCACGATGTTCCATTTCCGTGATTGTTCAGGTGCCGCCAAAAATGACTCCAGATGTCCCTCATTTCGGCCGGATGTCCGTCACCTTCCTCTTCCTTTGTGTTGGCGTTCTAACCTCCGGTGGATTTGTGAGGACTATGGTTAACTGCTCCTCAGATCTCTGCAGGGTAAATCCAGACAGCTAGCTAGACTATCTGTCCAATCCAAGTGCGTAACTTTTGGGTTCAACATTCGGGGGGGTCTTTAGATCTCCACTTTTGAGCAAAATTGAAATTTTTAGCATATCAAACACTTACTTTCCTGCATTCTGGTGATTATTATTATTTTTTTTCTGCAACAATTCGTGCCTTTTCTGCATCAATTTATGGTGCAAATGTGTTGCATTATGTTAAGGAAATTATCATTAGATATTTGGGGGGGTTGTACGAGCAAGTTCTGATTATTGGGTGGGGAGTTGTAACCCAGAAACCAGAGCACGTTTTTCTCCCATCCCGGAATGCTATGTGGACTAGCTAGACCTTCCTCCGCAAAGCAGTGGAGGAAGGTCTGGCAATATGAGACTACTTGGTGAGAGGGTTGACATGTAGAGTGGAGGGATGTTACAATGTACTGTGTGTGTGTGTGTGTGTGTGTGTGTGTGTGTGTGTGTGTGTGTGTGTGTGTGTGTGTGTGTGTGTGTGTGTGTGTGTGTGTGTGTGTGTGTGTGTGTGTGAATTATCCCGATGCTGCTTCTCAGGGTGATATATATATATTTCAGATGCAGTTGTTTATATCATCGATGACTTGAGAATTTAATTAAAAGTGGTGTTCATGCATCATTTAGAGTTTTACCTTGAACTTAATTAGAGAGAAAAGCAACAGAAAAGCAAGGGAAAAGAAAGAGAGAGAAATAAAGAGAGAGAGAGAGGAAACCAAAGGTCAGTGTCTTCTTTCAGACCCAGTTAGTTGGACGGGCACCTTCAGGACTTTAGCCAGGCTTTTAGAAACCCTTTGAATAAAAGCGTCAACTAAATGACAAGTGTAACACAAACAAACCCAAATAATCCCTATGGACCTTTTTCACAGCAGACATGTTGACTTGTCATAGTAGGGAAAGCACAGCTGAAATTGATAACCTCAACGATGGCTCAGTTCCATCAAGTGTCCCAGTAAGATATTTCAGTGAGTCAGCATGCACAATACCAGGACCTCTCCTAAGTGGAATGCAGCCATCAGTAATGGTTTAATACCAGGGTCTCTCCTAAGTGGAATGCAGCCATCATTAATGGTTTAATACCAGGGTCTCTCCTAAGTGGAATGCAGCCATCAGTAATGGTTTAATACCAGGACCTCTCCTAAGTGGAATGCAGCCATCAGTAATGGTTTAATACCAGGGTCTCTCCTAAGTGGAATGCAGCCATCATTAATGGTTTAATACCAGGGTCTCTCCTAAGTGGAATGCAGCCATCAGTAATGGTTTAATACCAGGACCTCTCCTAAGTGGAATGCAGCCATCAGTAATGGTTTAATACCAGGACCTCTCCTAAGTGGAATGCAGCCATCATTAATGGTTTAATACCAGGGTCTCTCCTAAGTGGAATGCAGCCATCAGTAATGGTTTAATACCAGGACCTCTCCTAAGTGGAATGCAGCCATCAGTAATGGTTTAATACCAGGACCTCTCCTAAGTGGAATGCAGCCATCATTAATGGTTTTATACCAGGGTCTCTCCTAAGTGGAATGCAGCCATCAGTAATGGTTTTGAATAAACCTGTGCTTTTCCTACTATGACATGTCAACATGTCTGCCGTTAAAAAAAAGGTCTATATGATCCTGCTGTGCCAGAGACGAAGTCACTTTGCTTTTGGTGTGAACACAGCATAAGACTATCTGGTTACACTTTACTTGAAGGTATCTACATAAGAGTGACATGACACAGTGTCATGTCACTCTTATGTAGATACCTTCAAGTAAAGTGTTACCGAATATCTTTTAAGGAAGGTTTGTTGAAGCGTGTGTTTATCCTCTTAGCTATACGAAAAACAACAGCCACAACTCAAAATGGATTCTGTTATTTTTCTTCTTTGGAGTGAATTATCAAAACCATCATCATTAAACGGACACCAGTAATATTTATGGTCATGATATCAGCCATAGAAAGGATACGTCAAATAAGACAGTGGTGGATTACTTCGGTCTGAATATTTCACAATTCATGTTTTATTACCGGGACGTCAGAGGTTTTATATTGTTGCACAGACTGCAGCGAGTTATAGTTATTACGACAATAGAGTGTAAAGTTTGATTCTAAAGCGGCAGCAATAAACGTGTCGATTACACAGCTGAACAGAGAACACACACACACACACACACACACACATACTTAATCTGTGTCACCCAGTCCAGTACACACACACACACACAATATCAAGCTACTACATTCATCAATGCCAAGGTGTGTGTTTAGTAGCCATGTTGGCTGCGGAAAGTGCTCCATCAAATTGACTTTCCTGACGTGTGTGTGTGTGTGTGTGTGTGTGTGTGTGTGTGTGTGTGTGTGTGTGCAGAGTGATGATGCTGTTCAGAGAGATGAATAAGACAGATATGTGATTTGATAAAGATAGGCAGCCCGGCTCGTCTTTTTCAGCCCAAACTGACAAACACAAGTGTCTTCCAGCCTCGGAAGAAAGAAGGCCAAGGTTCAAAAGTCAAAGTTGACTTTATTATCTCATCATAGAAATACTGTCGGGCAAGCCAGAAAGCTTGTGTCGTGCTGGGTGTGTGTGTGCTGTAGATTACGTTATTGCGCTGCCGTGAAAACACACCGAATCAAAGAGATGTACGAGTTACATTGAATTTCATTCTATTTCTGTAGCGTTAATACAGAGTTGAAGTGTTTTAATAATTAATAATGACCCCCGGCTTCTAACTGTAATGCTTCTCGCATACCTCAGGCGTCTGCACGCCCGTGTGTTTCCTTTGTTTGCTCCTTGTAACAGGTTGTAAAAATGCAGTTTACAGTTTTAATGAAAAAACAATGAGGCTGGCACCAGCCATGAGCATAAAAAAAAATCTCACACAGACTGAAATAAAAACAGCTGCTGCATTATTGATGGCTCTGAGGAGTGGGTGTGGGATTTTTTAAGATTCAACTGTTGTGTTTTAACACAATGAAAGGGCCGTCTGATTTTAACTGTGAGGTTCGTACAGAACATTCCTTCACATATCGGATCATGAATGTAGTTTATGGTACTTATTTAGAACAGTGGTCTTCACTATTTGTTTCACGAGAGCCACACTGATAGGACAAAGTCAATAGGAGAGCCACTTTTACAGCAAAGTAACAAAAGTTACATCCAGTCATAAATGGCGCGTCTGCTTCATCAATCTGTCATCCCTGAACATACAATATGCACATTTTTCTACATTATCCCATCATGTATCTAACCATCCAAGAGCACGTTTGGCGTTAATGGGTAACTACCGTTTTTATTTTTCCCAACCTGGACCCTATTTACGTTTTTGTGTCTAAGTGACTGATGGGAACAACAATCAATTTTTTTTTTTTAAGATTATTTTTTGGGCTTTTCCGACCTTTAATGGACAGGACATAGGGGTGGGGGAAAAAAATCGATACAGCATAAGTATCGCAATATTTTCTGTGGCAATACTGTATCGATACACAGACGCCAAGTATCGATCTTTTATGATATATGTGTTGGTCAGTTTGTCTGCTTGACAATCTGATTTTGCAGCAATACAATTGAAGTGAGTTGAACAAACAGAGAAATGTATCTTTTTAGATAAAACAGATGTTGACAAAGTTTGGGGATATAATTTGAAATTGGACCTCTGCGTCAAGGCATAAACCTCTAAATATATGTGCGCCTGCTCTACCCACTGAACCAACCCGGCCACGGAACAACTATCTTTGACATTGGTCCAGTATTAAGCGAGATTGCTGGAGAGAAACAAGCTACAATCTAAGTTAATCGGGCAATTGTCCAGCTTGTATTTACCTTCACAAAAGAGCTCGTTTTGCCGCTGACAGACTCAGATTAATATTCTAAGTGTCTGACATCATTATGGAAAGGATCCCTTCAGATATAGACCTTTAAAACCTCTTTGAGACCTTTCTGTTGAACCAGAAACAGCTCTGTAGTCGCTAGTTCTAAACCCACAAGACTCCATTTAAATAAGCAATACTTTTAGCATGTATACAGCCAAAGTATTTTCACATGTAAATCGGTAAACTGTGTGTTTATTTCAAGCAAAACTAGAGATGTGATGGTTGAAAAAGTGGAAAGACGACCCAAAACAGCTTTTCATAGTTTCATTTTGTTTCTGTCGACTTTGAATGAAGTGTATTTTACGATTCTAAAATTACTGTTTATTTACATGGAGTCTGGTGGGTTTAGCGAACGACATCACCTTGGACTTTGACAAACTGGGATAGACATTGTTCACTATTTTCTGACATTTTGTTGGCAAAAATAACCATTAGTTGCAGCTCTAATCGTCACACATGTACTTTTATTACTTCAGTACTTTTTAACTGACATTAAGACATTTAAAAATGGAAAGTTATGCTTTCAAACACAGATTCTGGTGTGATTGCAAATACCCCTCTCTGCTGACTGAGTCGTCCTCAGTCTGCAGGTTTCCGGACAAACTCAGCTCCCTGCAGTTTGTCAAATCCCTCTGGTTCATTCCCTGTAGAACAATGCTGCTCTAACAAACGTGGACTGTTGCAGTCTTTGCTTTTTATGGCATCGAGCACCGTGCACATGTTGTCGACAGTTGTATATTACAAAGTACTGTAATGTGTTAGCTACAGGACGGGTCTCCATGTGTAGCTGTAAAAAACATTCATTCATTCGATTGAGGACCTGCAGTGACGTCGTTATATCTGGCACCAAGCGACGTATTGAACGGTTGAAGCAATTCACCCGCCCCATAAACAACAATTAAGTGTTAAATAATAAAGAAAATGCGGGAATGTGTCTCCCATACTTCCTCTGCTCAGGTATATGCCTAAAACTTGTAGCTATAGTAGTACCAGGTGAACAATCTGTGCTCTGCCTCACCATTGAGTTTAAAAGAATGAAAGTCATGAAATTGAAACAGCAGCAACTGAGATATCCTGCCTTTGAAACTGCATCCTACACTTCCCATAATGCAACGCTATGTTGTCTTTCTTCAGAGCTTCCCGGACTGGTTACACGTCTTTCAATCGCCACACTTCTAGTTTGTAACGCAGGCTTTCTTTTATAAAGTTTTTTGCCAAATGGAAGATAACTCTGATGACTATTTTCACAGTGTGTATTATTACTTTAACTTAAATACTTCTTCCATCACTGACCGTAACTTAAAGGGGGGAGGGTGTCATCTCGCCCTATATACAGTGTGTTCATATTTACACACCTTGTCTTTAATTTGCACTGAGACACTGAACAGTAACAGCAGCTGAGGTGTTATCACTCAGCTGATGACCAGGCTCACACGTGTAATTCTCAGAACAGAGTGTAATTCTCTTCTAAAACGAATTTGCCCTCAGTCGTTTATTTCTGGAAATTAGGTTGTTCTTTAAATGGCTGACAGTCACACACGAGCAGACACCTCACTGTGTGTGTGTGTGTGTGTGTGTGTGTGTGTGTGTGTGTGTGTGTGTGTGTGTGTGTGTGTGTGTGTGTGTGTGTGTGTGTGTGTGTGTGTGTGTGTGTGTGTGTGTGTGTGTGTGCGTGTGTCCGTCACTTCAATTTACCTTCGCTGTCACTGTGTGAAGTTCATTTCTGTTATTGATTCGAGGGAACCGTTACAAACACACTTCAGTCCAGATTCAGCCGTTCACTTTAACCCTTGACATGCAAGCCTTTGACTTCAACCTTTGTCTCTCTTCGAGAGACCTGCTCGGGTTGATCCAAACAATAATGATGACGAAGACACAAGGAAATCAGCTTTTTCTTCGATTATTCTTCTATTACAAGAATAGTTCGACATTTAGTTCGAGAGTTAGTCCTTTCCTAGTCTGTATCAACGACGTTTCATTTCCAGTTTCAAGTATTTTAAACTAAGTAAAGCGCTTTAACGTGATCAGTCTATAGTGCGATAGAACGATAAAATCAGAGCAGCAGTTGCTGGTTGTATTTAGCCGCTACAGAGCTCCAGGACGCCGGCTACCAGCGGCAGTTGTTCAGGAGGTGACTGTGAGCCGGGTACAGGCACCGCCAGATGACCGTGATAGTGGAGTTGAGCAAGAAAAAGTGAGCTTCATGACCGTTTTAGTTTAGGCACCAAAACGCAATTTAAGGTTAGGAAAAAGATCGTAGTTAAAACCCTCTAGAGGAACGAACCAGCGTTTCCTGACCAGCTGCTGTCTGTAACTTCACATTTAGCGTACAGACATGAAAGTGGGATCCATCTTGTCATCTAACTTTCGAAAAGAAAGTGAATAAGCTCGCAAAATGTTGTACTACATTACTAGCCTAGAAATCTAGACGCACCCTAGCGGCAGCAAATTTAATTTGCAGCCAAGGGGGGTCTTGGCACTTTCTGTTGGCTTGCGAGCTGGAAAAACCAAACTCTGGTCAGGCCAATCACATCGTGTATAGAGTCGGTAGGCGGGGCATATGGCTGCTGCTGCTGCTGGGAACAGCGGTCTTCTTGGAGTTATCTTTTCTTTGAGAAAAGAACAAAGAACGGCACTGAAATCATTCTTAAAAAAGGAAGATGTGTTGGGAGTTTTACCGACCGGATACGGCAAAAGTTTAATCTATCAACTAGCTTCACTACCTTCTTCGTTGCTCTGCCTGGTTGTAGCGCTATCCTATTGCGTGCAGAGTTCCCAGACCCAACATCTGGATGTGCCAAATGTGGATCTGGCTTGTCAGGCTATTGAACTACTCCTTAAGACTTACTTGCATATGTCGGTTCAGTTCACTCACGGTGAAGCAAAGGCAGGTGATGGCACATTCATTATCAGGAGCTCCCACTACATGTGTTTGCAAAAGGTGCTTATTACTCAGAGATGTGTTCATGCAACCTTCAGTCTGATTAACTGTAATTAATCATTTAAATTTGGGCTGTCAAAATGAACGCGATATTAACAAGTGAATGCAATTTCCTTTCATGCAATATTTTTGACGCACGATTACTGCACATGCATTTTTTTCTGAATTGGGCTTTGGGTGGCTCCGTAGTTTGGAAAATCAGGAAGCGATGCAGCAGTAATGTTGTGGATGTCCAGCAGGCTAAAAGAAAAAAGAAAAGGGTCTTTTGAAGAGCAAGTTCAGTTTCAATGCTCTTCCACATGGTTCTCTCCACAAGACTAAAGTTACTTGCATGAACTGTCGATATGTAAGTTAGTACGTTGAGTCTCAAATACCACTTGAGCATTAAAGGACAAATCTGGCGCAAAATGAACCTAGGGGGTTAATAACACGTGTACTGAGTCGACCGTTCTCTGGGATCTGTTTTGATGCTAATCGAATGTGACCAGTTTTAGTGTAAACCGCTAATTAGCTTATAATGCTAGTCGTCGGGGCACGGCTAAAGTAAAAAGAAATCTCTATTTCTACACCACGAACAAGGCTCAAAAGACTCCACATGTGTCAAAATACCTGCCTGAGTGTCCTTTTGTGTGTAAGAAAAGCCTTAAAGACAATCCACCAATCACAGGACACCTGTTTCATCCTCTATTGATTTCCAGTCTCTCCACCATCACTGAAAGTCTCCGCTTTGCTCTGCAGGCTTTGTGGCTGTTAGGGCTGTCCTCCGTCTTTGTTTATGGAGGGCAAAAGGATCCTGAAGGCTTTTCTCTGGGACTCGGTGTCCCTGCCCTCTTAACTCCTCTGATCCCCAATAATAAAACCCTCAGCTCCGGTTTCAAACCTTCCCTCCCTGAGTGAGGAGATGCAGAGGGAGATGTGAGCTTCCTCCAGCCTGCAAACATCTTTTACTCTCGGCTCTTTTTACTTTTGGTCACGTAAATATATCAAGATTTAAAAAAGTACTGCAAGTCAAAGCGATAGTGCGCATCAATTTTATATTAATGAACGTCTGTTGCAGTACATTGAAGCCTTTGCAAAATGAGTTGATACAAGCAGGCATGTGAGATATTTTATATTCAGATGACAAAAAAAACAACCATAGTTATAGAAAAAGGTACGAATATGGATATATTTTACGTTGAAGCCAATTATCATTTTCTATAGAAGGACGACACACACAAATATTTCCCTCCAGCCATGTCAACCTTTTGTCTAACACGTCTAGGTCTGTAATTCTTAAAGAGACCATTCACCCCAAAATCCAAAATTAGCGCTGTCAATCGATTAAAAAATTAATTACATACTCTGTGATTAATTAATCGAAATTAATTGCATACATGATTAACGGTGCCTGAAAAAGAAAAAAAGAAGGGTACTAAACAACAGTCTGTGACATTAAAGAAGGGCTTTTTTTATTGCTAAGGCCATATGGTCAAAATTAAATGTTTTGATAATAATCTATAACAATAACTTATTTCACTAGTAAATTGCTGTTGAATGACAAAAAAGACCACCAGATGGGAAAAGGACATTTACAATAACTTCAAATGCACCACGAGGCTGTAGTTTACCAGTTTCATTGTACGCACCGTCTGTGTTGTTTTTCCGACGGCAGCTGCAGATTGTTAGCCTAGAAATCTAGACGCACCCTAGTGGCAGCTGGCTTGTCAGGCTAGCAGACTGTTACATACCGGTGTTGAAGCCTCTACAGTAAACACAGTCAAACTTTACACTGTTTAGCGTTAGCTGTCAGCATTTTAACAGTGTTTAATCCAGCTACTAGCTAGCGGTAGGCTAACGTTAGCTGCTGTTGAGTATAGTGTTAACTAGCGTCCCGTGCAGCGGTGTTTGTGTTGCCTGTATCGTACCGTTTCAGAGCATCAGAGAGAAGAGCAGACATATCAGGGGCACCAGATTTCGGTAGCCAGGGTTGGCAGGAAGAAGTAACAAGTAGCTAAATGTTCCAATCAATGATGCAGGCAGCACCATAGATATAGAACAAGTTATATATCTATGGGCATCACATTCTCGTCTCCCTCCTTCATTTTACAGTCGAATGGTGGCTAGAACGGCTCCGGGTCAAACGTCAATATGGAATGGATTAATCTGCGTTATTTTTTTTAACGCGTTATTTTTTCTCAGATTAATTAATCGAAATTAACACGTTATTTTGACCACCCTATCAAAAATACATATTTTTCCTCTTACCTCTTACCTAGTCAGTGTTTTCCCTCGGTTTGTAAAAGACTTAGGTGCACTTATTTTGCAAGGGGGTTCAGGGGTCCTCCCTCAAGGAAATTTTAACATTTTTCATTTTCTTTAAAATGCATATTTACATAATTTTGGACCATTATTATCACCATATTTGTGTCTAAAACACTGGAAAAGCTAGAGTAGATAATAAATAAATAACACTCTAAAAGCTCGGCGACATTTACACGCAGAAGCTTGAGTGATGCGTTTTACGTCACTTAACTTAAAAAAACAGTGGAAAAAGTTAAATAAATCAACAGTAAAAAAACACAACTGGGAAATTTGCCTTAATACTTTTCCTGTTTAAACTTTATTTTTTCATTCAGAACACAAGAGAAAATAAGAGTTTACATGCAAAACGTAATGAGCTAAATAATTGTTTTTCTCGATTATTCTGTTTTTGTGATCATTGGGAGCCGAAATGATAATCACGTTTACATTTCGATTAATTGCACAGCCCTAGCGTTCAGCTTTGGAGACGAAGAGGACATACAAAATTACATCTGAAGAGTCCATCGCGTTTTTTTTTTTTAATCCTGTGTCCTTGATTTGACGGTATGAACTCTTACTGGAAACTGCGTGGAGGAGGGGTGGTGACATATCACGGAAGACTTGTATCATGTGGATGCACCGACAGTGTTGTTGTCATTACTATGAATTCCTCATGGGGGCAACAGAAACCACGCACAATAGTTCAAGATCAAGATAAACTTCATTGTCCCACAAGGTGGCGAATTTGTCTTGGGCACTTAACCCATGCTGCAGCCATAAAAAAAACAACCACAAACAACATGATACCCATACAATACAACAAACCATAATATGACCCTTATGGTGTGTAAAACACATCAAGGCAGTGATCACAAGCAACAGTGCAAAAGCGCAAATCTGCAAATCCCCATCATGAACCCGGGCCTGTTCTGTCTTTTATCTGCAGCTATTTAGAAGCTTAATAGATATAGGAATAAATGAGTTTTTTGGGGGTTTAGTCTGCGGCGAGGAACTCTAAACCTCCTCCACAGGGCAGCAGCTCATATTCTGCGTGCAGAACATGAGACTATAGCTTTAAGAATCTTGAATACAAAATTGATTTATGAGTATTTGTGAATTTTATTGTCATTTTTTATTTTGTTTTTCTGACGCCTATAAAGTTGACTTTTAAGAGATATGTGGTTCTCACAGGACAGTGACGCTACAAATAAATTGTTTTAAATATTCAACAGTATATAAAGGAGTTAAAATGAGCACAACCTTAAACATCTACAGCAGTAAGATGTAACATGTAACATTAATGCAGCGGGAATATTAATCCAGAAACATCAGATAGAAGAAGAAAAACCTAACGGGGAACATTTCACTGCAGCATAGCTATGCACTTTAGGAGGTTACTTAAACTACATTTTGCCTATAAAAATGTACATACTTTAATTTAAGTGAATTTTGAATGCAGCACATCTAGGCCTACTTGTAGTGGAATCTTTTTACATTGGGTATTAGTATTAGTACTAATACTGAAGTAAATTACCTGAATACTTCTTCCACCTCTGATTATTAGTCACATTGATGCAGTGTGGGTTAACTAATGAAAAAGGGGGAGAGAGATGGAGAGAGATGTTATGTTTTAGAGAGAGAAAGGGGGAAAAAGAGAGAGAGAGGGTGTGTTTTAGAGAGTGGAGAGAGAGGGAGGGGGAGAGAGAGAGAGGGTGTGTTTTAGAGAGAGAGAGAGAGAGAGAGAGGGTGAGAGTGTGTTTTAGAGAGAGGAGGAAGAGAGAGAGAGAGCTGGTGTGTGTTAGAGAGAGAGGGAGAGGGTGTGTGTGTTAGAGAGAGAGAGGGAGAGAGAGAGAGAGGGTGAGGGTGTGTTTTAGAGAGAGGGAGGGAGAGAGAGGGTGTGTGTTAGAGAGAGAGAGGGAGAGCGAGGGAGCGAGAGAGGGGTGTGTGTGTGTGTGTGTGTGTGTGTGTGTGTTAAAGAGGGAGAGAGAGGGGAGATGTGTGTTAGAGAGAGAGAGAGAGAGAGAGAGGGAGTGGGGGTGTGTGTTAGACAGAGGGAGAGAGAAAGAGGAGGTGTGAGAGAGAGAGAGAGAGAGGGAGTATCAGTGTAGGATTTCAGCTCTCAGGTCCTGGTTCAGTTGAGTCCTCAGAGCCGCTGAAGCAGCCGCAGCAGACGGATGATGCTCTGCACAGCCCGGCGGCTGGATGACAGGAGAGCACCCTGTGCTTGGTGTAACCAGAGGTGGTGGGGGGGCTTCCAGTGTCCCTCTACCAGGATTATAACTAACTAACTCCTGCTCCGGGCGCGTCTCTGCTGCTCCACGTCCCCCCCATAACAAGCCCACCGGAGGCAGCCTTCTCTCCGGGTCGGAGATGCCTCTGTCGCCGTGCGCACACCGCTCCTCACCGGCCGTTGTGACACTGTGATGCTGTGCATATATCTGCTTTACAAATATGATGAAATGGCAGCCAAGGAAGAAGGTGAGTGAACCGCGCTGCTGCGTTTTTTTTTTTTTAAAGTCCACTTGAGTCCGAAGTAGTTGTAGCGGAATGTGGCTGAATGGCTGACTGACTGGCACCGTTTGGGATCAACAGGGCTATTTAAACACTCTCGCACAGCCCAGCGCAGCCACGCACACTTTATTAAGGATAATCCGTTAATAGCTCGCATTTCAGAAAGACACTGCAGCTACATGCCTGTGCGGGATTATTAGAGGATTATACTGTACAGGAGATGAAACCTTCCATAAAGCTGTATAAAGTCGCTTTAAGCTGCACTATTCACCACTTGGATCACTGTAAGCCAACTGTAGTTCTGTTATAGAGAATTCAAAATGACATAAAGGTCACTGTAGACATATAAAATACCCAAAAGTGTCATAAATGCCCGAGACACGTAGTGACGGGAAATGTAATGAAAGATACACATCTGAGAGTTTTTCTCACCGTGCACCTGCTGTGTACATCCACGTAGAAGAAATGTTTAGGGCTGAAATGATAAGTCAGCTAATCTTAAGAAAATGCATTGTCAAAAATGTTGATATTTGAATAATCATTTTAGTCATTTATCAAGGAACAATGCTGAAGCTTCTCTGATTGGAGCATCTCATAATGTGAATGTTTGTGGCTGTAAATGTAATATCTCTGAACTGTTAGGAAAGAGCTATAGTCACTTTGGGCATTGGGACATTGGTACGGTCATTGGTGTCATTGGCATTGTACATTGGCACTGTAGCAGTGTTGTGACCTAGTCATCTTTGCTCAAGTCCCAGGTAAGTCTCAAGTCATTTGGTCCAAGTCTCGAGTTGTTTTTGGGGTCAAGTGAAGTCACAGGTTATGTCAAGTCGAGTTAAGGCTAGAGTTAAGTTCCAAATCATGTCCCTTTTCTTTTTACACCCAAGATAAAGCACTCTTACCTGTGGTATCCGGTCTTTATAAAGAGAAAAGACAAGGTATTAGTAGCCCATCTTATAAAGTGATTGGCTAGTTTGTGTGACTAGTACAAACAATGAATGTAGTCTGTGGCACAGATGCTAGCCATTGTGGTGGTCTGGTCCAACTAATGAGGCTTCATCAGGGGTCTTTGATGTTATGTGTTGCCAAAGCTAAGAGTTTGATTGACAGACAGCCATCCGATCATGATAATCGCAGTTTTTTTGATCCATCCAATAATGATGTGCATCTGCTGAAGAAGAAATGTTTATTGCTGAAACGATGAGTCGATTAATCTGCAGAAAAAGCATTGTCAAAAATGTTGATATTTGAATAATCATTTTAGTCATTTATCAAGGAGCAATGCTGAAGCTTCACTGATTGCAGCTTGTCGTAATGTGAGTGTTTGCTGCAGTAAATGTAATATCTCTGGACTGTCAGGACAGGAGAAACAGTCATTTTGGGCATTGGGACATCGTCATTGCCGTTGTTTACCCTGCTGGCGTAACTGCAGCTTCTCTGTCTTGTTTCTGTACCTCTTTGTACAGAAAAGCCCTCTCACTGTGTAGGAAAATCTGTCTGATATTTTAAAACCTCCTCCGTCTATTGAGTGGGTAGTGTGAACTGGCGTGGGATTTCATGCCTAACCACATTTGTCTCTGGCTCAAAGATCACAGGGGAGCAGCAGTTCCTCTGGAAAGAGTGCAAGCCCCGATCTTCAAGTGGCTGATCCAGCTGTAATAACTGGGAGAGCTCCCAGTGGGGGAGCTGTTCCCTCTCATCCAGTGGGAGTGTGTTAATTGATAGGGCCAGACAGTCAGCTGTTAGAGTGCTAATATAGCAAAGACCTGAGGAGAAGAGGAAGCGTCCATTCATCCGGTTTCACTCACTGTAAACAGCACCAGTTGTTTGGAAATTTTTGTGCAAGTGAAGTAGACAAAGTGTTGCTGCTGCTGATATTTCCAGGACCATTCTTTTAATCAGTGGAAATAAATCAGACTGTCTTCCCCCAAAAAACCATAGACAGTATATAAGAATGGACCAATAGATCCCGTTGCTCTGGACGGAGACCAGTGAAGGATATTAGAAGCACTTTTCCGGTGATCGCTGAGCGTTACTGAGCAGCCTCCAACTGAGAGAGTCAACGTAGATGTGACGTGAGCAACGTGTCGTAAAGTTGTAAGTCTTCTGGTAGCTGTGCCAAGAGAAATCTCAATCATTCCCAATCTTACAGAGACGGAGAGTGTAGGTATATGTAAGGAGATAACATAGACACAGGCTAATTATTGATCACTAACATGCTAGTTAACATTAGTAATTAAACCTGAACAGCTAATGTAAGTCGAAACTGACTGCGAGCTTCTCCTGTACTATACGGTAATTCCTCTACTATGTGACCCAATCGTTAGCCTATTTTTACAAAAGCGTCTGCTACGGAGCCATAAAGTGAGGTACAAAGTAATGGAGCCTTTTACACATTGTCGTGTTTCTTTAGAAATAAACAATGGACAAATAGAGTCTTTAAACGCTTCAGATGTAAAGTTATTCGCTGTCAAAGTGACGTCAAAATGAATGGGAGTCAATGGGATGCTAACGGGAGGTGATGGCTTTGTAGCATCCAAATGGCGCCATAGGAGGTTCGAGTTCTGAAGCGAAGCTTACCCCCCTTGCAAAAAACACTCCCAGAGGTCCTTTGTTCAAGCAGCAATTAAGACCTATATTTATGTTCCTAGTTGCGGCGCCCTCTAGTGGCCGTAGTAGTTATGGTGGGAGTAGTCTTGCATTGCCAGACCTTCCTTCACAGTGCTGTGGAGGAGGGTCTGGCCAGTCCACACAGCATTCCGGGAAGGGCAGAAAAAACGTGCTCTGGTTTGTTGGTATTTCTTAAAACCAATTACAATCGTCATGGGTATTGAGCCACACACACACACAGACACACACACACAAATGTATGGATTTACTTTTCTCCCACAATTGTATCCATTACTTGAAGCGATTCCATTGAATTTTATTGATTTGCAGTGACATTTCACAGTTTTAAATGCTGGTGTGATCGGGTCTTCGTACTGAAACCACAGTCTGCAACAACCTAATTAAAAAATTAGACAAATCGGAAACACCTGAGACAATGACAACACAAGTTGATAAAAACATATTTAAAACGAGCACAAAAACAAAAGAAATGTCACGCTGAAAGTATTGATAAGGTATTCTTAAAGCTAATGAAGGTTTCTAAGACGTTCATATTGTGAATTTGCTGCCTTACAAACCCAGTGCTGACAGTGTGCAGGAATTCCACTTTTGTTACTAGGATTGAACCAAAAATCCTGCATTTAAACAGTGTTAACTAAAGAAGATGAAGCATGGTTTCTCTGCGAAGACTTCTGGTGTCAAGACTTCCTGACACCTCGCTCTGGTTTCTAACTGCCTCGGGAGCTTCACAGGGTGACGAAAGCTGCTGAAAGAGACTCAGTGGGCCGCTGAGTGAGTGTTTTTGTGTGGCTGCAGATCTACTGTACAACAGAAAAATCTGCAGAATTCATTCTTTGAGACACTTGTTGCAAGGGTGAATGTTTATGAAAGCTCATGTTAAAGCAGATTTTATCTTCTTATTTTCCATCAGAAAGCAGAGTGAATGAGAGCAGTCACTGTAACATATTACTTTGCATCAGACTGTTATTTAATGATGTAAGATGCCATAAAATCAATATTCCCTTTCTGCTGGGCACTGTGTACGACGAATAAGAGCCGATGCATGTGCACAAACCCACGTAGGTCTACACATGACGTACACACTTGTGCCGATGCTTTACAGTTTGCTTGTGGGCGCTTTTTTTTTTGCTTCTGGGTCATTTTATCTGGAGAATGAAATAAAATGAAACGAAAAACAGGACGGAAGGGAAAAGAGGAAGCAAGGACTGAGAGAAAAGGCATGGTGTAAAAGAGTCCGGACGTCAGAGAAATGTAATGTAGGGATGAGAATATGCCCTGTCGCCAATCTGTGATCATCCTACGGACCAATCAGAACCCGGACCAAAATCATCTGAATGTAGGAAGAGGAGGAATAAGAGAGGGATTGCGGAGGAGGAGTACTTAAAGTGATTAAAGCTGGAATATACAGTTAGTGTTGTATCGGCCTTTATAATATGGTTTCAACTTGCAGTTAGATGGCCTCAATTATATTTTCATATCATCTGGAGTTTCTTCTCTTAATGAGCAGGTGTGTAATGTATGCTCACATTTGTCCTCATTAGTACCTGATTTATGACTGTTTGTCCCTCCTTGACCCATATAGTCTTAAAACAATGTGGATCTGAATATTATGCATGTAGGTGACTCTTTTCAAAGTGTTTAAAGGTCCCATGGCATGGAAATTTCACTTTATGAGGTTTTTTAACATTAATATGCGTTCCCCCAGCCTGCCTATGGTCCCCCAGTGGCTAGAAATGGTGATAGGTGTAAACCGAGCCCTGGGTATCCTGCTCTGACTTTGAGAAAATGAAAGCTCAGATGGACCAATCAGGAATCTTCTCCTTATGAGGTCATAAGGAGCAAGGTTACCTCCCCTTTCTCTGCTTTGCCCGCCCAGAGAATTTGGCCCACCCATGAGAGAGAGAGAGACATCATGGCTTGCAAACAAGCAGAGCATTTAAAGCTACAGACACAGAAATGGCTCATCCTAAGGAAAGCTCATTGTGGGACTGGCTCTAGTGGCTGTAATTCTGCACCAAGACTGAATTTTGGGAAAGAGACTTCAGATACAGTATTAGGGGACCACTAAGGTCTATATAAAAGAGACTTCAGATACAGTATTAGGGGACCACTAAGGTCTATATAAAAGAGACTTCAGATACAGTATTAGGGGACCACTAAGGTCTATATAAAAGAGACTTCAGATACAGTATTAGGGGACCACTAAGGTCTATGTAAAAGAGACTTCAGATACAGTATTAGGGGACCACTAAGGTCTATATAAAAGAGACTTCAGATACAGTATTAGGGGACCACTAAGGCCTATATAAAAGAGACTTCAGATACAGTATTAGGGGACCACTAAGGTCTATATAAAAGAGACTTCAGATACAGTATTAGGGGACCACTAAGGTCTATATAAAAGAGACTTCAGATACAGTATTAGGGGGACCACTAAGGTCTATATAAAAGAGACTTCAGATACAGTATTAGGGGACCACTAAGGCCTATATAAAAGAGACTTCAGATACAGTATTAGGGGACCACTAAGGCCTATATAAAAGCATCCAAAAAGCAGCACATCTGTCATATGTCATAGGACCTTTAAGCAAGTCACAGGCAGTAGGAGGGAGGAGAGAGGAGATGAGGAGGCACAAAATCAAGAGGCCAAAGTCTGCAGGATGTGTAAATAAGCAATGGTTTGCTAGCACGTTGGCCAAGAAAAACTTTATATGGTGATAATATGTCAGTGTTGTGTATAGTTTGTGGCAAAAATAAATAAATTAAAACTGCACTTTTATAACGTTCAAATGAAATCCCTATGCGTCAAGCTCCCTTCCCATAATGGATCTCAATACACCCTGCCTTTGCACTTTATACACCCCCATCATCTCGACCTCTCTTTGACTTCCTTTACTAAAACAAAAACATTTCCACGGTACATAATCCTGCCAGCAATTACGTTTCTCCTCACATCATATTTTTGCAAAACAAGTTATTAGTTTCCGGACGTGATTTCTCGGGGACAGGGTGAGGAAGATTTCTGTTTTAGAAAGCTGGCTGACTGAACTGAGATTTACGTTCATGTTTGAGGCACCTTTGCCATGTGTGACTTGGAGCTGATCCCGAGGTGTATTAGGTATTATATTCATGAGTGCATTGTTGACAGTCAGCGTAACTCCCCTGGAACAGCGAGTGCACGTTGGTATCAGGGACTCGCTTGTGTTTGTGTTTTCAGTGGATGAAATGAGAAGTTTCTGTCTCTCTCTGAGGCGTTGCTTTTACCCCGGCAGGAGTTCATGAAATTTCTTATTCTGTTCTGCTCGCTGGGATTGGCAATGCGCTGGGTGCAATGTGTTTACTTACAATGCAGCTAAGCTGCTTAAAGCTGCACTCCTGCCTCTGATTTAAGACTTAGCCGTCCAACTAAAACCCCTTTTTGCACGATGGCTCAGTCAGACATATTGTTTTAATGTGTCCACCGAATAATCTCCACATTCTTCTAGAATCCAGTGGAAAGATGCACTGCAGGCTACCAATTCTGAAACCCCTGTTTGAGTGCCACAACGTGCTGCTACGCGTGATGAGGGAAACCCGGAGGAAACAAACATAGATGCCGTTTGATTTCAACAGCAATAATGCATGGTTTTGACAGGAGAAATCTGGCCCTGATCCCATTAAACCCTCTGGATCTGCATAAAAATCTCTCTCCTCACACATAACTAGGGTTGCAATGATTGTGAAATTCAGGGCTGAATATTTGAAAAAAAACAACATTTAACCGATAATGATACCCATGGTTAGTTGTTGTTTCCACCTTTGTTACAGGGAAACAAAGAAATATTATTATTAAAAAAATAGCTGAACTGTTATAAAGTCAATTCAATGAGCACAAATTCAATCATACACATTTATGAAACAACCTTTCTCCTTCTTTTACATGAAAAATAACTGCTTCAACAGGCCTTTTAGCCTAGTATACAACTAATGTTTCCTACTCAGTCTCGCATTGCCAGATCTTCCTCCACAGCACTGCGGGGGAGGGTCTGGCTAGTCTATATAGCATTCTGGGAATGGCCTCGGGAAGGAACTTGTTTTGGTGGAACGTGTACATTCAAAAGTAGTTTTAGTCGTGCAACAGAAACCTCAGATTGGACAGATAGTCTAGCTAGCTGTCTGGATTTACCCTGCAGACATCCGGCGGAATTTCTGGCGGCTCCTGAACAATCCCGCAAATGAAACGCCGTCAATATAGACTAACTTCTCAGTCAACGAGGCGAAGATGGGCCGTTTCCGATGTTCTGCCGATGCGTCGGCCCATCCCTATTCAGTCAGTAACAAACTGCTGAAATTAATTAATTAATTAATTAAATTAATTAATAGTATCACAATAATATCGTATCATGACTTATGTATCGTGATATCGTACCATGACTTATGTATCGTAATATCGTATCATGGTGTATGTATCGTAATATCGTATCATGACTTATGTATCGTAATATCGTACCATGACTTATGTATCGTAATATCGTATCATGGTGTATGTATCGTAATATCGTATCATGACTTATGTATCGCAATATCGTATCATGACTTATGTATCGTGATAATATTGCATCATGACTTATGTATCGTGATATCGTATCATGACTTATGTATCGTGATAATATCGTATCATGACTTATGTATCGTGATATCGTATCATGACTTATGTATCGTGATAATATTGCATCATGACTTATGTATGGTGATCATGACTTATGTATCGCGATAATATCGTATCATGATGTATGTATCGTAATATCGTATCATGACTTATGTATCGCGATATCGTATCATGACTTATGTATCGTAATATCGTATCATGACTTATGTATCGTGATAATATCGTATCATGACTTATGTATCGTGATAATATCATTTCATGACTTATGTATCGTGATAATATCGTATCATGACTTATGTATCGTGATAATATCGTTTCATGACTTATGTATCGTGATAATATCGTATCATGACTTATGTATCCTGATAATATTGTATCAAGACTTATATATCGTGATAATATTGTATCATGACTTATGTATCGTGATAATATCGTATCATGACTTATGTATCCTGATAATATTGTATCATGACTTATGTATCGTGATAATATTGTATCAAGACTTATATATCGTGATAATATTGTATCATGACTTATGTATCGTGATAATATCGTATCATGACTTATGTATCCTGATAATATTGTATCATGACTTATGTATCGTGATAATATCGTATCATCTGATGATTCCCACCCCTAGAGTTATTGGTATTCAGATCCTGGACCCTTATTTTCACAACATATCGGTCTAAAAACATCTTTTCAGGAGTCTTAATGGACAGAGTGTAGCTAAAATGTGATGAATAGAATCACATTTAAATAGCATCCGTGTGTGTGCTGCTTTTCTTTCCTTTCATTGAGTTTTCAAAGCAGGAAGCAGGTTATGCATAAATGAATTCCCTCAGTGGCGACTCTGTCTCAGCAATGCAGTGCATCTCGAGGCTGAGGAGAGGACAGCACTCCACCAGGAGCTCGTCATGTTGATAGAGCTGCACGGCTCCAATATCCTCGGGACATTTTTTTATTTATTTATTTTTTTTAAACATCTCCGTTTATTTCACGCCTATCACCACGTCTGTTGGTAGAGATACTGTCTCTTACTGAACCCTAATCTGTCCCAAGGATGGTGTTTTTTTCCATTTCTTTTTCTTCTCCTTTCAGCTGCTCCTCCCTCCATCTTAATATCGCTCTCCGGAGAGGAGAAGCACGGATAAAACACTTCATCTGTATGCCGATGTGATGTAAGCAGAATATACAGGGCTCTTGGAGTGTGAGTATTTCACGCGCATTTGGCCCGAAAAATAGATATATGCCACCAGAAAAGTCTAATCTTTTTCCCCCCGCTGCTTATAGTAAGAAAAACTACAGAGTCCCACAATTCCACAAGCTGCAATGGGCCAATCAGAGTAGAGTTTTCTGTGACGAAGCAGAGAAAGGTAAACACTGAAAAAAAGTATAATTACAGTTAAAGTTATACGTGCAGATATCGCTAAGAGACACACACACACACACACACACACAGAGGTGTGTTGCACTATCTTTGTGGGGACCCGTCATTGACATAATGCATTCCCTAGCCCCTTAACCTAACCTTAACCATCACAGCTAAATGTCTAACCTTAACCCTTACCCTAACTTTAACCATCACAGCTAAATGTCTAACCTTAACCCTTACCCTCACCTTAACCATCACAGCTAAATGCCTAACCTTAACCCTTACCCTAACCTTAACCATCACAACTAAATGCCTAACCTTAACCCTAACCATAACCTAATTCTAACCCTAATCCTAAAACCAAGTCTTAACCCTCAAACAGCCCTTTAAATTTGTGGGGTCCAGCATTTTTGCCCCCACAAGTAGACTGAACTCCCGGTTTTTGGACCCCACAAATATAGTTAAACAAACACACACACACACACACACACACACACATATTTCACTGTGCTCCTTAATGTTTTCATTTAAAAGCATTTGTACTCCTTGGGGGAAAAAAGTTAGCGTTGAGCCCTGATGTAGACAAGAGGAGGACCATGCGTGACTGCACTCTGTCACATGACCCCCACCCCTATCCACACTCTGTCACATGACCCCCACCCCTACCACTACTACGCCTCGTCCTCCTCCTGTGCACCGTGTGTTTTCTCATCTTTTGTCATTAAGTGTGTCTGTAACCCTACAACTGAATGAGATATTGCGGTCACACATCAGCACACAGTCGCTCTCTCTCTGTTGCTCTTACACTGCACTTTACACCCACTGAAGCAGAACAGATGTGCAGTAACATCAGCCGGGTCGCACTTCATCCGCCCATAATGACTCACTTTATCTGTGAATGAGTTTAAAATGTGTTTCTACTGGGATTTTTCTAAACTCTCTTCAACTGTGCGAAAGTAGGTTACGCCTCCTTTCAGGGCTTTCAGACTTTTCTGTATGTATGTGTATGTATGTATATATATTAGAGGTAGACCGATTAATCGGTGCCGATAGTTGATTGGTGGAACTATCATTATCGGCAAAAAATCCATACCGATAGTTTTTGATGATGCCTTTGTTTATGTTTTCAACCAATGGAAAGGCAGGTCCGTCACACATTACGCCTTATATGGGCATCCAAGCGAGAACAACGAGTATATAGTGGGAAAGATAGATCCCTCCAGGTCAGAGATCGTCTGTTACCGTTCTAAACCGACAGTTTAACTGTTTTTATTTATTACTTTTTGTTTCAGTTTGAATGAATGTCTTTTATTGACTTCAATATTTATATTTATTTCATTTAGCATGTTTTCATGGTTCAATACAGTTTTTTTCTTTTTATAATAAAGTTCAGCACTGTTTTACTTGGAGTGTCATGTTTGTTTTTATCCAGTATGAATTCTAAATACCATCAGTTGATTAATTGGTTATCGGCAAATACGGCCCAACCTAGCTATCGGTATCGGTAAAATCCACTATCGGTCAACCTCTAAAAATATATATATATATATATATATATATATATATATACGTGCGTGCGTGCGTGCGTGCGTGCGTGCGTGCGTGCGTGCGTGCGTGCGTGCGTGTGTGTACACCTGTTGTTAGGCTGTTTGTTGCCCTGTCTGTACCCCACTGACCTTCCACTCTGTTATTCGTGTTTGTGGGCGATTTTCTTTAAGGGAAATCACGGTATTTGTCATTATTCTCAAATGTTGTGTTGTGTTTGTCCACTGTTCCCTTGTAGAGATCGGTTGGGACCAGTTGGATGTTTCTGGACTAAGATATAGTCCGGCACATACAAACTTTGGTTTTCGGTACAGATTAAACAGATGAGATATATTGTGTTAATCAGTGAGCTTTAAATGGTGCTGGTATGTCAATTGTATTACCTTAACATAGAGTTAAAACGCATTTCACACAAATTGCGTGACAGGTTTACATACAAAGTCAATAACAAAGATGCAAATAGATGCAAATTCACGGCAGGTAGAGCGAATGGCACGAATGACGCGATGCGAACGTGTGAACTGTGTTGAAATACTTTTAATTTGAGCGTTCAGACTCTACAACAGACATGAATAAAATGTTAAATCATACAACACATGGGTTGACAAATGCAAGAGTTTCTCTTTAACTTTAAACACAAACATCTCCCTCCATTTCACCTCTCCTCGGTCTGTCTGTACTGGCAAAGAAAGAAGACTTTCCGACTGACTTTATAGGAACTGAATACAAAGGAGACAGTGAATACATATGTGCATAAGAACTGGACTTCTGATGACCGACAAATACTGGAGATTGGCCTTCAGTCAAGGTCTGTGTTATCTGATCGAGTGAGCGGGGGGGAGTCACTGTGCTGAAGAGGGAGAGAGGAGAAATAACTGGTCTGTGCCATGATGGAAATAACAGACTGTGTGTGTGTGTGTGTGTGTGTGTGTGTGTGTGTGTGTGCCTTCAGATGAGAATGTGTTTGGTAGCTGGACCTATTTTTAGTGAGGCGATAATAATACCTGTCTCAGTCTCAGAGGAGCTGACCCAACTGAGCTGGGACACTATTTTGCGTGTGTGTGTCTGTGCGAAACTGTGGTATTTGCATTTTTTTGTTTGGGCCCCCCATCCACACTAAGTTAGTCTTTGTAACTCTGAAAACAACTGCAGTATAGGTCATACATTGTTAGCAGATATAACGTAGAGTCAAAGTCAAAGTACATGTCACTTCATTTTTCCCCAAACATGGTTTCTGTCGTTTTAGGTAGTTCTTATCACGCTGATGTTTGTTCAGTTGTTAATTTTTGTGATAATTTTTCGATTTTTATAAATTTTTTCTTGGATGCTATGAAAACGGGCTGAAATGTCGTGATTGACATCTGTGATTCACTCGCGATTGGTCGGGCAGGTGTATGGGCGGGACTTCGATACTGCGTCTCCACTGCTTGATCACTACTGTGCAGACTCTGGCTCCAAAATTCAATTCAAACTACTTTATTTAACCCTAAAGGGCAATTTTGCAATCAACCAGTCACATATAAACAAACAGACACGAAGAAACACCATTGCAATCATTCAATCAACCAACATGTCCGTAGCAGCAGGTCAACAAATGGGAAACCCAGCAGGCAAGAGCAGCAAACGCACACACAGGTTGCATAAATTCAGCTAAATTAAATAAATATACAACCATAATCCAATTTACAAGATGGCAGCGCCGTGTTCAGGATATTTTGGCCTCACTTTTGTTAAGCGTTAGGAAGTGAAGACATCTTTATTTACAGTCGATGGTTCTTCTTAAGTACAATGTTTTCTCTCTGTGTGTGTTTCTAGTTTTGAAATCTGGATTCCTCATATGTTTTGAGTCACAGTTAACCGGGAGAGCGAAGCGACAGAGGCAGTGTGGAGGAGGAATGTTTGCTGTAAAGCAGATAAAAAGCTATTGAAAACAGGACATACTCACACAAAACGCTGACAGGTCGATACATATCATCGGACCCTCCTCTTGTAGTCCTGCAGCTAGCGTGTTTGTGGGTGCGTGTGTGTACAGTATGTTGTACGTGTCGCTGCTCGCTGTATTCATCGCTTTGGCTCAGCGAGGCAGTGGAGAGGTGCAAATGTCACGCTGTGTGGAAAGGCTAAGCCAATTCACTGTGGAGAAGTCTGAGGAGGAAGAAGAAGAAGAACTGGAAGCCACATCAGAATATAAAAGTGCTAAGTGAAAGAGGGAAAACATCACAAATTATCACGAAGACTTTCTGCAATCTCTCATACACACACACACAGACACACACATACAGACACACACACACACACACACACAGACACACAAGCACGCATGCACACACACACGCACGCACTTTCACTTATAATCACATTCCAGAGCGTTTCTTCTGCTAAATTGAATTGTAATTGGCAGACAATGGGCGTGACATCACAATTGGCTGGCTGGCTCATATAGTAGCAGCTCGTCTGAATTGAGCCTGAAGTGAGCCATGCTTACTGATGAGCCCGGAGCGTTAATGAAAGAATAAAAGCATCGGGGGAGAGGAGCACATATAGGAAACATGGAGGCAGAGAGAGGAGAGACTGAGATGTACTATCTCTGAAAATGAATTGCCCTTTGGGACCGGTGTCATTAATAATTATTGTGTGTGACAGCAGCCGCAGAATGTTGACTTTTTCAGCGTATGCACTGCAACAGCTGATTGATCTCCTGTGCAATAATGTTTTTATGAGAAGAAAAGACTAGTGCATCTCCTCTTGCTTTTTTTTCCCAGTATGTTCATTTCTTTGTTTCCTTCTCTATATTTGTCATTCTTGGTTGCACCTGTATTTGTATGAGATCAGTTGGCACATTACTGCGTGCATCATGCTCATAAACACATTGTACTTCAGGGCTGGTTACCGAATTCAATACTATTTAGGCACCGGCTGAATTGCCTCTAAAGTATCGAAAAATGCCTCGTCATTCAAAACCCAGTTTCAATACCTAAGGAGCAAATCATATCAGCGTCAGTGAGCCAAAAAAGCATGCAGCATACTTCTACCAAGATCTAATAATGCTGGTGATTGGCTGTCTAACGTTACGCGTTGTCGAAACAAGCAGGGAAATTCTATGAAGGGCCATCTGGGACATTATTCACAATTACCTCACACACACACATTCAAGTGAAATGCTCGCACACACACTCTACTGAAATGCTTTCATACAAATGATACTCTCACATACTATACTGAAACCTCACACACACACACACACTACTGAAACACTCTCACACGCAATACTGAAATGCCCTCATATACACTATTGAAAGTGAAATCCAGTCAGTGTTTATGAGAGCGTTACTGTGTGTGTGTGTGTGTGTGTGTGTGTGTGTGTGTGTGTGTGTGTGTGTGTGTGTGAGATGTTTCAGTATAGTATGTGAGGGTATCATTTTTCACTAGTGTGAATTAAAGCATTTCAGAAGAGTGTGTGAGAGTATTTCACTTGTATGTGTGTGAGGTAATGGTGAATATTCTCCCAGAAGGCCCCTCATAAAAAAGCTCTGTTACGCACCGAGGCTCATGTAGTATAGAAGCTGAAAAATAAATAAAAAGATTTGTGTCGTGATGTGTAATTTTGTAATTTCTTTTTGTTTATTAAAATTGGTATTGAAAAAGGTATCGTTCAGGAACCGGTATCAAAGTCATGGAGATGGTATCGGCACCGATATGCAAAATTCTTTGAACAATACCGAGCCCTAGTAGGGCTAGAGGGTAGAGTGCAGACAAAGGAGTGGAAGCACTGCTGGGTCTTTCTTGTATTCAACTACAGGTGCTCTTTGGATATATGAAAGTTACTACAGACAACGAGTTGGTCCTTTTTAAAATACATCGTCATGTAAAATAAAGGCATTTGAAGTCCTACGGAGGAACGCCTTGGATTGTTTTTGGAGGAGACATGCATTTTTACAAATGAGTTTCCACTCATGCAATGAGCCAGTCAAAGGATAAAAATAACATAGTAGACTGTATTTACAACATAGATGACGTTATGGAGAGCAGAGCCGAAAAATGAAAACATATCAGTGCAAAAAGACTTTGATGGAGGACAAAACAAAAGGCAGCAAAAAAAAGGTTATGAAACGTCCAAGAAACTTTTTTTTTTGTTTTGCTGTCTTTCATTCCTACTCCATCGCAGTCTATTTGCACTGATATGCTTTTATGTTTTTTTTCCATTCTTTTAAAAATAATTTAATAGCTTTGAGACAGTATTTAATAATATATATACAGACAATATTTAAAAGCTAAAGACAGGAAGGGGGGAAAAGAGAGGGAGGGTGGGCAACATGCAGCAAAGGGCCACAGGGTGAGACTCGAGCCCTTGAGCTACATGGGCACCCCGGCCAAAAATTGTTTGTGATGGAAAAGAAATGTTAGTCTTTATTTTTGTAGTTTAACACAGTCCAAGAGAGTTCTTTAGATAAATTATCCATAATCACATCACATCAGTTTAAGGAGGATCTTTGAGTCTGTGAAAAGCTCTATATTATATCTCTTGTTTAAACATTCATGCATAAATGAATTTTCAAGGCGTATCCATTAAATATTTCTGAATCAGGACCTCCAAGACTTTGATCAACGAACTCATGAAAAATAAACTAAGAAGGCTTCACCTGTTATAACAGTGTGTCATATGCATTTAATCAATATTTCATATCTTCTGCTGCCCATCTCCATTTTCAGGTTCTCGCTGCAGGTTGTCAACATTAATTAGGATTGTTTTTTCAGCTGTTCAAAACTTAAATTACTTGCAAATGTTGTAATGTAATTACATTCAATAAGGGATTTAAAAGGATTCGGTTTTTAATAAGAGGATTCGATACGGGATTGGGATTCACTAAAATGCCATCAAACCCAGCCCCTAATTCTTACATGGATAAAAATTAATCTTCAGCACGTTACGGTCAATGATGAATCCCCTTCATTTAACTTCTATATGAAGACGTCATTTAAACATTTTCCGGAAAGAAGGAATCTAATAAAAAGAACATCCATTTTGAATTAAAATGGAAGAAATGTCACTCTATTATGTAGACATGTAAATACTTGAATGTAAATATGACTTTGAAGCTCAACACATGTGCACACACCTTACTTAAATAACATTCAAACAAACTTTCTGAAACAAAGTATTGAGGGCCGCATTCAGGAGATGCTCATGACCCCAGTAAGTGGATAAAACCCATTTTCAACACTACTGCATGCTTTTAGCTATTTTTTGTCCTTAAACTGACAAAGGTCCTTGTGTGCCGCCAGTGTGAGTAAAAAAATATGGTACAAAATCCAAATTGTATTTCTCTTGCTTTTGAAAATAAATGCCATTTTATGTAATAAAGGTGACGTGGCGAAACTTTCTAGTTGAGTATAGCAAATGCCAAATAAGAAGCTACTCAAAGATGCAGTTTTGTTCAAGCTTGATGTTTTGACATTTGTTGTGCTCCTTGAAAAGTGACATAGCCAGTAAGTAAATGGCAGCGCGCTGCACTCTGCTCTTGTCATTGGCAGAGGCAGCAGCGCGTACCAGATAGTGATGGAGCAGGTGAGGATGGACTCAGTGATGGCAGTGTAGAAGTGCAACACCGTAGTCTTCTTCAGCTGCCGCAGAAAGTGCATCCTCTATTGTGCTGTGAGGGAGCTGATGTCCAGCAATACTTATGTGATATACATACGAATTACAGCGCTTTATTTTTCATAGCCATATGGACGAACGGTTCATGAGAACAGCCTGATTTCTGCATTAGTGCCCTGTACAGTACGCCTCGTTCCCTTCCACTAACATCTGCTGTATTCTAAAGTGATAATCTATTTACTGGATTAGTCAGGCAGAATAAAAAAGCTGTCAATGAATAAATTACGAGAGAGGAGAGAGAAAAAAGTACACATATGTGCATGCACACACTGGGGCCAAAGCAGAAATGATATCTGTTTATCTGAATCATGTAAACCTGGAATAGGAATGTGCTGCCAGATAACAGCAGTGGGTGTTGAAAGACCAAAACAGGAGATTAGCGGCTGAATGCTCTGTGCTATCTGCTCCTCTATGAATTATCACAACCTGTGCGGATGAATGTGAAACAGAGAGGGTCTAATTAGCTTTGTAGGGAATCATTGAAAGTGTGTTCTCTGCTTGCCCCGGTTGGCTGAGTGGGAACTGCATGAAGCATGGAGTCTTCCCCCGAGTAATCACTGGTCTCTCTCCCCCCACCTGTCCTCCACCTCTCCCCATCTCTCCCTGGGTAATTTGGCTCTAATTAAGACTTTGCACCACCAGGAGAGGAGGAGGAAAGTGTTGACCCTGCTTTCAGTTTGGGTGGTTGGAGGTGTAAATAACTAGAAGGATAGAAGGCCACTGAGATGTGAAAGAAGCCTTGGGAAATCCAGCCATCTTTATTTACATTTAAAATAAAAAAACAGAAGTTGAGCCAAAAGTGCTTTACAACCAAGGCCGATGGTTTGAAATCTGCCTTGGTATAGATAGACAACCAGGGTGCGAACTACGGGGGAGCTAGGGGGAGCTCGGCTCCCCTTAGTAAGACATGGGCTCCCCTGAAGACGTGATTTGTGAAATTTCTCTAAAAAAAAAATCTGTAAAAATACTGACAATGCGTCACTTTGATGTGCAATTTCAGTTTTGTGTAAATGTGTAAAATTGCAAAAAAATCATTAATTCATGCATGATGGCGATTTACACCTAATTCACTTCAATAGAGATTACTGTACATGCTATTCGTGTCATGAGCATCAAGGCGTGGCGGTACAAATTCCACTCATGTTTAGTACATGTTAACTCAAAGATTCGTAGGAAAAATATAAACATTGGAGGCCATTGATTGGCGCGCAAACTCCTTGAAATCCATTCTGCAGTAAGCACCATATAGCCATTGAAAAAAGAAAACAAGGCAGTTTAATTCATTTAGGTTTTTACTAAGAAATTGTGTAGCGATGACGTTAAAAGCACGACCGATTCACCTGCTGCTGCAAGTACATAACAAACAACAATACAAAATGTAATACAAAACAACTGACGTGATAAACACCAAAGGGATTAAAAGGATTTTATGAAATAATATTGATTGCAATCCATATTGTCTTCATGCAACGAGAACAAACAAGATGATTATTATTGGTGAAGGACACACAGCTTTTTTAAAGCTACATTGTGGAAGAATTTCTCCCATCTAGCGATGAAATTATATATGACAACCAACTGAATATTACTTTCTAGCCCCTCCCATTTTGACCGCATTTTAACTCCTCACAATGAACATTTAAGAATGGATCAACTTGATTAATTGATTATCAAAATAGAAAATAGTTGCTAATTAATTTAACAGTTGACAATTAATCGATGAATCTTTGCATCCCTACTTATTTGCCTTTTTAAGGCTCAAATTGTGTTGTATTATTGGATGGACGTTTGAGTAGTCAGGCGGCCAAGAATTTAATTTCTTTTTGTGATGTTTAAGGTGTCTATATGAATCCACGTTGGTACTTTAATTACGCCCACCAAGGAGTCTGTTTGTTGGTTTGTTTGTCTGTCTGCAGAATTACAGAAAAAGTACTGGCCCAATTTTCATGAAAGGGTGTCCAAATCATGGGGCGGATACACAAATAATTTTTCACTTTCGCTAACATTGCGAAATGACATTTGTGCTGCATTCAAGTGGTGTCACACAGGGTGAAAAGAAGAACTCCAGCAATGTGCAGTACAACAAAAATATGGTGTTTTTTCAAAATTAAACCAGGTAAACCTATTCTGATTTAACCACTAAATACAATTATGAACCTGAAAATGAGCACGTTAATATAATATGAGCACTTTAGTTTGACTCTCTGCGGTCTATATGTGAAGAATCACACAGATGTTTGTACAGATGAACCTGCTCCGCCAGTCTTTCTCAACTGAACTGAAAGTTCTAGTTACAAAAATTCAGAGGTGCATGACCACGCGCCGCGACAGCTTGCGGAGCCTTTGCGCTGGAAACAGCAGCCGTGGTGACGTCATTTTATGGCCCGCGAACACCGCGGCTACCATAAACCTCGCTTAAGAGGCTTTGTCTGACACCACATGTTACGCCTCTTTCTCTCTCACAGATTTATTTACATCGAAGTCCTGCCCCTAGTCTGGCTATCACCAGACCGAGCTCAATCTCTTAAGATTGAACATTAGTCTGGGGAGTCTGCTCTGTATTTTCTGCTGCACAAGAGGCGTGATCAACGGGCGTAGTTCAAATGACTCTGTACGTGATTGGAATTGGACAGTCCTTCAACCAATCAGACCAACGATCCGAGTGACGTAGCAGCGACAGCGGCATAAACGGGTCGCTGCGCTTTGGTGGCCGCCATGTTGAATGTAAACGAGAAGCTGCTTGGTCTATAGCGCGCCAGGTGGATAAGCCAGTTTGTGATTGGTCCCCGCAAAATTTTATCGGAAGCAGGATAGATAAACGTACAGGTTTCCAGCCTGAGCTGCAGGGCAAAATCAAATCACTGGGGTTACCCAGTCTATCCCGCCCCACTTCTGCCTGCGCACCAGTTTGTAATGAAGACACACTTGTCTTTTGTTGACACAGCTTCAGGCTTGGTTTAATGCAATGCATCTCTAATAAGCCCTAATAAGACACAGCATATCCCTTCATATCAACCTATATTTTCTCCCAATTATTCTCTCTCTGCCGCGACCCTCTAAATCACGTCTACAGTTCTGTTCTGTTAGCTCTTCACGTTGACCCCTTTCCTCCTTCCCCCAGGAGGTATATTTGCTCCGTCAGGGTCAAAGGTCGCTGAGGCAATCAAACGCTGCACGCACACACACACAAACGGCGGCAGCAGCCGCTTGACTGACAGTCTAATTACCCAGTGTAAGAGAAGCAAACCCCTCCGCTGTACTGCAGTTAACAGGATCAGAAGGCCACTTTTCCTCCTCCCCTCCCCACTCCCCCTTTATGCATATTTTTTATCATGAGTGTGTGTGTTTATGGGTTTGTGTTTTGTATAGAGAGAGGTAGATTGGTCCAAAGATGGTGGCTGATACATGAAAAGGTCAAGTGAATGACTCCGGGTCTGCGTCTATAGATAAAGTAGAGAAGGAAAGAAGAAAAAGGGAATTGCTTTTAGTCACCTAGGGAATAAACCTTGTGTGTTGAGGTTAACTAGGATTTGTGTGTGTGTGTGTGTGTGTGTGTGTGTGTGTGTGTGTGTGTGTGTGTGTGTGTGTGTGTGTGTGTGTGTGTGTGTGTGTGTGTGTGTGTGTGTGTGTGTGTGTGTGAGAGAGAGACAGAAGAAAAATGCTTTCTTTAATTTAAAGCTCTCGGTTCAGAGTAATTCAGTGTGTACGTCAAGGTTAGATGTCGGAGTTGACGTCCCACTCAGGTTATCCGCACAGACTTTCAGCCAGGATAAAAATCACTTTGACCACAATAACACTTGTGGTGTGTTTTTGTATTTTCAAGAAATCCAGTTTACTTCTGTAGAAGCCGATAGAGAGAGCAGGGGATCAGGTGTTTGAGCAGCTGCGGTGAAGTGAGGTTCTTGAAGAGGAGATAAAAAGAGAAGGATGTGTCAGCTGGCCCTTTCCACTGACCTCCACACATCACATTTCAAAGAGAGGTTGATAAATGCTGCCTACTGTATGTGGTGACTTCCACTCAAACACATCATCACCCTGTAACTTTGATCCTGTGGCCCTGAACAAAACAGAAAATCAACCAACACTTGTTTTTTTTTATAACCAGCGGGGGGGGTTATTACTCACAAAGCAATTATTAGTCTTAACCCTTGTGATGTCTTCCCGTCAAAATGGACCCGGTCTGTTTTATAAAGCATAGTAAGTATGGGTGGGAATCACCAGAGGCCTCACGATACCATATCATCACCATACTTATGTCACGATACGATATTATGGTCAAGCACATCTACTGTACATGCACTTAGACACGCTGTAGCAGTTCCACTGCTGTAGACCTCTGTTCACGGATAACCACAAACACACAGGGAGGAATATTTGCCACAGCTCTTTATTTAAGGATTGCATCAGCAAGGAATTGTCCCACAATCCGTCTGGAGCTCCCTCGCTCCCTCTTGGCCCGAGGCTCTCGGTTGCGAGGGCAAAACTTGCGCTGTCCAGCTCACCACAGTGTCCACGTCTCCTCTCTCACAATCGGCCATCAAAAGCTTGCTCCGGCTCACTACTGCTTTAAAGGGAGAGCATGATTAGACAACACGCTGCAGCTGTAACAATCAGTCCCTCCCTACCTGCTCACCTGAGCCACCACCTCCTCCCCACACCCCCTACAAACCACCACACACGCTAACATCAATACAGACTCTGAGAAGCACACACAGAAGAGACGTATACTGTACACTCCTCCCTGTCCCTGATGAACGAGAGGTTTATGTCAAGCAAGACTCCTTTTTTCATAAGATGTAAACATATACAATATTCTGCGATATATTGCAATGTATTACCTTTTTTTCCCAACTTCTTCCCAATTTCAAATGATGTCCCCAAAGGAAAATTCTGTCAATACATATGTCATAAAATATCGATACTTGGCGTCTGTGTATTGATACAGTATTGCCATGAAAAATATTGCGATACTATGCTGTATTGATTTTTTTCACCCACCCCTAATAGTAAGGAGAATTTATCACCCAATTCTTCTGTGTTACATCTTCTTAGCCAACTTATTCCCACTAGTTTTACACTCATTTTTGGAATTCATGGTCATAAACATAATTCATATTAGGTTATACCTGATTTTGTTTTAGATAAAAAGCCAGAAAATAATGAATTATTTTGACTAATAGTTAAGATCAGAGGAATGTATGTGGATGTATGATCACAGCCTTTTTCGTGTGTGGAACCATGGTTATTTTTGTACAATTTGGCTGAAAGAAACCCATAATTTTAATTTTGAATCTTTGAAAACTTTCTGTTACTTACGTCCTCTTTTCTTTTTAAAGCTGCATGTATTGATTTTTGGCCACTAGGGGCAAAACAGCTTTAACGCCATCAAACAGACACACAAATCTGATATATTATCACCTCTTAAAGTTGTTTAGGCTAATGTGCTATCAAATAATTGGCCATTTACACATCCAACAGACACAGAGCAACAATGTCATCCCACTGGAGTCGTGTTTCTGGCCACCAGACTAATGTTAGTCCTATACACATTTGGTCTCCACCAACTCCTGAGATGAATATCCGGCTCTTTACCTTTTAAGATGTTCAACTTTCTTTATTTGCAAGTTGCTAACTTTGTCTGTCTGCCATTTGGTGCTGAGGCGGTAGTGAACAGAGAGTTTATTGGAACTTGTTTGCTGAAATAACAGCTGGAGAAATTGTTATCTGATCCTTACAGTAAATATGGGAGCCAAATAGCCAGCACAAGCAGCTAAACTAGGCAAAAGATGTCCGTAGGAATGTAGACTTGGATGAGAAATGTGATAACACATTTACAGTATATATATACATATATATCTGTCATGCCAAAAAGTTAAACAAAATACAGATCTTTAATAAGAATTTAGCTGAGACAGATGTTTTTTTTTGTCATTTGTCTTCCTTGGTATTTATTCCCTTCATTATAAAAAAAAAAAAAACTTCATAGTTAGAAAATAAGTTAAGAATAAAGTCGTTCATCCTTTCATGACACAATCTTTGAATAAGCATGACTTTAATCATACAAACAACCTTTGATATATAACCTTTCATATGAAATGTTTTTTCTTTCTTTTTTTTAAACCGCTTCAATCGCCTTTTTAACCTTTTAACACATTTGGCTTTTTCATACAGAAAAACCAATAACAATACTCATAACACTACTGTAAAGCTCTAGCTCTCAGCCCAGTTGTGTCCGCTGAATGCTGAAGACAGGTAATGACTTGTGTTGTTGGTTAATGTCGGGAGAGCTCAGCTTTGGTCTGGTTCGACAGACAGACGGTGACGCCTAATCTGTTGGCTCCAGATACATTTGAGTGGTCCCTCAACATATGATGCCAGGGGCGTCACTGATGACCCTGCATATGGTCAAGCACATCTACTGGACATGCACTTAGACACGCTAACATCAATACAGACTCCGAGAAGCACATACAGAAGAGACGTATACTGTACACTCCTCCCTGTCCCTGATGAATGAGAGGTTTATGTCAAGCAAGACTCCTTTTTTCGTAAGATGTAAAGCCTTGGACGCACCTCCGCCTTTACAACCGCTCCAGAGTTTATACTGTAACACACCACAGTACATCGACTTGTGAAGCCATTAGACTGGCTCTGTATGTCTGTGTGAGCGGAGAGAGCCCACAGCTGGCTGTGTAACATCTTATTATAACTCAATTATTGCATTTTATCTAGTGTCCCCAGTGAAACAGTGATGAATATTCATATAAACCAGCGAACAGTTGGGGTGTGTGTGTGTGTGTGTGTGTGTGTGTGTGTGTGTGTGTGTGTGTGTGTGTGTGTGTGTGTGTGTGCTACTCAAGGTTTTAGAGCCTTGTTGTACTCTTTACTTGAGTATTTCCATGTTCTGTCACTTCATGCTTCTACTCTATTACATTTCAGAGGGAAATATTGTATTGACGCATGTAGTTACTTTTCAGAAAGAGATTTTACGTTAAAGAACGTAATAAACTTACTTTATCATTTTAAAAACATAATCTTTATTGCTCCTTAGAGTGATCTTTACAGTCCGAGGCTCAAAGAGGTAAAATTATAATATATAATATATATAAAATATAAAACAGATGAGAGAAAAAAAGAAAACAGTTTGAGCACCTGAACTTTCTTTTTTCTTTTTCTTTTTTTTTCCTATTAATGTTCTTCTGACCCCTCAGATTTATCTGGTGACCCTTTGGAGTGGCCTGACCCCTAGGTTGGGAACTTTTGGACTAAAGTAACTATATATAAAGTAGTTCAAGTAGCTTCACCTGGAGCAGCAACAACAGTAACATGCTTAGACTTTCGCATTTTGCTTGTAATACTTAAATAAAAAACTTAAACTTGTAACAGAGTATTTTTACATTGTTGTATTGGAACTTTAAAAAATAAACCATTTGTGTGTTGACGGAGTAAGTTACCTCCACATCTTTACCCACACATCACTTTTAGGTGGTTTTTTTCAACATATTGACTCATTTTAACAGGCTCAAATGAGGGTTTTTTTACCAAATGGCCGCAGCAGCTGTTTGTTTCTTATCTGTGTGAGAATATGTGTTTCCAGTCTTCTGGGAAGATGCTTGCTCAGCAGCATTATTTCTCTACTGCAGTGTTTACAGGCTGACTAGTCTATTAGAAGAACCTGTTTGAATCACGTCGCCCTACAAGATGAGAGAACTGTTAATTCCCAGACTGTGAGTAACTGCACTCTGCTGTAGAGGTCTGCTGCTTTGAATTCACAGGGTTTGATCATACCTCACCCTGGTAATAAGGTGAATTCACTTCTACAAAGAGGCATCCTCGCAATACAGATTGCTGTTTTTAATGACTCCCTCAGACCCTCTCAGGGTCTTAAATAATGATCTCACTCGCTGAGGTTTACAGCCCACAGCTCACAACTCACACAGCATGTCGTTATATCACCTACTGTGTGATAAGTGTGGTATTGACTCGGCAAAATGAACCCTCTTGTTTTAGTGATGGCCAAGTGATATATCAGCACCACTTCATCCCTGTTTGTTCGACAAAGACAATAATTCACTCGGAGGAACGCACCAGAAAACCGTAGATCTTAAAGGATAAAGCTTATTTTTGTAGTTGTTGACATCACGTCTGTCAGTCATGATAACTTTGTAGCTTACTCACCAAAAATGGTAGATAGCACTGCACGTATAACGTTAGCCAAGAGTGTCACAGAGTGTTACAGCAGTGGGAAATTAACCATCGAAATTCTTACTAACTTCTGAAACAATGCTTCTTTAATGTCACGAAGTTCACTAAAGCAGACCTCAAATTTGTAGCTAGCAGAGTTTGCAAGCTGTAGTTAGCTAATTAGCTAACACAAACTAGCTGTAGCTGTAGTTGGCTAATTAGCTAACTCAAACTAGTAGCTGTAGTTAGCTGTTGGTTGAAAACGCCATCTTGAGATGACTTTTCAATGTTTTTAGCTGACTCATTTTAAAACGATAATCTTGTGAAGAGGGATTACATATTCTTGAAGCCTACATGCATGATACAGCATGTCTTTAATATCTACTAAAAGAGTGGGCTAAAGCTAACATGTCTTGGCAAAAAGTCAGCATTTTCACCCTCAATGATCCATGTGGCCCTAGTTAGCCTTACTTAACCTTATTATAGCATTATAAATATAAATGGAATTGGTTTTGTTGGTTGTTCTGTTTGGATATTTACTAGAAAAACATACTTGGACAAGCAACACAGAGGTTAGATTTATGTTTAATTGACTTAAGACGAGTTATGCAAACATAAGTCTCTTGGGTAGTAATGTTGGCTGAAGTTGCTTCAGTTTAAACTTTGACCCAATAAAGAGCAGGACAGATCTGCTAACGGCAGCTGAAACTCTAAAATAGCCTAGCTAGCTGATAGACTTTGGAAGTAACGTTAAATTACTACTGAAGGTAGTAAGCTAGTTGCTGGACATGCTAACGTATTCATCTTACATTAGAACAGATTAAAACATTAATCCATTTATAATTTTGCTTTTGTATTTTTGGATGTGGAAAACGCTTAACAAAAGACACCACTTTAACAGTTATTACTATTTACTGCCTAAGCTTTGACCTAATATTAAACCTACCGTCGTACACGTGCTGTACACCGTTTTCTTGTGCAATTATAGCCAATATTTTGGTGTGCTTATTTTGATTTGACCCAGAATAAAATGGTCTAGATATAATCTGGATACACTTGGTTTGCTTACAATCTTATCATGTTTCTTGCCTAATTTCTTATTTAGAAATGTTGCAGTTACTTTGGTCTCCTGAGGAGTTAAATCTTATTATAACCAATGGCAAAACCACAAAAATATAATACCAAAGCTCTAACTAAACTATTGAGGATTCAATGTAAGTCGTGTTTCCCTCTGGGACCAGAGGTATGGGAATGGTAATGTCCTTTTGTCAATGTAGTGTAAGGTGCTGTGTATTGTTTGTCTGTGATGAGAAAATGTGAGCTGGCTCCAGGCTGCCAGGTGTGTCAGGAAGCTCCCAGCACCCTCCATCTCTAACAAATTACTCAAGGCCACATCTCCCTCTTCCTTCCACATCCTCTGCAGTGTTAAATCTGTTCAGTCACAAGCAACACTGGTGAAAAAAGAAGGCTAAATCCACTTTGTGTCCAGATGAAATGAGAGTGAAGGTTTTGTCTGTGTGTTTTGAGGCAGATTGTCTGATTTGCAGAGACATCAATCTCTATCATGTCTGGTTTATGTGATCCTCTCTCCCTTGTACTCACCCTTTCTCTCTCTCTCTCTCTCTCTCTCCCGCCACTTGTGTCGCCATCTGTTCTCGATTAATGTGAGTTACGAGCAGTAATTGAAGCATCTGTTCATCCGGTGTGCATCCTTTGCTCTGACACACCAACATATAGCACCTCTCTTGCTATATCTCTCACTCTCTCCTTCATTTTGTTTGCCATTATGTCTCACTAATACACACACTCCTTCAACAGCTTCAGTCTTTTTTTAGCCGTTACGTTGGACCCTCCAGAATGAACTATCTCAACATCTATTGGATGGATTGCCTTGAAATTTTGTGCAGAAAATAATGTCCAACAGAGGAATAATCTTACTGACTTTGGTTATCCTTTGACTTTTCGTCTAGCGCCATACATGAGGTTGATATTTGTGTCACCACCTACTTTCATGGAATGCCATTTGGATCATAGGATGAATTGTCATAACTTTGTGTTTATGCTAGTGGCTGTGTCTTAAGCCGGCCAAAAAGCATTGACTTGTCAAAGTGGCAAACCACTAAGAATCTGCATTTGGCACTTCAAAAAGAGTGACACACCACCGGTCAGTGATAAAAGTGGTATCTGCCAGTGAAATAGAAGCAATATTCTGTGTATAATTTGCAGACAGCATTGGCATAATCAGCAGTAGCATATCAATAAGAATGGGTGAATACGGTGAAATATATATGACAGTGGAACATGAGCAATAAGCCGGTAGATTTGGCAGCAGTTTACCAAACAAACGGCAAGGCAATTTTATTATAAAGCACATTTCAGCAACAAGGCATTTCAAAGTGCTTTTCATTAAACATTAAAGGGCAGTTTAAAATAATTAAAATCATTCATCAAAGAGAATAGAAAACAAAAATGAGCAAAGACAATAAAATACAAGAATAAAAGCTACAGCAGAAAGGAACAATTATTTGATTAAAATAAATGAAAAAGTCAGCCTTGATTTAAAAGAACTGAGAGTTGCAGCGGACCTGCAGTTTTTGGGGAGTTTGTTCCAGATATGTGGTAAACTCCATGTTTAGTTTTGACTCTGCAAACCTGACCCAGTCAACCTGAGAGGTCTGGATGGTTCATTATGTAGCACAAGATCAGACGCTCGTATAAGAGGCGATACGATTTTTGATTGTATCGGGAGGTCTTAGGATATGAGAGAACTGGGGCCATGATATAAAATTCCAAGTCGCACACACAATTTCACAATCTCAAGACAGTTGTATGATGCCACATGGGAAAAAAAATATAGATTATACTGAAGGTTAAGACATTCTCTCTGACCACTGACGGACGGACATCAGGGCACTATATTGCTTGGTTCAAACTAATTATATTTTAGTTGACCGACCTACAGCTCTAGTGTACAGTGAGTTTTTAGAGTTGTTTCTCTGAAAACAGCGCTATGAGCGTGATAAGACTAGAGTAAACCAGAACAGTAAAGTTATAGCCAGACAGATAAACAATGAGCTGAAACTCACTATAAAGCTCCGTAAAGTCGAGAGGAGCTGCAGATTCAGATGATAATTCTCTGTACGTTCATCACTACAAGCAAATCCTTCCACATGGTTTTCACATTGTCATACTTTGTTAGTATTTAAATATTGATCAGAACTGCTTTAAAGCAGACCCTCAGTTTAGTAACCCCAAGAGATGCCAGGGTGATAATATATGAGTAGGGCGGGTTTCCAAATTCAATACTTTTTCGGCACCAACCGAATTGCCTCTAAAGTATTGAGTATCGAAAAATGCCTCGTCATTCAAAACCCAATTTCAATACCTAAGGAGAAAATCTCATCAGCATCAGTGAGCTAATCAGCATGCAGCATGCTCCTACAAAGATCTAATAATGCTGCTGATTGGCTGTCTAACATTACTTGTCGTAGAGACACACAGGAAAAAACTCTACGTTACATAGAGACGGGGCTCACGTAGTAGGAGCTGAAAAACAAATGAAAAGATTTGTGCCGTAATGTGTAATGTTGTAATTTACTTTTTGTGTAATTAAATTGGTATTGCTTAGGAACCGGCATCGAAGTCACGATATTGGTATTGGAATTGGTACGGGTATCGAAAATCGTTATTCGAGACCCAGCCCTATATATGAACACAACAATAAATACATAAAAATATACTGTAAGTACTGTAGGTGCAAACACACTCAGGATTATTCTTGTCCCTTTTATTGATCCCTTCACTTTAACTAGACCTGTCAGCTAATGTTAAGGAGGCTGTCTAAGTGTGTGTGTGTGTGTGTGTGTGTGTGTGTGTGTGTGTGTGTGTGTGTGTGTTTGTGTTTGCGTGTGTGTGAAATACCTGCAAACCAGATGAGCCAGCAGACACTACCAGAGCAGTTTGTGAAGAGACTTTGTAATCTGACAAGATATGTTTGAGATGCTCCAGAACAACTGCTGAGAGGCAGACGGGCCCAATAAAAAATGAGACAGAAAGTGTGTTTGTGTGTGTCTGACGTGTGTGTGTGTGTGTGTGTGTGTGTGTGTGTGTGTGTGTGTGTGTGTGAGAGAGAGAGAGACTGTCTGGACCGTATACCCCCTGTATGTGCTTAGCAGGCAGCGTAGCCAGACTGAGCTAATAGACAGGATGTGTGTGAGCGGGAGGCTGGAGGTGGTGGTGGTGGAAGCAGACTCTTCCTGCTGTCACTTTCTGTCTGGCTCTGGCATGTTTACACCCTTGATGGGGGTAAAAAGCTCTGACACACACACACACTCGCACACACACCCTCAATCTTACCCATTGTGCTGTACATTCATGCAGAGATAATACCCATCTTGCTATGATTAGAACTTTTCCTCCTCTGATATAATCACCCTCATCTGACTGAAATTATCCTCCCAGAAGCTTCCCTCCCAATCAAAAGTAGTCAAGAATAGGACATGAATGCCTAAATCAGAAACACTGCATCCTCCACCCAGCAGCCAAATCAGTGTGAAGGCGACAGCTTTTTTTGGTGGCGGTGCTAAGTAGAGGTAGGCAGACAGGTGGGGCGTCCATATGTCCAGCCCTGCCGCTCTCCCCTCCGGCCTGGACGGGGGTCAGAGGGCAGGCTGCTGTCTCTCTCTCCTCAGCGTGGACACTTGGCATCAGAGTCAGGAGCTAAAACTGAGCAGCCGTCCTGTATTCCAGCCATTGTTGACTGGTATATTTGCTACTGCTTTAAAATGGTTTTCTCCATGTCAAATAGAAGGGGAGGTGGCTTCATTTAAAGGTGTTGGGGAGTAATAATAATAATAATTTGTACTTGATATAGCACCTTTTACACAAGACAAAGTCACAAAGTGCTTAACACAAAAATAAAGGTGTCCTGCCATACAAAACCATTTTTACTTGCATTTTTTGAAATCTGTTAGGTCCATATTTGTTTGTGTTATGTTGTGAATGTGAAAATGAACTGCTACCTCCTCTGTCAGCTCTAGCCACTGAATAGAAATAAGCAGAGAAATCAGACCAATTACAAAAGCTGGTCAGTCTGACATCATACTGCCTAAGCTCATTACTATTCATGAGCTCGCCCAGTTGGGCTGGGTAAAGGATTCTGACAACCAGGCTCTCATTAGCTAGCTGTTAGCCAGTCAGAGTCAAACAGCTTAGCTCGTTGAATATTAATGAGAACTGGCACAAATCGAGCTGAGTCTTCCTGTAGGCTTTCTATACCGCGCTAGAATGGCTTGAAACAAGGTAACCAAGGCATTTTTTCCACAAAAAATGTTACAGAGTCCATGGTAGACCTTCAGACATCACCACAAAGTCATGAAATACGTGTGGCAGGGCACCTTTTTAAAATACAGTAGGATCCAAAACAGAAAATAAGCAAGCAAAAATAAATAACAATACCAAGGAAGGTAAAAGATTAAAAGACTAAAAACCCAAAGTTACAAACATGAGACAAAAGTTTTAACAAGTATGCCTTCAGCTGCTTTTTAAAAGCATCAACCGAGACTGCAGAACGTAAGTTAATAGGAAGGGTGTTCCACAGAGTTGGGGCCACCACCTCAAAGGAACGACCTTTAGTTTTTTTAAACGAGTGCGTGGGACCACCGGTAATCCCTGGTTAGAAGACCTGAGGGACCTGTTAGTAGTGTACGGATGGAGTGCTAGTGCATGTGAGACATTTTTTTTGTATAAATCCTCTAGTGTCTCCAGAGGAAGCTATGTAAAGTCTTACAAAATGTTCTCAAGTGATTAGGGCTGCAGCTAATGATTATTTTCATTTTTGATTAACGACAATTATTTCCTGGTTTAATGGAGTTTTGTTGTTGTTAAAATGTCAGAAAAATGTCAATCAGTGTTTCCCAAAGCCCAAGATGACGTCCTCAAATGTCTTGTTTTGTCCACACCTCAAAGATATTCAGTTTACTGTCACAGAGGAGGGAAGAAACGAGAAAATATTCACATTTAACAAGCTGGAATCAGAGAATTTTTACTATTTTTATAAAAAAATGACTCAAACCGATTGAATCGATTACTCTTTGCAGCTCTACAAGTGATGTTTTACTTGAGTGGAGTGTTAAGTGACATATTTAATGCCTTAACACAAAACGTGACCATCTCTTTTTTTAACTCAATTTCAGGCATCTAACTGGAAAAAAAATCTCAGAAAATAGTGACAAATAATCATCACAATTTTGTAAAGCCCTTCAAATGTCTCCAACAGCCTAACAGGATCAGCTACTGTTACTGCAGCACAAAGTAAGTTGTAAGCTACTTTAAGCCATACTGGAGGTAACTTGGTGCCAAATACCATCTTTTCAATCTGATATGCGAGTATTCTGTGTGAACCAACTTTTGACTTGTATTGACGACAGCCAGCAAAAATAGATGCAAGTTAATCGAGGAAAAAAAAATGCAAATTGAGCAAACGGGAAGAAAAAAAAAACAGACCATACGGTCAATAAAAGAATCTGATTATATTACCACTGTAGCTGTGACAGATTTCAGTGTTTGAAGGGATATGACCCCAGCTGTAATTACCAACCATTTATCCCACTTTGTGTCAATCAACAGTGAAATGACACTGTGTCCTGTTCACATTCTGCTCCCAACACAGCCGCTAACGGCTTAATGCATTCGATTAGTCGTGACCCCCCCCCCACCCACCCACCCCCACCCCTGGCTCCATTCGTTTCAATGAAGCTGTCTGAAGACGCGGGGAAGGACAAAGACAGCGGCGAGTGCAGAAAGTGGCAGCCGGGACAGGAGCTGCCATGTAATCTAATTCCTCTCTTCTTTGTCTTCATTCATTCTCTGTCATGACAGATTATGTTTAAATGGGAGGATAGAGGGATAGGATGATGAATGAGAGAGGAAAAAAAAGGAGAGGAATGAAGGGGAAAGAGAGAGAGAGAGAGAGAGAGGTAGACAGGACAATTAAGTTACAGTCTGGTCGGCAGGGGGAGAAGAGGGGAGCGGTGTTTGTGTGTCCTCCGCATGAATCTCATGTCATGATTCATTGTCTCTAATGTTGCTGTGAAATGCAGGACGAGTCCTACCAAAGTGTGAGCTGTTTGTGTGTGTACATGTGAAGGAAACAGTGGGGACGTCCCATGTCCTTAAATTGCGTCCACGTTTCCTTTCCTTGCTTCCCTTGAGGAAATCATGCGAGGAGAGAGGAAATGAGGAAATGTGTTTTTAAGAGGGATGAGACGTCCTTTCCTCTGAAGTGTCACGTGAAATGTCAGCAGTGTGGGCCCCTTTCTATAGCATCAAATAACTAATAAAAACCAAACTTATCAAAAAAAATTACCTCTCAAACAATCGTCAGACGGATAAAAACAACCTAAAATGACAGAAATTGAGTCCTTCTATTTTCTGCTTTATTTTATTTATTTTTTTTAATTTATTATTTCAGGACAATGCACATTTGATGACCATGTACAGCAGTACACGTAAAAGTGCCAGATTGTAGCCCAAAGGCTTATTTCCATCTGTAGTCCATTTGGCAGGTAGAAATTACAATAAAAAGGACACTACTTTATACTACTACTTTAAACTGGATGCGTTGGGAAACAGGGAGCCAGTGGAGGTTCTGAAGGATGTAGAAAGGTTGTAGAAATCTTGTCGGGGGGGGGGTTAGAAGTTTGTTTATTGTAGAGAAGAGAGTCCTGGGGTTGTTGGAGCCGGAGTGTATGCGCTGTGAGTGGTAGTAGGACCGGGCTGTGTTTTTGTATTGGTGAAGGTAGTCTGCGTATGCGTGGAGGAGAACTGTTAAACAAAAAAGTGTGAAATAACTGAAAACATGTCTTATATTTTAGATTCTTCAAAGTAGCCACCCTTTGCTTTTTTATTAATAAGGGAAATAATTCCACTAATTAACCCTGACAAAGCACACCTGTGAAGGTAAAACCATTTCAGGTGACTACCTCATGAAGCTCATTGAGAGAACACCAAGGGTTTGCAGAGTTACCAAAAAAAGCAAAGGGTGGCTACTTTGAAGAATCTAAAATATAAGACATGTTTTCAGTTAGTTCACACTTTTTTGTTAAGTACATAATTCCATATGTGTTCATTCATAGTTTTGATGCCTTCAGTGAGAATCTACAATGTAAATAGTCATGAAAATAAAGAAACACATTGAATGAGAAGGTGTGTCCAAACTTATGGCCTGAACTGTAGTTAACGTAATACCTGGGTAACATCACCGACAACAGGGATAAAAATACACAGTTGGATCAAAATGTAAAAATTCCAAAAAAGAACTGAATATAAAAAGCCTCCGTTAAACCCCTTCAACCGTTAACGTCTACTTTTTCTTCTTCCTGCAGGCCTACTTTCGTCAGGGGGTTGCCCTGCAGTACCTGGGTCGTCATGCCGACGCCCTTGCAGCGTTCGCCTCCGGCCTCGCCCAGGACCCCAAGAGTCTCCAGCTGCTCGTCGGCATGGTGGAGGCTGCCATGAAATCTCCCCTCAGAGGTAAAGCCGAGTTCACATGCCGCCTTCACTGTCACCTTTTTCCGCTTCGTTCATCTCGTCCTTCTCACAGCAACAGATTTATATAAGTATACATTTGTTTGTTTGACTCCTCTCCCATAACTTTGTGTTTGAGGAGAGTGAGATGTACAGTGGGCTCTAAGGGAAACTGTAAACTTTCCTTTTGTTCTGCTGTTCACTCGGGGATAAAAGACGCCTCTTGAGGATTCAGATATCACAAAGAAATGGATGCACGTTTGATGTGACAAAGTGGGAGAAAAGAAAGAAGAAAAGTGAGATGTAGAAAATGAATAAAACGGGTCAGATGAAATGGAAAGAGAAACATGTAGAAGTTGAAATTGAAAACCGTGAGCGAGTGACAGTGTGTCAGGGAGATTGGACTGCTTGAAGTCATGCCATCCACTGCTGCCTGAATCCTCCCAGCACCTGTGTCCACTGCCAGGTGACTCTTCTTCTTTATAATGTGGTGGCAGAACTCTCAGCTACTGCCAAGTAGAAAGACTGGTGTGTAGTGAAGATTTATTGCATAAATAAAGACCATTTATTTTCATCCATTCAGCCGAAGTTAATATGCAACTCAATTGTATACAATATCTGCTGTTGGGGGTCCATACTCTCTTTCAGCTAAGGGCTCCCTGGCCTAAATTACGTCATGGACCCCTGCTTTAAGCAATTATTTAATACATTTCATTTTCATTTCAACATAAAAAAATTATATATATAACTATAAAATAAAATATAAAAATACAAAAGTGCTTAAACACACCAAATGAAAAAGAACGATATCTATACAGTGTTACAAATAATATAAAAAATACTATTACAGTTAATATTTTCACACAACTGTCCAAAAAGGAGCAGGATGAAGCCGAAGCTTGTCATGTTTCCCACCCTTCATTCAACTTTAACTCATTCCTTTATACAGTATATCATATTTTTACAACAGGATAACCAATATACACAGCAATACATACCAAACCCTTTTATTTATTTATTCATTTACATTTTAAGTAAGTCAAATTAGAAACTTTCAACATAATCCCCAGTAACAGAGAGTCAGACAGTGTTGTGGGCGGGACATTAATAAGTCAGACTCAGTGGTGAGAGAAACCGGAGCAGAGGGACAGACACAGAGCTGGAGCCGAGCTAAAGTAGCACACTTTTTTTATTAATTAATTTATCGGTTATCGGGCAGATAAAACGCTGATACAGATAATCTGCAAACTGTTAAAAAAAATATGTCCCGATTAGGGGTGGTACGGTTCATGAAAAAACACCCGAACCGCTCGGTTCGCTAGTCTCGGTTCGGAGTGTGTGTACCGCACGGTTCGTCAGTCCACTGTTAATGTGCACTAACCTCTTACTGCCGTAGTGCCCACTTTCGACACCTATGTTAAAACACTTACTGGAAATGACGAGCGGGATGGTAACCCATGTAACCCATGGCAGCTGATTGGACGATTGCGTCACATGGGTCTGGCTGGTCCCTAATTTCAAAAGAGACTGTTTTGGGCGGTTCGTTCAGAATACGATCTCATATTGTACTAAAAAAGTTCACCGAAACGTGTTTCTGAAAACATTTTAAGCGAGAAATAGGCCGTGCAGTTGCTGAATCTGTCTTCATTTCAGATCGACAAAGGTCAGTTTAAAAGATTTTCGTCAGATTTGGAGAGACACCGAGCCGACCGCTCCTCAAGTGGAGTGGGGTGCCACTGCAGGTCACGTCACATCACCTGCAGAAATGTCAGGTGGGAGAGAGGCTGCCCAGAGCTGGAGGATGCACCAGCGTCGTTTATAGTCTGGGTGTGTGGGAACATTTTGGATTTCATGTTACCTATGATGAAATAAAACAATATAGAACTGCCACTGTGTGCACGTTTTGTGCAACATGCATTCAATATGCTAATTTTAGCTATATGCTGAAGTATATTCTGGAGTGTTAAAGATTAAAAGAAAAAATAACAAGAACCGTACAGAACCGAAAACCGTGACCCTAAAACCGTGATACGAACCGAACCGTGGGTTTTGTGAACCGTACCACCCCTAGTCCCGATAATCGTCCAGGTCCGATAATCAGTCTATCCCTACTACATAGTCAGTGTGTTAGCTGGAGAAGCAGCCAGGAGTACGGACAAGGAAGCTAAGCTAATGTCCTGCAGATTTTAAACCCCTAAAAACATATCTATCAGTTTAAGTGGAAGCTATATTTAGAATATTTTCAGTGCTTCACCTTGCTGTCAGACGGCCCTTTACGACGGGGAACTGAAGCCGTTATCTCTGCTCTCTTCAAAGACTCCTTTGATTAAAAACAGTGATTTTACCTCGCAGAACACAGGAGTTGCTGCTCTACTGCTGCCTCCATTGGTTAGTTAGTTTCTGTCATTGTGTGACTTAGGTGAATCTGAACTTACCCTTTAAAGGCCAGGACACACAGGGCCGAAAATCGGCCGTTGGACAGTCTGGCGAGGACTGTGACTCGAGTCTGTTCGGTGTGTCCCGTGCCGCCTTGAGTCTGGGGGGCTGTCGGCCTTCATTTTGGCCGACCTGACATGTCGACAGCAAGGCAGCAGGGACTCACCTGGAAATGGGGAGCGGAATGAGGTGACTAGAGTCTCTCAAAATCTGATGAAAATCTTTTTAACTGACCTTTGTTGAGCCGAAATGAAGACAGATTCAGCTACTGCATGGCCTATTTCTCTCTTAAAATGTTTTCAGAAACATGTTTCAGTGAACTATTTTAGTCCAATATGAGATCGTATTCTGAACGGCCGCCATGACAGTCTTGCTTTGAATTTCCGGAGAAAACAAACCCATGTGACGCATTCGTCCAATCAGCTGCCGGTTTTCATTTTTATACAGATAAGCACCTAATGCTGTTATGGAGACGTATAGATCGTCCCTTTGGTGTGTTCTGAGGCACTTTTTGGACCAACATGGGGAGACTGATCATTTCGACTGGCTTTTCTGTCGACGGCCATCTGGTTGGTGTGTCTTGGCTTTTAAACACGGACCCACTGAGATTTAGAGCCAACGCCTAACATCTATTTTGTTAAAATTTAGGGACACATCAGAAGGTGTTAGTTAATGAGTTTCACGAGGGTCAAAGAAACCGGAAGTTGGTTTAGCAGCAAGTACTAATTAACAGAAGATATATAGAACGGCGAAAAAAGAATTGATTAGTCGATTAATTGTCACTAATAAATTAATCGCCATCTATTTTGATAAGCGATCAATCGGTTTGAGTCACTTTGTATTAAATAAAAGTGAAAAATCTCTAATTCCAGCTTGTTAAATGTGAATATGTTCTAGTTTCTTCTCTCCTCTGTGACAGTAATCTGAATATCTTTGAGTTGTGGACAAAACAAGACATTTGAGGACGTCATCTTGTCTTGGCTAACCTAAACTAAGCCTCTGACATTTTATAGACCAAACAAGTCATCTATTAATCAAGAAAACAATCAAGAAATTAATCAACAATTTATTAATCGTTAGTTGCAGCCTTACAGATACTTCTAATGTTGGAGAGAGTATGCTGGAAGTGCTGAACCTTCATTTAGTTAGAAATATTCTAATTTCTGATGATCTATTTACATATTAAAGAATGTTACGAGCATGCGTAATGTAAAGAGAACGGTGAAAGGTTAGTTTTGCTATTGTGTTTATTTTCCTAAATTTGCTTCTTCTGGGACTCTCGATGAAATATTTAGATGGATAGATGAATTCGGTTCTGGTGTCATTCATCTATTCGCCCCTCAGTTCAGAGTGCACTTCAATGTGCAGGTCTCAACAGCGTAAGAAGATGAAGGAAGAGTGCATACGATCAAGAATGGTTTGCAGGGCTTGAGTTGGCACGGGATTATGTTTTTGCCCTTCAGCTGTATCCGAATGAGAGCGAGGCTGCTTGGGGATAGCCTTCTGCTTGGCAAGCTACAGCAAATGTCTATGCACGGAGGGGTTTTGAATCTGCTCGCACACTGCAGCACATATCTACTTTTACAATATTTCCCTTTTGAGGTAGAGCATGCCGAACCAGTCTGTTGAGCACAAGGCCATTGGTAACTGACCAAATTATTTGAATAAACAACTATTTATTGTTGATTAAGCTGTTGATTATTTTTTTTGGATTAATCAATTAGTTATTTTGTGGAAAATTGTCAAAAATGTGGATCAGCATTCCCCAAAAGTCCAAGATGACGTCCTCAAATGTCTTGTTTTTGTCCACAACTCAAAGATATTCAGTTTACTGTCCCAGAGGAGAGAAGAGACTAGAACAATATTCACATTTAACAAGCTGGAATCAGAGTTGACTTTTTTTCATAAATTAATCGTTTATCAAGTTGCCAATTAATACGGTCAGGGTGAGATTTGTGTGTGTGTGTTTGTGGGGGGGGGGGTATTTTTATCACCAGTGGGGACAAAATGTATGTCCCCACTGGTGATCAAAGTGATCAATACTTCACCAATAGACCATGTATTATGTACCTAAAATTAGAAGTATTTTAAACTAAGTAAAGCTCTGTAACGTGATCAGTCTATACTGCGATAGAACGCTAAAATCCGGGCAGCAGTTGCTGGTTGTATTTAGCCGCTACAGAGCTCTGGGACGCCGGCTACCAGCGGCAGTTGATCAGCCGCCAATAGGTGACTGTGAGCCGGGTACAGGCACCGCCAGATGACGGTCCTTTCAGGGGCCGTGGTAGTGGAGTTTAGCCAGAAAAAGGGAGCATCATGCTAGGGCTGTGCAATTAATCGAAATGTAATCGTGATTATGATTTCGGCTCCCAATGATCACAAAAACAGAATAATCGAAAAAAAACAATTATTTAGCTCATTACGTTTTGCAAGTAAACTCTTATTTTTCTCGTGTTCTGAATGAAAAAATAAAGTGTAAATAGGAAAAGTATTACGGCAAATTTCACAGTTGTGTTTTTTTACTGTTGATTTATTTAACTTTTTCCACTGTTTTTTTAAGTTCAATAATTGCATCATCTTTCCAGAACTCAACGAGTAATCGTGTTAAATTATCGTGATTTCAATATTGACCAAAATAATCCTGATTATATTTTTTTCCATAATCAAGCAGCCCTATGTCATGCTGTGATGACAGTTTAGGCACAGTTTCGACATGGGACTGCGGGGCCAGGGATCAAACCACCAACCTTCCGATTGGTGGCCGACCACTCTACACCCGAGCCACAGCCGCCCCTGTAGCATCAGCCTTTTCTAAAAACTAAATATTCCATCTTTTAAAACAGTATTGGAGTGGCCGGGTTGGATAAGCGGGTAGAGAGGCAGTCCTTCCAATTCTTCCCAGGGGATGTTTACCAAGCTTGCCTCCAATACTGTAAGCGTGAGAGGCGTTTTACATCGCTACAATTTTTTAATTTTAGCCTGGTATTTAGTGAGACTACATATAGAAATGAGAGCAGCTGCAGTTCATCTCAAGAGCAGCTGAATATGACCTGATGTCGGGCGGTTGTGGCACATGTTGCGCACGTCTGGAAAGCAAACATGGCTCTTGTTGAACTTGGTAAAATAAAATACAATCTATTAGCCCCTTTTACACATGCACTGCAACCCTAATCTTATCTATTTTATCTATCTATTTTACGGCGCTGCAAATCAGGCTCTTTCCATCGAAGCATTGAACATTTGACTATTCGGAGTCACCCCTAGTGGTCTTGAGACAAAGATTGATCTTGAGTACTTCGACACTGCAAAACACAGTAAAGACGTGAGTTCCAGGTATTTTTAGCGTGAAACAGAAATACAGCAGCAGAGATGGTGAGATCCAGAGGGCTCAGCTCTGTTCTTTCTCTGCTGTACATCGCTGTAAAGCCCCTCAGGCCCAGACATTAGCACTAATTCTCCCTCCGATCACCCAGAAACGATTTACTGATGTGGCAACAGCTGCATGCTTCGTCTCCCATACCAACAAGTGTTGCATTGTGGAATTATTATAAGGTTTTAAAGCATTTCTATTTTGTCAAGTTAAAGATATAATATGAAGAAGTTCCGCATTAAAACGTCTAAAAAAAAAAAAAGTCTAGAATATAGAAAGGTAACGCACATTATGGGTTGTAGTGAGGTGCTAATCACTTGAGATGGACTTGAAAATAAGAACAAAATGTATGTATATTTATTCTGCTGATGTTTCAGCCCTCAGGCCTTCTTCAAATCAACAAAAACAATTAAAAAAACATCTAGACTCATGTTATGTACTTAGTTACGTTGTGTACTTACATTATCCCAAATGTTTTTTACAACATTGTTCAAACCCAGAGAAATCTGTCATTTATTGTAAGGTAACGGGCCGTTACATTTGGTCGCCTGTCAATGTTCAATGTTCAATTTATTTATAAAGCACATATTATTACAACAAAAGTTGACCACAGTGCTGTACAAAAAATAAAATAAAACAATCTTCAAGACAATTAAATTCCACTAGTAAATACTACTAAAATCCTATCACATCATTAACACAGCACTCATAGATGATCAAAAGCCAGAGTGAAAAAGTAAGCTTTCAAATGTCGTTTAAACTCTATAGGAGAGGAACATTCCCTAATATAAGGAGGTAAGCTATTCCACAGCCTGGGAGCAACGGCCGCAAAAGAGCGATCCCCTCTCATTTTTCTGTACGTCCGCGGAACTACCAAGAGATTTAATGATTCGGAGCGAAGTGCTCTCTTTGGTTTATTCACCTGGATTAGATCGGCTATATATTTCAGAGCAGTGCCATGCAGTGCTTTAAAAACAAATAAAAGTATCGATGGCACCGTATCGCCTCTGTACATGCGAGCAAACGTAAGCAGCAGCTTGGCTCGCAGCCTCTCCACCGGAGAGCCGAATGGCGTCGGAGAAACACAGATTTTTAACGTGAAACTTCTTTATTCCGTGTGTTAGCCAGGTCCGTTTGTTTTGGAGTGGAGGAAACCTCTGCGGATAAAAACCTTGAAAACTTAATGATGAACACTGAAGCAATTGCTCGGCCTTTAGTTAGTGTTTTAATTGAGAGACCCCTTGCAGGCAGAAAATTACATATTGTACCTTTTAAGCAGTATTGTTGGCATGAAAATGGGAAAATAAATTATTTTGAGCAGTGACACGCAGTTAGAGACCCCCCCCCTGGCCCTGATTGGTGCATCTGAACAGGGAGCGGTGGATTTTTGCAAATCACACTACAGGCTGTAGGTGGAGCCATTTTTTTTAAATGACTTGCTTCATGTTGTTCTACTGGAACATAGAGTCAGTTTCAGCAAATATGACAGAAAGTTAGTTTTATAAGTCCTACTGCACCTTTAATGTAGCCTTAGGCAGTTGAGAAGAAGCGCTGTCTTTGGGAGAGAAAGCTCCATTTGGAGGGAAATCCCCAAAAGCATAATTGGAGCTCTTTAACTGACTGTTTGAATTCACTGTCGAACTCTCTTCACAGACACGCTTGAGCCGACGTACCAGCAGCTGCAGAAGATGAAGCTGGACAAGAGCCCGTTCGTGGTGGTGTCGGTCATCGGCCAGGAGCTGCTGACCCACAGTTTCCACGGCGCCTCGGTCGTGGTGCTGGAGGCCGGGCTGAAGATCGGCACGTGCTCGCTGAAGCTGCGTGGCTCCGTCTTCTCGGCCCTGAGCTCGGCCTACTGGTCTTTAGGCAACGCGGAGAAGAGTATGGCCTACATGCAGCAGGACCTGGAGGTGACCAAAACTTTAGGTATGGGACAGCAAGATCCTTTACTTGAGTAAAAGTACTAATACCACACTGTAAATACACACTCTGTTACAAGTATAAGTCCTGCATTGAAAATGTTACTTAATGGTCCAGTGTGTAGCGTGTTTAGTTGTTCATTATCAATATCTGTGTTGCCCGTTCACAAACTTTGTCCTTTTTCATGAATATTTACCTCCACCATCAATTCCAAATATTCCTTTTGGCTTGAAATTTTACATTTGCATGAACTGGGGTAGACGCTCCATATTCATCTTGAAATACGTTAGCCAGTAAGTGACATACTTATGCTGCTAATGGGTATCGTAGCTTCCCGTTTGAAGTTTGAAGAAGGAAACATGGAGGACCACACATTTTCAAAATCCAAATTTCAGGAACAGGAGTCTTCTTCTTCTTCAGCAGAGTAGAAGTAGAAAGTAAAGTACAAGTACCTAAAAATTAACTGAAAATTGAATACAGTACTTGAGTAAAAAGTTCTTGAGCGTGCAGTGTGAACGGACGCTGTAGAAAGTGAACGTCACGTACTCTCTGTCTCGTCCACAGGTGACCAGTCAGGCGAATGCCGTGCTCATGGGAACCTCGGCTCCGCCCTCTTCTCCAAAGGCAGCTACAGAGAAGCACTGGCCAATCACAGGAACCAGCTGGTGCTGGCCATGAAGCTCAAGGACAGAGAGGTGTGTGTGTGTGTGTGTGTGTGTGTGTGTGTGTGTGTGTGTGTGTGTGTGTGTGTGTGTGTGTGTGTGTGTGTGTGTGTGTGTGTGTGTGTGTGTGTGTGTGTGTGTGTGTGTGTGTGTGTGTGTGTGTGTGTGTGTGTGTGTGTGTGTGTGTACGAGAGTGTAGAAAGAGAGAAACAGGTAGCGAGTGTGCTTATGTACTGTATATTCATATCATGAACTAGAGCTGGGTGATTTTTTTTGCCTAAAAAAATCTGCGATTTTCTTATAAAAAACTCGATTTACGATTCAATCCCCCCCCTTCAATTTAAAACAAAAAAACTGTGAACTGTAAATATATTTAAAAAATATATATTTATTGTATTTAAACAAATTGTGCATCAACATAAACAAAATTGCAAAGGCAAACCCTTTCTCTAACTTAAAAGTCACTGTGCAGTGTGCAACAAAGTACTACGGAAACCCTGAAGGAAGATTTGGGGAATGCAAAATGTATGTACGCTATACTGAAGAGGGGGAGAAAAAAAATCTAAAAAATCGATTTTTTGAAAATATGAATTCGATTTGACCTACCAACTCGATTTTTTAAATCAAATCGATTTTTTTCCCAGCCCTATCATGAACTGTGTAGTATAGTTTTGCATTCTTGGTTTAAGTGCAGTGCCCTTGTCCTGGCCGTGCTGTTTGCTGGATCAGTTTCTGCTTCTGAACTTACCAAGTCGGAGATAACAGCCGGATTTTAGTACACCTCGCACATCCACAGAATGAAGCTTAAAGGATCCATATCATAGCTCATTTTCAGGTTCAAATTCGAATTTTGGGTTTCTGCTAAAACATGTTTATATGCTTTAATGTTCAAGAAACACTTTGTTTTTCTCATACTGTCTGTCTGAATATACCTGTATTCACCCTCTGTCCGAATGCTCGGTTGTAGCGCCTGTCTCTTTAAGACCCTCCCCCAGAAAAAGACCAGTGTGCTCTGATTGGTCAGCGCTGTCGTGTCTTCCACATCTGCGCTCTCAGAGTCTCTGTATTGTAGAGCTGGGCAATATATCGATATTATATCGATATTGTGATATGAGACTAGATATCGTCTTAGATTTTGGATATCGTAACATGACATGAGTGTTGTCTTTTCCTTTTAAAGGCTGCATTACAGTAAAGTGATGTCATTTTCTGAACTTACCAGACTGTTGTAACTGTTCTATTATTTTCCTTTACTCACTTAGTCATTCTAGCCACATTACTGATGGTAATTTATCAAACATTTCATTGTGTAAATATTTTGTGAAAGCATCAATAGTCAACACTACAATATCGTTGCGGTATCGATATCGAGGTATTTGGTCAAAAATATCGTGATATTTGATTTTGTCCATATCGCCCAGCCCTACTGTATCATCACTGCTGCCGGGAATGACACTGTAGCGGCACTTTCTACCTGTATATAGTATAGTTGTGACATCACAACCGTACGGAAATCCTGAGGGCTCATTTAAAGGCCCAGTTTCTGAATACGGGCTGTGTGCATTTCTCTGTGGATCTCTGTAGACCGTATTTATATAGCACCTTGACTTGCTTTATAATCAAACAGGAAATGGAAATCTTACATTTTACAATATGGGCCCTTTAAGAATCAGAAAGCAGAGAGAGGCTTTACAGCAGTAGGAATAACGTACTTACCATACTTACTTGCTGAGCAGTGTTGATGCCATCTTGATTCTTTGTTCAGGAAGGTTCTTGCCTACCTGATATGTATAATTAAAGAGCTACATTCGTTAGAATACAGTGTATATGATATGTGTAGTGACATGATGTAGTGTCAGCAGTTTATCAGAGACGGTGGATCTACAGATCTCAACCCAAACGAATAAAAAAACAAACTTTCTCTCTGCTTGTTTGCAACATCTCAGTCTGCTCTCTCACTCTCAAAGCAGTTTTCCCTCGCCACGGCCCGAAGCTAAACTCACCGACTTTCTTCTCAAACACTTTGGACAGTTGTGAAAACCGTAGTTAATTAGATCGCTGTTACAGATTAGACTTTGGCCCCTTTATGTCTCCATACACAAAGTGAAACTGTCAGGTTGTTTGTGTGTGTTTACCTTCGTTTAACTACTCCCATATGTGTGTGTGTGTGTGTGTGTGTGTGTGTGTGTGTGTGTGTGTGTGTGTGTGTGTGTGTGTGTGTGTGTGTGTGTGTGTGTGTGTGTGTGTGTGTTGCTTTCTTAACTTTTCCAACATGTGTTGTAGTGTGAACATACAACATTGTGTCACGGCAGGATTTCATGTTTTATTTAATTCTCAAAATTCTGTGCCTGTGGAGCGTTTTCTGGGATTTTTTTATTGGCTCTTTGATATCAAAGAGAGAAATATAAACAACCTTATGTGTGTGTGTGTGTGGGTGTGTGTGTGTGTGTGTGTGTGTGTGTGTGTGTGTGTTTGTGTGTCCTCACAATGTGATAAAGACACGTATGCGTGTGCGTCTGAGTGTGTGTGTGTGGTAATCAATAATGTTTGATGTCGGCTATTCTTCGATCTGTCTTGTTTTCTCTGCTGTATGTGCAAACAGTTTCATGTGTGCTGGAGTATTTGTTTGTACACAAATATCTACTGTGTATTGTAATTTATTGTCAGATAGATAAACGGCTTATTTAGATTTGTTTTGTTGCTTCCTGTGTTACAATACAATATTTTCCTCATTTTTCTGTTAGGTTTAAAGTGCTCATATTATGCTTTTTGGCTTTTTCCCTTTCCTTTATTGTGTTATGTATCTTTTTTTTTATAGGTTTACAAAGTGAAAAAGTCCAAAGTCCCCCCCAAAAGGGACTTGGGGCGTAGTCCTTACCTAGGTACTGTCAGGGCACGCCCTCATACTCTGCTTCTGACTGGCTAGTAGTCCTTACCTAGGTACTGTCAGGGCACGCCCTCATACTCTGCTTCTGACTGGCTAGTAGTCCTTACCTAGGTACTGTCAGGGGACACCCTCATACTCTGCTTCTGACTGGCTAGTAGTCCTTACCTATGTACTGTCAGGGCACGCCCTCATACTCTGCTTCTGACTGGCTAGTAGTCCTTACCTATGTACTGTCAGGGCACCCCCTCGTACTCTGCTTCTGACTGGCTAGTAGTCCTTACCTAGGTACTGTCAGGGCACGCCCTCATACTCTGCTTCTGACTGGCTAGTAGTCCTTACCTAGCTACTGTCAGGGCACGCCCTCATACTCTGCTTCTGACTGGCTAGTAGTCCTTACCTAGGTACTGCACATGTGCGACTCCCAACAAAGATGGAACAGAAGTGAGATGTCTCACTCTGTAGCTAAAACAGAAACAAACAGCAAAAATATGGTACTTCTTTGAAAATTATACCACATAAACCTATTCTGGTACAACCTCTAAATACAATTATGAACCTGAAAATTAGCATAATATGAGCACTTTAAGCGAATGTATGACATGGCTAAAATCTTATGTTTCAGAAAGGTAGGCCCTATAGGTAGCCTAAAGATAGCCTCCTAAAAAAAAGCCCTTTACGACGGGGAACTGAAGCCGTTATCTCTGCTCTCTTCAAAGCCTCCAGTTTCCTTTGACAAAAACATTTTACCTCGCAGAACACGGGAGTTGCTGCTCTACCGCTGCCTCCATCGTGTAGTTTGCTTGGGTTATCGTGTGACTTTTGTGGTGTTAAAAGATTTAGGAACTAACTAAACTAGCAAATCAACTTACTGACCAACTAACACACTGACGATGTAGAAGTAGCTTATACAAACACACTCCAAAAGATCCGAACTGTCCCTTTTAAGGATGAGCCAAGGGTGTCACAAGATTTGTTCACTTCAGTGTTGTTTTTAAGTGTACATTTTTACTACCGTTTCATAAGTTTAACATAAATTACTTAAAATGTACCTTGAAGTTTTTTTTTCTCTCTCCTTCGGGCCCGTCATAGCTCCACATCTCTCCTCAGAAGTATACAATTACACTCAATATCTTTTGATTAATATTGGTATTGCAGTATCTAAAATGACTGGCTGCTTTTTATTATTATATATCTTCCAGCTGTTTACTCAATAAGATGATACTAATGTACAGCTTTATTATAACAGCTCTACAGCCACTTTAATGTTGTTGAAGGCTCCACTGGACACACACACACACACACACACACACACACACACACACACACACACACACACACACACACACGGTCATTTAATAGCATGTGATTGCATCCTGGATCTGGAGAGGCGGATTGAACACCTGTCAGTAAGACGAATGAGGGTTTGAGTAAGTTTGTTTTAATGAAAGCAGCGAGCGACTAACAGGAATACTGCTTGTGTTTCTGAGCAGCTTCCAGTTCTGTCACATTAAGTTTGTCATAAATCTCAGTATTAAAACCAGACAGAACAGTTCCTTCGAGGACTGTCCTCCCTCGAAAAAACGCTCCCATAGGTCATTTTTTTTGTTTATCTTTATGTTTCTAATGGTGGCTCCCTCTAGTGGCCGTAGTAGTTATGACGGGAGAAAAGTAGAACGTAATGTGACAAAGCATAAGAGCACCAGGTTACTCATAAAGAGGCAGGTTGGGGTGGTGGATTGGTCAAACGAACACAGGACTTTCTCCTAAGAGACCGGGGTTGGTTTCCCGTTTTAAAAAATCAAAGAAAACTGCGTTTTCTTAAACTTTTACGAAGCGAACAGAACAAAATGAGTCAAGTTTAGCGTAGTCTAGATCGATGACGTTTCATTTCCGGGATTTTTCAGGTGGTGCCGGAAATTCCGCCGGATGTCCCTAATTTTCGTCCGGACGTCCGTCACCTTCCGCTGTCTTTGTGGATTCATGAGGACTATGGTTAACTGCACGGATCACGTGCGAGGATCACGTGCGCAACCGGAAGTGAAGTAGCGTCTGATTTGAATCCAAACTACGACCTTTTTATACACTTCACTAAGTTGTTTTTGTGCTTACACCTAGTCTCGAATTGCCAGACCTTCTTCCACAGCGCTGCGGAGGAGGGTCTGGCTAGTCCACACAGCATTTCTGGATGGGACTAAGTGCCTGACGGAGCAATGGCGCCCCTGGGAAGGAACTTGTTTTGGTGAAACGTGTGCGTTCAAAAGTAGTTTGGACACTCAGAATGGACAGACAGTCAAGCTAGCTGTCTGGATTAACCCTGCAGGGAAAGCGGAAGGTAACGGGACATCCGGCCGAAAAGAAGCACATCCTTTGGAATTTCAGGGGGGCAACGGAGCAATCCCAGAAGTGGAACGTTGTGGATGTAGACTAGCCTAAACCTAACCAAACTGCGACCGTTTAACAACGTTAACAACGTGTTTAAAACCACGACTGTTAACATTTAGAACTGCGACTGCCGTTCTCTGGTTTAGATATGAGGACGGAAAACGCTCCTATGGGTCGTATTTAGGGTTGGGTACCGAAACACGGTGCCAATAATAAATAAACGGTAGTAACGAGACCGAATGAGAACAAAAATTTCGGTGCATCGTTTCGGGGCCTGACTTTACAGTACACTCGACAGCAGGTAACGTTAGCCTACCTTTAGCTAGCAGCTGGATTAAACACGGTTAAAATGCTGACAGCTAACGTTAAACAGTGTAAAGTGTGACTGTATTTCTCTTGAGAGGATTCCAACAGCGGGACGTAACAGTCTGACTGCAGCTGCCATTGTCGGAATTAAACGACACAGACGGTGCGTTCACTTGAAACGGGTAGCCTTGTGGTGCATTCAAAGTTATTGTAAAATACCTTTTTCCCATCTGGTGGTTGTTTTTGTCGTTCAACAGCAATTTACGGGTGCAATAAGTTATTGTTATAAGTTAGTTATTACATTATTATTAAATCTTTAATTTTAAACATATGGCCTTAGCAAGAAACAAGTCGTTCTTTTTTACTTTATTAAAAAGCACCGTTTAGACACCGGCACCGTTTTGAAAGTATCGCTTTAGCACCGGTATCGGAAACAACCCAAATGATACCCAACCCTAGTGGTATTAGAGGGTAAGAATAAACGACCCATATCGTTTTATGGTTTGGAGGACTTGTTTGTTTCTCCATCTGAGCTCTGTGTGTGTCTGTTTCTGCCGGGAGTTGAATGTCTTGTGTTGTTGACAGCCTCTCCTCCACAGGTGCACAGCCTGAGGCGACTGCAACACGGTCATCAACAGAAATCCATATCTCCCACTGTGTGTTTGCTTTGCTGCGGTACATGTGTTTATTTGAGTGATTCCAGACAGCGTGCTTCCAAACAAAGAGCTGGTGTTTAACCCACAGGGGTGGATACACACACAAAAGAAGGCAACACCTTTATAATATAATATAATTTAAGTCAGTCCCGTACAGCTGCTTTGTAATTAAAACACTCAGTCAGTTGACAGAAAACCAATAAGCAACACTTAAGTAATCAAGTCCTCGTTTAAGTCTGAGAATGAGCTGCTTTTCTGTGTTTTTACATCATGGGGAAATTCATTTCTTTACGTTTTGGACAAAACAAGATATTTGAAGATGTCTAGACGTTTTTTTTTTTTTTCTGTGCTGGACTGTTATCCGCTGCACCAACAACAAAAAAAAGTCCACAATCCTCTGCTCCATGAAAACAATTTCATTCATCTCCATTAAATCCTGATCTTTCCATCCCATTCTGTGTGTACGCATGCCAACAAACCTTCTTAAGTTTCTTGGCCAGATGTTTATTTAATCGTGTGTTATCATTTTTTTTATTTAATGATGCATTTATTTTGATTGCAGTGCAAGAAATCGAGGAGTTTGATGACATATCATGAACTACTGTATGATGACAGAACTTCATAAGCAAAATCTTCACGATAACATATAAAAACACAGAACAAGCTCCAAATGGTGAATGTTGGAAAGAGACTCCGGTTTTTCTCCATTCCTTCTTTTCTTTTCTTTTCTAACCTCAGACTTCCCTTTCTCTGTCTGTTCTTTTCTCACCTCTGTATTTCCTGACTCTTTCGGGCTCAGAGTCAAACCAACATGAACCAAGTTAACTCAGATCTGTCATTTCCCCCTGGCGCAGCAGGAGAGCTCGTTTCTTCCTTTATGCCATGCTGAGGGTGAAAAGCCCATATTTTTTGGGGTGATTGAGCATCTCTTTTCGAATCCCTCCTTCATCGCTCCTGCACAGTTTATCGAGCGGAGAATGCAGAGCCACTGTCTCCGCTCGTCCCTCCTCTTTCTTTAGATTTAGAGATCTTTTCCTTCCTCGTCTTTTTACCCACACAGACCCTCCTAATGAGATTCCCTTGCAACATTATATAAAAAATATATAATACCGACAGGTCCCATATTATATCTTTGATTTTCTTTCTTCGCAAAATGACAACGGTTGTCAGTCTCTCCATCTTTTTCTTGTACACACACACACATATATATATATATATATATATATATATAAACACAGTGTACCGGCTCACAGAGCCAGACACAACATGATTGGATTTTTTTTGTTTTTTTTTCCTCGTGCAGGGGAAACATTGTGTCCTTGAGGGAAATCAAACACTCGTCTGGCCGGTTGACTGTACACACAGAGGCCTCCCCGTCATTTATTAAATCTCCCTTTCCTGCCTCAGAGATGTGTCAACTGGATTTTATGTGTTTACTCTCATCACTTTGCAGGGAATTGGGATTTCAGTTGGTGTGTGTGCTGTCGTCTTACACACACACACACACACACGCACAGAGAACTGAAAAGAGCAGTTTGTCCCGATTTTTAATTAGAAGTTAAATTTTACTAAAGGTCAGTTTGGCTGTTTTCAGTTTTTAGCATTCATTAAGGAACGTGTAGTGCTGCTTTGTGTCTTATTTATTCATGAACATTAAAACTAAAGGATCAGACAAGAGCAAAGTATGTCAGAATTTCTGATTTATTTATTTTTTGAAAGTACAAAGTTTTAGGTCCGCTGTTAAAGTACTTAGGTAGATTTCACTGATGTAAAGCAGCTAAGTACATTTACTCAAGAACTGTAGTAAAGTACCATTTTGACGTACTTTACTTGAGTATTTCCATTTTCTGCAACTTTATACATGTACTCAACATCTCGGAGGCAAATTTTTACTCCACTCCATTTGTCTGAAAGCTGTAGTTACTTTTCAGATTAAAGGACAATTCCGGCGCAAAATGAAGCTAGGGGTTAATAACGCATGTTTACCGAGTTCAACGTTCTCTGGGATATGTTTTCATGCTAATGCTAACCAGTTGAACGACGAATGCCCTGCTTGAGCTATGTTACTGGTTGCACGGTGTTCGTCGTTCGTCTGGCCATGACAATTATTGGTTATAAGTAAACTCTTATTTTCTCTTGTGTTCTGAATGAAAAACATAAAGTTTAAATAGGAAAAGTATCAAGGCAAATTTCACAGTTGTGTTTTTTTACTGTTGATTTATGTAACTTTTTCCACTGTTTTTTCAGTTCAATAACTGCAACATCTTTCCAGAAGTCAACGAGTAATTATTGTGATTTCAATATTGACCAAAATGATCGTGATTATATTTTTTTCCATAATCGAGCAGCCCTACTATGACTGTTTGAAATGATCCTGACGCCAATATTTGTAACGTAGCGAGGAGTTTAACAGCTGCTGGAATGGAACGTGACGCCGAGTCAGAGATTCAATGTCATCTTTGACTTTTTCCGGTAACTGTAATATTGTATGGCTGCTTAATCTTTAACACTTAATGATTTCAGGTTCACTCAACTGAAAAAGTGTGATTCTTTTGACAAAAATCTTTTCAGCTCGTCTCCTTGGCCTTTGTGTTCGTCTTTTTTTTTTCACCGCAAAATAGAGGCACGCTTTCACGAGCGGTTTTTGTACATAATTAGGTGCACTTTAGGCTTCCCCTCCCATCTCTTTATGGGAAACTCCCCCTTCACCCTCCCATGAATGCATGTGCATGACACGGAAAAGTGCAATTTTTCCATTTTCAGTCCCCGCGACACGCAGTCTGCGCTTTTACCTCAGTGACCTCAATATGACGCCAAAGGGCTAGATGCTAAAGGAGACTTTTTGTGTCCGTAACAAACGGCAAAGGCACCTGACCAAGTGACGCTTATTGACGCGCTGGGAATGAGAACGTGTTGATGAAACCTATGACCAAAATAGTCGTACAGTCATTGTGTTATTTATGGATGGCATTTTTGTGACGATAATGATTCCCCTTTGTGCTGGGGACCCGCTGAAACTTCCTTAAGGGAACCCGCTTTGGCAGCCACTGGGCTAATATGTCACAAATGGAGACCATTTTTCTGCAGCTGTCATGGGCATCAGCCTCTCGTCATGAGTATGCTCCCTTCTGCGCCGTGATATAGTTGGCCGGTGTACTTCGGTAGAAAGAAAATAGTTCCTACATGAAACTGCTCACAGCCAGGTCCAGATTATCTTTAGTAACCGGGTCACGATTTCTGGAAAGAGACATTGCCGTGGAGTTTTTCAAATGTATTTTTTGGCGCTTTAAGCATCACAAGCCAAGTGCCATCTAGTTCAATTATATTTAAGAGAATATCTCCAACACTTAGCGACTCATACCAAAACTATCTAGATTGATAAATAGCACTACAAGGACAACCTTTTCCCTTTTAAGAATATAGATATCCTCAATTACTAATTACAGAGCTACATGAAGACACGTTAGACAATGGGTTAAAATGGCTGGAGGGAAATCTTTTTGTGTGATGTCCTTCTATAGAAAATTGTAATTGGCTTCAACGTAAAATATATCCATATTCGTACCTTTTTCTATAACTATATAGTTTTCTTTTTTTGTTCTCTGAGTATTGAATATCTCATGTGTCTGCTGAAGAACAAACTCTCAGTCTGAATACGAGAGAAAGAAGAGTGTGTTATGGGATATGAATGAGTAACCAACATGCTAATAACTCCTCTTTAATAATTCATAGCTTCTTCTCCTCTCTCTGTCACGTTCTTTAAACTTGCAAACATTCATTAGAGCCTCTGACTTTATTGTTCGCCGTCCCTCATTATGTGCTCTGAAAGGTCAAAGTCATGTTGTAACGTTTGGGTGTGTGAGTCTGTGCGAGTGCTGCAAAGAGCCTCTAACTTCATTATCATCACTGTGATTGCATCAAGGGGATCATCCTTACAGTCTATACCTCCTCAGGCTATTGATAATAACATCACACTGTGTGTTCACACATATAAGCTGCGTGCAACAGATTTATTAGCACCAGCGAACATGTGTCCTGTGAAGGAAACGTGGCTGTTGAAGATGTTTCGCGCTGTCGTTGGAGGATGTTTTTTTTTTCACGTTTCCAATCAGTTACTTATGGAGATTGTTTCTTAGAAGTGTTACCAGTGGTGGAACCCAACCAAATACATTTATACAGCTATGAGAAGCAGTGGTGGAATGTAACTAAGTACATTTAGTCAGTCCCTCCAGAAAAACGCGATAATTCAATGCATAATCAGCCAAAGTCTGCATATTTATGCTGCAATACGCCGCACTTTCGCCACATAAATTGCCGATTTACGCGCAAAATATGCTGGGCTTGCATGATTTTATAATCCCCGCATTTGCGTTGCAAAAAAATTAGCAAAAAGTTGAAAAATGTTGCGTTTACTTCACACAAGAGCAGCCATTTTCCCCTGTTACCATGGGAACGTTATGAAGTGACGTTATGAAGTGACGTAATTAAGCGACGTGAACATCATCGAAAAGCAGGGTGGTTTTTTTCTCTTTTTCATCAAGCAAGTTCCCGCAATTTTTGCAAGTTCCCGCAATTTCATCGCCTAAAATTGCATAAATATCCCACATATTCCATTGCATTTTTTAAGAAAACGTGCCGCATAATCAAGGATTTTTGCCTGCAACAATCACAAAAAAACTTGAGGTACTTGTACTTTACTGGAGTCTTTTCTTTTCACTTTCTACTTCTACTCCGCTACAACTAAGGCATCACAACTAAGGCATCCTCATCCTGCAGCAGACCTCTGCAAAGATAGAATAGTTTATGCTTATAATTAATGTGAAAATTCAGTGTTTATTCCTTTGCCAGTGAATGCCCCCACATCAAGCTGCCAGAGGGACTATTCCTCTTTTATATTTGTCTTTTGCGAGGCTTAAAATATAGAAATCTATCCATCCAAATGAAATAAATTGCATTCCAGAAAACTCTTTAAACTCTTTAATTGCATTTTATCGTACAATATACACAGTACAATATTACCTGTTGGAATGTATTGACAAATCAGCAGGACTTTATAGCTGCTATGTGTGTATTTGTGTATTAGCAATACATAAATATGTGTTTGCGTCCACACGTACAGTAGCACACGGTGATAAATGCGAGATGTGTCGATACAGACTGTGCTGCTCCCATCTTGATTTTTCTGGTTAATTTGAAACCGACTTCCTGACGCATATTTCCCAGGACTCATCTGATCAATACCAATAGCCTTCAGATTAGTTAGCAAATGAGTTGGCAGGTTTCAAATTACAAAAGCAAGAGCAGGAAGGCAGCGACTGTTTCACATTTCTCTAATCAGAGAAACCGACAAGAACGTGTACAACTGTGTGTTTTTTTGGTGTGTGTGTGTGTCTGTGTGTGTGCGCATGTATGTGTGTGTTCATGGCCTGTTTTTATGAAGACAACAGCGGTGTGAACTCAAAGCTGAAACACTCCTCGTGATTTGCATGGTATTATGCCTGAAGAGGTCTCTGTAATTAGCAGGAGGAGCGCCGCTGGAAATCATTAGACGACTCAAAGTGCTGTAAAAGTGTCTCAGGTGCTGAAACGGAGTTGAAACAGAACTGCAGGAACCCGAGTAGAGCGGTAGACACTCTCACAGCCGGGGCTAATAGGATGTGAAAGATGAGCTCTCACTCCTGCAGCCTCCAATAACATTTCCATTTGTGATGTGAGAAGGTGACGTCCCCCCCTCCTCCTTTTACATTATACAACAGTATCTTCTTACAGTTCAGAAGGGATGGAAGAAGTATTCAGATCCTTTACTTCAGTAAAAGTAATAGCTAAATGTATTGAAAGTACTCATTGTACAGTAAAATGTTCTCTGTCAGTGTTTTTCTCTTCTTCTGTCTGATGTTTCTGGATTAATATTCCCGCTGCATTAATGTTTATGTTGCATTTTACTGCTGTAGATGTTTAAGGTTGTGCTCATTTTAACTCCTTTCTATACTGTTGGGTAGTTTAATCTACAGCAATGCATCATGGTCTATAAGATCATCACATGTTTGTAGTGTCGCTTTCCTGTGAGAACCACAGATCTCTAAAAAGTTTTAAAACTTTTCATGCCGTCAGAAAAACGGCCCTGTTTTCAACTTTGTGACGATGCATTTTCCAGCTGATCCCAGAGGCTTTTTAAAGACTTTATTTAGCTTAAGAAGTAGGGAGAATTTTCTCAACACATAAAGGAAGACTTCATCCTTCAGTTTATCACCAACATTCAACATCAGCACATCTGGAGATACGTGGTTTTCACTGGACAGGTAGGGGAGGAAACACTGTCATCTGTAGTGGAGTAACAAGTACAATATTCAATTCAATTCAATTTTATTTATAGTAAAAAAATCATAACAAGAGTTATCTCGAAACACTTTACACATAGAGCAGGTCTAGACCGCACTCTATACCTCTGAGAAGAAGTCAAGTACAAGTATAAAGTTGTGTAAAATGGAAGAAAAAAAATATTTTTTACCTTATATTTTTTCCAGGAGAGGCATTAAAGGGTAACTTCCATTTTTTTTCAACCTATTTGCCTGTGTTTTTGTGTATAAGTTACTGATGGGAACAACAATCTTTGACATTGTTCCAGTATTAAGTGACATCGCTGCAGTTGGCAGAGGCGAAACTTGTATTTACCTTCACAAAAGTGCTGGTTTTGCTGCTGACAGACTCAGATTAATATTCTAAGTGTCTGACAACTTTATGGAAAGGATTTCTAAGGAGGTTGACATTTCTGTTAAAAAAATATATATATTATATATATATATTTATAAAAAGTAATTTTAGCATCGTAAAACACACTTCATACAAAGTCGACAGAAACAAAATAAAACTATGAAAAGCTGTTTTGGGTCATGTTTCCACTTTTCCAACCATCACAACTAATTTTAGTTGAAATAAACACATAGTTTACCGATTTACATGTCAAAATACGTTGGCTCTATACACGCTAAAAGTATTGCTTATTTAAATGGAGTCTGGTGGGTTTAGAAATAGCGACTACAGAGCTGTTTCTGGTTAAACAGAAAGGTCTCAAAGAGGTTTTAAAGGTCTATCTCTGAAGGGATCCTTTCCATAATGATGTCAGACACTTAGAATATTAATCTGAGTCTGTCAGCGACAAAACAAGCTGTTTTGTGAAGGTAAATACAAGCTGGACAACTTGTTTCGCCGCTGCCGACTGCAGCGATCTCTCTTAATACTGGACCAATGTCAAAGATTGGTGTTCCCATCAGTCACTTAGACACAACAGGGCTCCAGACTCACTTTTTCCACTATGAGCACAGTGGCCCCCAACTGAAAATTTTAGGGGCACAAACAGAAAATTTAGGGGCACACACCGTAAATCAACATGCTAACCGAATATTCACATTTCAACTAATTTCCACTGTATTACTAATAAATACTTTGATAATAGATGCAGAAATGAGCTGTTTCAAATTCAGTGTCACTTTTGAAGATGCAACATATAAGGTAAACTGACAGCCCCATTGCTGTCATGACAGTAAAAAAATGTGTATATATATATATATATATATATATATATATATATATATATATATATATATATATATATATTGTTTATTATTGTATTTGTATATTATTTTTTATTTTCATCATGACCGTTTTAAATTGCTCTTTAATGCTTTATGTAAAGCACTTTGAATTGCCTTGTTGTTTTGAAATGTTCTGTAGAAATAAAGTTGCCTTGCCCAGCCTGTCAGTCAGTCACCAGGGCATAGAAACCACTGTTGTGCCTGGCTGCTCGTCTCCGAGGAAGTGTAATGTAACGTCAACAGCACCGCGACCGCTTTTGTGCGTGAACTTATGAAAAACTGTAACCACACTTGAAACCACTTTATCGGCATTTCCGTGACTCACTGTGACTTCCACAAAACTGCAGAGCCGACGTAGTTTGCGTCGTCTGCAGCTCTGCGTGTGTGCGAGTGTGTGTGTTTGTGTCGGAGCACCGCTCTCTGTCAATTTTCAGAGAGGACAGATAAGCTTGCGCTTATGCGCTCTCATGTACCGAAATTTCAACGTTTAACGTGTAAAAAAAAAAAAAGGGGGCAAATTTACTGGTCGCACATGTCCCTGCACAATATAACATAGGAAAATAGGATCCCTTTAAGAACAGGTTCTTATTTACAAAGGCAGCCTGACTTACAATGACGTCCTGATATACTCAAGCAAAGTAAGTTAAACTAGTTCTTAAGTACTAAAGTAAATGTAATTAAAGTTGTACAGCTGTCCAGCCGTTATATTGGAGATAAGACAAGCTCTAAATGCTCATCAGGGTCGCCTTAGTGTTGTTATTTAGTTTGATGACATGTTGGGTCTTATTGTCACTGTTTCTTCCATCATTTTTACGAGTTATAATAACATTGAATTAACAAAGTAAGATCTGGGAACACAGTGGGTTCACTAGGCTGAAGTCCAACAAGCCGGCAAGCAGCCAGACGATCAGAGAGGCTGTAAACCAGCCAACAGTTTATACAGATTATCTCATCCAGTGATTCCCAACAGGCATGATCCACATACTTGAATTAAGGAGGACAATAAATACACAGATAGGATTAAACTACCAGCCATGATAAACTGGCTGCACGTGAGGACAGGCCTCAGTTGTGAGAACTTAACGCCATGTGCTGCGATTCAGAGTGAAGCCCAGCAAACCGAGAAGTAAAGAGTCTGAAAGTGATGGATCCAAACCTGCAGTTTGCTGCCACTCTGAATGCAATTCTGACAAAAGGAAAGAATTAAAGAAGTACTTTAAGAATAGGGTTGGATACCGAAACCTGGTGCTAATACGGCAACAGTGCCTTAACAACCGGTATAAATATAAATAAGTCACAAACTTTACTTTTTTAAATATATACATATTTTTGACAAATCTTTTTAAAAGTATCGGTTCTGGCACCGGCACCGTTTTAAAAGTATCGGTTTAGCACCGGTATCGGAAAAAACACAAACGATACCCGACCCTAGTTAACAATATTCACTTTAATATAAATGTAAATACGCACAATTACAACAAGTAGAGTTCTGACTGCTCGTGTTTTTACCCAATTCACCACATTCCAAACTAACTTGGTGAAAACGATGTTCACCGGTACAATGCAACTACTGTAAGTACTGTACTTGTACTTCAGTTTATTTTATTAAAAGGGGACACTGCAAATTAATAAAACACATGATTTCCCATGGGTTAAAAAAGCCAGAATTAGCCAAAAGACTATTTTTCACCTGTAGTCCCCTGCCCTCAATGTTAAAAAATGTTGTACTTTTAATATGTATTTGATACATTTAGTTACTTTACAGATTCAAAATATGAATACAAAATATAATGAACAAGTAAAATAGAATATATCGTCGCTTTTGCTTAAGTAAAAGATCTGAATACTTCTTTCACCATGTTATAATTACAGATCACGGCGACCTCTAGCTCACCCAGTACGGTGTGCTCACCACGTAGGCTGTGTCCTTGGCATCGGCCGTGGGTTTAAGTCCGACCTACGGCCCTTTGCTGCATGCCATCCCCCCTCTCCCTCCCCTTTCCTGTCTTCAAGCTGTCCTGTCAATAAAGGCCATAAAAGCCCCCCCAAAAAAAAAATCTTAAAAACTACAGAAAATAAGATGCAAGTTGTAAAAAAAGTTAAATTGTTGCAAATACAACATGATGTATTATTTGGTGTAAAACCCTGAAATCAAAGCTGTAGTTTCCTGGGACTGAGTCAGGGGCGGGGCTAGAAGGGGTGCATGTGGTGGCATCCCCCCTAAAATATGATTCCCCCCCCCCCAATCCATTGGGCTAGAGTGCTGTCAATCTAACAATTGTGATTTCCATTGGATCAGAGATCTGTCACTTGGCTGCCTGTTCTGCCAATCTTCCCAGCCCTCGTCACATGACCAATTAATGTTTCCATGACTACTATCCAAAAATCTGATACCATGGAACCAGCACTGGATAGGTTTTTTTTTTTTTTTTTAAAGCCAGACTGAGCATATAGAAAATGTATATTGTATTTAGATATACAATTTTTTCAAAATGAAAACAAGTGAATTAATAATGAATGTTACAGTATGTATGTTACTTAACAGAATGTCCATTGTCTTGTTCTATCCTATCCAATATTTCCTATATTTCTAAGATTTTCTATGCTGTATTCTGATAAAATGCTTCCCTGACTGATTATTGGTCCCCCCTGTGCCACCCCATTTCAAAAAATCCTGGACTCGCCCCTGGACTCAGTGGACGGTTGTGTTCCCCTGGACACTGACCAGCGTGTTGTTTGTGTGATTCCAGGCTGCGTCCGATGCTCTCAGCGGTCTGGGCCACGTGTACACAGCTATCGGTGACTACCCCAACGCGCTGGCCAGCCATAAACAGTGTGTGCTGTTGGCGCGACAAACGCAGTGCCAGCTCTCCGAGGCTCGCCAGCTGGGCAACATGGGCGCCGTGTACACAGCGCTGGGAGACTTCACCAACGCTGTGCAGTGCCACGAGCAGCACTTGGATATCTCAAAGGTACTGAACTCTACATCCTATCGTCTGTTGATGGTGTCTCGGTGGAGGAGGGAAACTTCGCTCCTCCTAAACTTTTCTAATAATTAACAGCCTTGTTTTCACCCAACGAGAGCCATCTTGAAGGATAATTCTGCTGTTCATCTAGGTGTTTGGTGTTTTTTGCCCCCAACGATGCCTTCCCGGCAGCGCGGAAATGGTTTTGTTTAGGGTTAAGGTTAGGGTTAGCTGCCTGGAAGGCGCCGTTGGAGGCAAAAAACACCATTGAGCGTTAATCTACTGGCTGACATGTTCCTCCATCCCCATGAACACACTGTCGTTTAATGACACGACTCTGATCAATTCAAACAGGAGGGCAGCAGTTACATCTCTAGTTTTTCTAACGTTGTATTGTGTATTTTAGCACATCCATCTATCATTGTCTGAACGCTGTAGCCTATTTTATGACAAAGTTACTGCATATTTCCCAAAGAACATGGTGTGTGTTCAGGACATTTGAAGCTCTTTCTGCAAATGTTTCACAAACAAACATAACAAAAGACAATAATCTGTGCACATTTCACTTTTTTATGTTGCTTTTTTTTTGGATATAGTGTAAAATTGCCAGCCGCTGCAGCCAACATCATAACACTGTTTGTAGCTCTCTCTCTCTCTCTCTCTCTCTCTCTCTCTCTCTCTCGCGCGCTCTCCCCTCACACACAAATTGACCATCTGTTGACAATTAGACTTTGTACCAGAATAAAGTCAAATCTCCAGACTACTGAGAGTTTATGAAGTCATTTAGTTTTTGACAGTTTTAGTCTCTTTAGCTTTAATTGTTGAAGCTCGTAACAAAAAAACAGTTTCCATCTGATAGCGATGTGAGGCTCCATCTCCGTCTTTCTCAACAGAAAATCTGTTTCTTCCTTTAGTTATACAGAGTGCTGATATATTTTTCAATGTATTATTTCATTTCTTATTAAGAGTCTGTTTTTATTGTCCTGATGCAAGTGACAATGCTTTTAATAAGTCTTTTTTTAAAGTCCTTTGAGTCCTTCTTTGTGTTATATGTTTTTTTGAAGGAAGAAGAGTATTAATAATATCTGATCTTTGACGACTGGGGACACAATCTGAAAAATGTGAAACTGCCACTGTCGTCATGTCTTATTAACGCTGAAATGGCGTTTCTTTTTGGTCAGACTTTGGAGAATGTGCGAGAGGAGGCGCGGGCGTACAGCAACCTGGGCAGTGCCTACCACTCTCAGCGGGACTTCGACAAGGCTATATCATACCACACCCGAGTCCTGGAGTTGGCTCAGGAGATGGGCGACCGGGCCATCGAGATGAGGGCGTACGCTGGCCTGGGACACGCCGCTCGATGCATGCAGGTTGGTGGTAGGAAACTGTTGAAAGACATGGGCCACGGGCGCCTGGGTAGCTCACCTGGTAGAGCGCGCACCCATATGCAGAGGCTCAGTCCTTGCCGCTGTGGTTCCAACCTGCAGCCCTTTGCTGCAATCACTCCCCCTCTCTCTCCCTGTTCATGTCTAACCTGTCCTATCCAATAAAGGCCTAAAAATGTCACAAACAAATCTTAAAAAAGAAATAAAAAAGACATAGGCCTTGTTCAGCCCCGACAAAAAGTAGCAACACATTTTTTTTAAACTGAAACGGGGGTGCGTTGAACCCCCTGTTGTGTGCGCAAGTGCTCTTGCTGATTTGGTGTCACCTGTGAAATAGTCTCGCATAGCCTTCCTCCACAGCGCGGAGGAGGGTCTGGCTAGTCCATGCAGCATTCTGGGACTAGATGTGCTCTGGTTTATTGCCATTTTATTTAAACCAATCACAATCGTCATGAGCGGGACTAAGCTCTGTATGGAGCAACGGCTCCTCCTGCAAAATAGCCTCGGGAAGGAACTTGTTTTGGTGGAAGGTGTGTACGTTCGAAAGTAGTTTTAGTCGTGCGAGAGAAAACTCAGATTGGACAGATAGTCTAGCTAGCTGTCTGGATTTACCCTGCAGAGATCTGAGGAGCAGTTAACCATAGTCCTCACAAATCCACCGGAGATTAGAACGCCAACACGACAACAAGTGTGAGGCGCAATCCCGGAAGTGAAACGTCGTGGATATAGACTACCTATGACATAACCAACAAACGAGAGAGAACATATCTGAAAGCCCATCGCACACAATTTCACATGTCGTTCAACCCGGAAACCATAGCAAAACGGTGCACAGATTTTCAGTTTCAGTTTTCAGATTGTTAACTAATTAACTGAATTTCACCGGGGTATTCTTATATTATGTATAGAGCTGCAAAGAATAATCGATTAGTTGTCAACTATTAAATTAATTGGCATCTATTTTGATAAGCAATTAATCGGTTTGAGTAAAATCACTTATGTCAGCTTGTTAAATGTGAATATGTTCTAGTTTCTTCTCTCCTCTGGGACAGTAAACTGAATATCTTTGAGTTGTGGACAAAACAAGACATTTAAGGACGTCGTCTTGGGCTTTGGGAAACAACGATCCACATTTTTCACAATTTTCTGACATTTTATAGACCAAACAACTAATCCATCAATGGGGGAAATAAACGACCGATTAATCGACAATGAAAATAACTGTAGTTGCAGCCTCATTCTGGATGTTCTATGTGCTGTTGAGACTGTTATTTATTACGTGATTAATAAATATGATTGATGGTTGTTGGTGTGATTCTCAGGACCTGGAGCGAGCTCGCCAGCACCACCAGCACCAGCTGGAAATCGCTCAGGAGCTACAGGACAGAGCAGCTCAGGGCCGAGCATCCTCCAACCTGGGTAGGGGTGGATGTGTGTGGGTGTGTGTGTGTGTGGGGGGGGTGTCATTCCCTGAAAGAACCAAGCAGGCCTGCCTACCTTGCTTTTCAAATTTTCATCAAAACTTGCCATTTTCAGCTAGCCTGGATGCTAGTCTGGACTTGATCCGTTGTGGAGCAACTATGCTTGAGCCAGAGCTGTTTGGACCAATCAAATTGTCAGGGCGGGCTTAAGACGATGATGGACAGATGATCAACAGTAACGTAATCAACCACGTCACCAAATATAAATCCCCACTGAGGATAGGTTTACTGGCCTATAGGTAAAGTAGTCACTAAGGAAGCCATGCACAGACACAGTTCATCCTAAAGATTCACTTTGTATGTTTAACGTTAAAAGATGATTTATAAAATCATGCCAGAATTATTATTTTAATAGCTTAGTATTCTTTGCAACAAAGGTATGTATGAAGGCTTTCAGGCCACAATACACGTTATTGTAGGACCAGTTTAATATGCGACATAATTTCATGATGGCGCAGTGGATATGACACGTGCCTTTGGTGTGGGAGACCCAGGTTCGATTCCCACTGCGATACATCAACCAACGTGTCCCTGAGCGAGACACTTAACCCCTAGTTGCTCCAGAGGCGTGTGGCCTCTGACATATGTAGCAATTGTAAGTCGCTTTGGATAAAAGTGTCCGCTAAGTGACATAATGTAATGTGTAGCAGGGGGTCCCTGCTCCGTCTTACTCTCAGTTAAGGGGTCCTTGGTTTAAAACATGTTGAAGACCCCGGCTGTAAAGTAAACACTGGAAATGTCTTTTATTGTATTCTGCACAAATTTCATTTTCAAAAAGTGGATGATGTAATGATGATGATGCAATTTTAGATAAAAAAAAAAGAAGGTAACAACAGTCATGATTTCCCCTCAGAAACTATTAACTAACAGATGCAGAAGTGTTTTTATGCAAACTGATGGAAAGCTTCAGCCTCACATGTCCATCAACGCTGTCGCCACGGTTACTCAATAGACCGGCTGGGCCTGATCAACTCAATCTGCATCGATCAGCAGCGCCGAGTTCACAGAGAGATGGACTCTTCCTCTGTTACATTTAAGCACTAAGTACATTTACTCAAGTACTGTACTTGTCAAGTACATATTGGAGCTTCTTGTATTTCGATTTTATACCATTTTATACTTCTACTCCACTACTGTATATCTCAGGGAACTCCACTACATTTATTTTTGACAGCTTTAATCTACAGATTCAGATTAACATAAAAAATATAAATCAACAAATACACTTTGATGTATTAAACTACCCTGTAGTACATTTAAAAAGCAAATAAAAAGAGCTCCACCTTTTACCAGCTGCAACATTAAAGCGATGAACACCGTAATGCATCGATAATTATAATCCAATATCATATATGCTTCTGAAATGGACCATACTGCATAATGAGTATTTTACTTTTGGTGCTTTAAGTATCTTTTGATGCGGATACTTTTGCACTGTAACTTAAACCTGGTCTGAAGTCAATAGCGCAGCATTTCATTGTTATTTTAACAGCGCATTAGTAAAATGAGCCTAGGCTCGTGCACAGCACGCGCACACTATGCTTGTTACACACACAGGGACGCACAGCAACACACACACATGCAGAAGATTAAAAATAAAAATATTACAATGTGAAATAGCATTATGATATGATCTGCTCGCACGCTTTCACTTCACACACGAGCAGATCAGTTTCTTCGGTAACACTTTACTTGAAGGTATCTACATAAGAGTGTCATGACACTGTCATGAACACATGACACTGTCATGACACATGAACTCTAAACCTAACCATAACTTGGCATGGCAAAAAGCACATGACACTTACTAAAAGAAGCGTTATGTCAAAACCGTCTATGACTTGTTTATAATGTTTATGACACGTTCATGACAGTGTCATGTCACTCTTATGTAGACACCTTTAAGTAAAGTGTAACCTTTTCTTCTCTTGGAAAATCTCTCCTATCTGCTCAGCTAATCCTCCATCATAACAGAAATGTGCCAAGGTCTAAACGCGCCTGGCTTTTAAAGGGAATGGGAGATGACCCTCTGATTGGTTTATTGCATGTTACGCCCAAAACGTACCTCTGAATAATGAAGACACTAATGCTGCGTTTTTCCATTACATGGTACCTGCTGGACTCGCCTCGCCTATACTCGCCTTTTTTGGTTTTTGGTCCCTGGTACCTGCTAACAAGTACTTTTTTTAGTACCACCTCCGTCCAGGTTCAAAGCTAGCTGAGGCAATACCAAAAGGTGATGTGAAAACCTGCAGACCACTGATTGGTCAGAGAGACCAATCAGAGAGATCCGCTGCCTCCAGCTTCTTTTGAAACAAAATTTGTCTTCTGGCAAACAGCCACATGCTGAGAATCAAAAACACAAGACACCTTCCACGTTCTGTGTGTGTGGGTCGCGTAATGGACAACGGAGGAGCCGAGCCGAGTACAGCTGGTACTAGCAGTGGGTAAGCGTCATATGGACGACCCTTTTGAACCATGCGCCCGACGCACGGACCCTTTTTCCCACCGTTAAAGCTAGCAAAAGTGGATTCGTACGCGCCCCTAAACGCACCTGCGCCAGGCGCTTCATCGTTAAAATAGGGCCCACTAGGGCTGTCCTCGACTAAAGAAATTCTTAGTCGACTAACACTTATACGATTTTGTCGACTTATAGATTAGTTGATTTAATTGATAGAGCTGTGCTCTTTGAGAGGTGGTTAAGACTAGAAAAGCACAATATACATGTAGTTAATTAACCATCTGTAAAACTGAGTTTCTCCACAATTAATCCTGCAAAAGCACCACTTTAAATCTTGTGTTTACCATAAATGTGCTCAGAAGTTTCTTGGAAATAAGTAATTAAGCATGAATAAGCATAAAAAATGACTAATCGACTGAAGAAATCTTAGTCAACTAAGACCAAAACGACCGATTAGTCGACTAATCGACTAAGAGGTGGCAGCCCTAGGACCCACAGTGCGTAGTTTCTGTCGCCCCACATGAGGAATTCTAAGTAAAGACAATAAAACTGTCAGTGCGTCCACATGATACAAGCCTTCCGTGATCGTGCACTGTCTCCCACCCCTCAACGCAGTTGCTAGTAGCCAAGGAGGACACAGAGTATTAAAATAACATGATGGACTCTTCAGAAGAGGTCATTATCTCGAGTTTCTGCGAGGGAAAGTCCCTGGACACCCCAATCTTCTGACCATAGTCCCACTGAGAGATCCAGAGAGAGCTGTGTGGAGCTGATAGTCTTAATTAGCTTTGGAGCAACTCATTTGGCAACGGCTTGAATGTAACGGACGTTCATTAATATCTAAAAAATAACGCACTAAAGCTTTAAGTAAGACTAATAAGACTATAACTTGCAACAGAGTATTTCTACACTGTAGTATTGTTTTTTTTTAATCAACTAAATAATCGGAATACTTCTTCCACCTCTGAATTTGAGATGTGTTTGAGGTCAAATTAGCAACTTGTGAAACATGTACATGACAGTTTATTGACCAAAATCGAGCAGCAGGGACGTAGACGGCACTCAGAACTTTACTTAAGTACAAATTTGAGGTACTTGTACTTGAGAATTTCCATGTCATGCAACTTTATACTTCTTGTCCCTTCTGCATTTTGAGTACTTTTTACTTTGGATACTTTTAGTGAATTCTGCTGATACTTAAACTTAAATTCATATATTCAAAGCAGGACTTGTACTCGTAGCGGAGTGTTTTCATTGTATATAGTAGTATTAGTCCTTTTACTTGAGTAGAGGATCTGAATCCTTCCTCCAGCCCCGGGCCTACAGGGGCCCGTCCCCCGTGACTGCAGCAGTGCCTCTCTGTCCAAACAACGCTCATGTTTTATTGAGCGGGTTCTGGTTTCTGCGGCCACAGTGATATCTGAGAGCCAGCGAACCTGACTCCAGCGCTGAGTGGACAACTCGCCACTCTTTGTTTGTGTATGTGTGTGTGTGTGTGTGTGTGTGTGTGTGTGTACATTGTGTGTTTGTGTGTGTGTGTGTGTGTGTGTGTCTGTGTGTGCATGTGTGTGTGTGTGTGTGTGTTTATGTCTGTGTGTGTATTTGTGTATGTGTGTGTCTGCGTGTTTGCGTGTGTGTCTGTGTGTGTGTGTATATATCTTTGTGTGTGTGTGTGTATATATATCTTTGTGTGTGTGTGTGTGTGTGCGTGTCTGTGTGTGTGTGTGTGTGTGTGTGTGTGTGTATGTCTGTGTGCGTGTATGTGTGTGTGTGTGTGTGTGTGTGTACATTGTGTATGTGTGTGTGTGCATATGTGTGTGTGTTTATGTCTGTGTGTGTATTTGTGTATGTGTGTGTCTGCGTGTTTGTGCGCGCGTGTGTGTGCGAGCTGCATTACGCCGGTAATATAAGCTCTGAACACGTCCAATCTTCAGCATCAAGTACACATTTCCCTGTTTTTGGTTCCACTTCCCGGGAAGTATCAGTTAATGTGACTACACTGAGTCTTGTGCTACTCAGTCACCCAGAAGTCCTTTTTTATTTGCCGTGTGAAATAAGCAGCAGTAAAATAAAGAGCCCCGCGGTGGGAGCGTGGATGAGCGACTAATAGGCGCTAGCTGGAGTGGTGACACTGTGCTGACAGACGAGCTGCAGCCTCAGATCAATGGCTCCCGTCATCATTTATGGATGATACTTCTCTCTCTCTCTGAATGCTGATGTGACAACCCTTCTCGCTCTCCTCTCCTCTGTTTTTTCTTTCTCTCCTTTTGTCTCCTTTGCCACTCTTCCCATCTCCTCCCCTCTTCTTTGGTCTCCTGTTCTCTCTATCTTTGTGTACTCCTCCTCTCCTTTTCATGTTTCCTCCCCTCCTCTTTTATTCTCTCCTCTTCTCTTCATTTGTTTTTGTTGGTTTAATCTCTTTTGTTTTCTCCTTTCCTTACATCTTGTATGTCCTCTCTTCCTTTTCTTGTTTCCTCCTCCCTCCTCTCTCTTCCTCTCCTTCCCTTCTCTCCCCTCCCCTCTTTCCTCCTCTCCTTTACTTTCCAGCCTTATTTCCTCTTTCCTATTGTTTCCTCTTCTCCTTTCCTCTTCCCACGGTTCATCCTCTCCTTTACTTCTCTCACAACTTACCACCCGTCCTGCCTTGTTTCCTTATCTCCTTTCTTATCCTCCCCTCTCTTCTCATCTCCTCTATTCTCCTCTTCTGTCTCCTTTCCTCAACCTCTTTTCTTGTCTCCTATACTCCCATGTTTCCTCCTCTTGTTTCCTTTCTTGTGTCCTCTTCTCCTCTTTTGTGTTGTTTGCTGCTCTTCTCTGCTCTCCTTCCATGTTTCCTTATCCGTCTTCTCCTCTTCTTTCATTTCCTTGTTTCCTCCTAATCTTCTTTCCTCGCTTGTTTCAGTTCATTCTTTTTTCCCATGTTTCCTTCTCTTCTTGCCTCTCCTCTCCCCTGTGTTTCCTTCTCTCCTCTCCTCCCTTGTCTTATCACTTGTCTTTTCATCTCCTCTCCTCCTCCTCCTCTTCCTCCTCAGAGATCTTTGAGATTGTAACTTTAAAGAAAGTCAGCAGAAACCTGAGGAGACACATGAAGGCAAAGAGATGCTTGTGTCTCTGGTTGGCCACACCCACTTCAGTCCGTCGATGACAGGGGTCTTTTTTTTCCCCTCCTCCTCTAATCTCACCCCCTGTCATCAGATCTCCCCTCCTTTTCCACTCCTCTAATCCTCACGTCTCTGCTCTCTTCACACTGTGCCATCCCTCCACGCCGGGGGAATCCCACCGTCCTGCAGAGTATCTGAGCTGGCACTGCGTTAGCAGAGTTTAAGAGCAGGGGTGGAACTGTAACCAGCGAGTCCAGCCAACTCTGCAAGGCTTCTCTGTAATCCTCTTAGCGCGAGACCCCGATGAACGGGGGCCTCCCTCTCCTTATCAGCAGTCTCCTTCTCTTCTCCTTCCTACATATTCCTGACAGGGCTTATGTGAGTCAAAACCATGGTGTGTTAGTTTGGCATCATTGCACTTTTCTCTTAAATAGTTTTATCCAACAAGTCCTCCAAACCGTACGACGATATATGGGTCATTTGTTTGATAAATGAGCGCCCCCCCCCCCTAGCGGTAGCGGAAATAAAACCTCATATCTAAAGCAGAGAACGTCAGTCGCGGTTTTGAACGTAACGGTCAGGATTTTAAACATGTTTTTAACGTTATGAAGACGGTCACAGTTTAGCTTAAAGGAACACGCCGACTTATTGGGTAATTTATCTTATTCACCGTAACCCCCAGAGTTAGACAAGTCCATACATACCCTTCTCATCTCCGTGCGTGCTGTAACGCTGCCTGACGGCTCCAGCAGCATCAGCCCAGCACAGATCCTGCAGGTGAATGGTTCCAGCAATCCTACTGCTCCGAATTGTGACAAAAGTGATAAGATAACCCCAACATGTTCCTATTTACATGTTGTGATTTGTAGAGTCAATGTACTTAACAAAAAAGTGTGAAATAACTGAAAACATGTCTTATATTTTAGATTCCTCAAAGTAGCCACCCTTTGCTTTTTTATGAATAAGGGAAAAACTTCCACTAATGAACCCTGACAAAGCCCACCTGTGAAGGTAAAACCATTTCAGGTGACTACCTCATGAAGCTCATTGAGAGAACACCAAGGGTTTGCAGAGTTATCAAAAAAAGCAAAGGGTGGCTACTTTGAAGAATCTGAAGACATGTTTTCAGTTATTTCACACTTTTTTGTTAAGTACATAATTCCATATGTGTTCATTCATAGTTTTGATGCCTTCAGTGAGAATCTACAATGTAAATAGTCATGAAAATAAAGAAACACATTGAATGAGAAGGTGTGTCCAAACTTTTGGCCTGTACTGTAGTTCCCAGTATGTATATGGCTAGAAGATGGCTGTGTCTCATGTGTCCTTGTACACGCTGTGACTCTACAAATCACAACATGTAAATAGGAACATGTTGGCGTTATTTTGTCTCAATTCGGAGCAGTAGGATTACTGGAACCATTCACCTGCATGTTCAGGCCTGATGCCGCTGGAGCCGTCAGACAGAGTTACAGCACGCACGGAGATGAGAAGGGTATGTATGGACTTATCTAACTCTGGGGGTTACGGTGAATAAGCTAATAAGTCCCAATAAGTCGACGCGTTCCTTTTAAAATAAGACGTAACTTCACGTACTGAAGGTTACGCACGGGACGCTGATCGCGACGTTCGTAAAGTATAAAAAACAAAAACACGTTTGTTTATTTTTGCAGGGTTGATGTTGAACCCTGGGCCACGCACAGGCCCGACAAAACGTTTCTCTGCTCTCCTTCCATGTTTCCTCCTCTCCTTTCCTCTTATCCCTCTTCTCCTCTTCTTTTATTTCCTTCTTTTTTTTTCCTCTTAATTTTCTTTTCACGCTTGTTTCTGTTCGTTCTTCTTTTATCCCATGTTTCCTTCTCTTCTTGCCTTTCCTGTCCTCCTTGTTTCCTTCTCTCCTCTCCTTTCCTCCCTTGTCTTATCACTTGTCTTCTCATCGGCTTTTCTCTTACTTCCTGCTTTACCCCCATCATAGTCTCTATCTATGACGTTGCATTGTGATTGTTTTAAAGGTCCCATGGCATGAAAATGTCACTTTATGAGGTTTTTTAACATCAATATGAGTTTCCCCAGCCTGTCTATGGTCCCCCAGTGGCTAGAAATGGTGATAGGTGTAAACCGAGCCCTGGGTATCCTGCTCTGCCTTTGAGAAAATGAAAGCTCAGATGGACCAATCAGGAATCTTCTCCTTATGAGGTCATAAGGAGAAAGGTTACCTCCCCTTTCTCTGCTTTGCCCGCCCAGAGAATTTGGCCCACCCATGAGAGAGAGAGAGAGACATCATGGCTTTCAAACAAGCAAAGTGGCAGTTGGTCAAGACCACTTCACACAGTATTAGGGGACCACTAAGGTCTATATAAAAGAGACTTCAGATACAGTATTAGGGGACCACTAAGGTCTATATAAAAGAGACTTCAGATACAGTATTAGGGGACCACTAAGGTCTATATAAAAGAGACTTCAGATACAGTATTAGGGGGACCACTAAGGTCTATATAAAAGAGACTTCAGATACAGTATTAGGGGACCACTAAGGTCTATATAAAAGAGACTTCAGATACAGTATTAGGGGACCACTGAGACCTATATAAAAGCATCCAAAGAGCACCATGTCATGGGACCATTTAAAGAAATGCCAATAAACCAGAGCATGTTTTTCTCCCATCCCATAATACTGTGTGGACTAGCCAGACCCTCCTCTGCAGCGCTGTGGAGAAAGGTCTGGGAAAGACCACCCCCCCTAATAACTACTACGCGGCCACTAGAGGACGCTGTCACTATAAACGTAAATATAGGTCGTAATTGCTGCTTGAAAGAACGACCTCTGGGGATTTCAGGGGGGAGGACAGCCTCGTTTTATCATGTTCTGCTTCTTGCTATCGACTCAACCAGCTTCGACGTCAGAAGCAAGATGCATGCGTTCCCACAAAAGCCATGCATACACCATGTGTCTATCATATGAATCTGTATTTATAAAATGCAGAACATGCTGTGAGAATGTGTGCACCTCATGCATACTTCAGGTCAAGTCAAAACAGAACAGAATCAATTATGCATCATTATTCTTTTAGGTTGTTAGCCAGTTTCTCAGAGCGTGAATTACATTTTTTTTGCAGTTGAACACCCATCTTTAATATGCCTGCATGATTATTCATTTTGATTAATTGCTTTTGTGCTCTCCGTTTTATTATTCTTTTGTTCAGGCGGCGTTTTAAATTCAGTTTTATTATTTCTTGTGTTTATCCTTTTTTTTCCCCATGTGTGCCTTTATTATGAAGTGTTCTGTAAATTGCCCAGTTTGAGTGCTTTAAACTAAATCATCTTCAGATGTATTTGTGTTTAATTTTAAATGAATGCAACTATATATGCTATAAATAACAATAGCATGCATAACGCTCTTGTATCAGAATGGCTGCTCTGATGTTTTATAGAAGAATATTTTGCTGTGCCACATCTTAAGACTTCACTCCCTGTCTGTGGCTCTCAGCTCAAAGCTCATTGGTTCATACTGAACACTGTAAGTCTTTAAAAACACAAATATATCGTTTCATTTTGAAAAAAACAGTCCAGTAATTTCCTAAAACAGCTGGTCCTGGTAGTTTTAATCAAACAGGAGGAAATAGTGCATTTGTTGGGGGACTATTTTTTTACGGTATTTATTCTAAATAATGATAGAACATCACCAGGCTTATCCTAAATAGCACAACAGAGCTGGAAATGTCTCTCAGTTTACACTGAGAATCAGACCACAGTGTCTGTCCTCTCTGTCTCTCTTCACACAGTCTGACATGAACGGCATGTGTAACCTTTTCCATCTGGTGTCTCGACACCCCCCATCTCCCTGTTTCCCCTCTCCGAACCACCACCCCCACCCCCCCTCTCATCAGTCCTCCTTTGTGCCTTTGCTGTAGAAATAACATGCATCTGATTTACAGTTCTGTGGTTTTAGGATTTCTTCATATGGCAAATTTAGACCAGGCTGTCAATATCCTGACCTCTGTGTTGCTGTTCAGGTAGATTTTTTCTGTAGTAAGCATCCAAACGGGGTTATGTTACAGCAAATTCAAATATGAATTTCTTTTTATAATACTGTGCTATGATGCTAGAGCAAACTAGCTCTACACTAAAATACAAAAGCAACAACTGCCTACTAGCAGTGCGTACTGATCTGGCCCAAATGTTGCATTTAGTTAAGGAAAAACTCAGGAGCAGCACAACTCATTTCACATACGTACGTGAAGAAGGTTCGGGAGACTTATGACTTGCACACAAGTATTTATTGAACACTTAATTGAGGAGACAATTAAGCAGGCAGTATAACCAGTATGTGTTATTGTGCCGTGCCGTCCCAACTCTCTGAAGTTCCTGTCCTCCTGAAGGTCTATTTAAACTCATGCTGGAGGCGTTACGTTTAGCTGAACCTTTAAGGTAAACAAAGATGTTGCAGGCGCCGTAAACACAGATGCTAAAGCCTAGTTCAGTCTCTCTCTCTCTCTCTCTCTCTCTCTCTCTCTCTCTCAATTTCAATTTCATGTTGCTTTATTGGCATGACAAAAAAAAATACATCTGTGTTGCCAAAGCATAAGAACAAACATACATATAAAATGACAAGGAGTAAATACATCTGATGTAGTAATAATAATAATAATAATAATAATACAAGTAAACATATTATAATTATAATATAAATGCAGATACTAAACAACTTCTGTGCCGTTCCCTCAGAGGGTACATTGAAACAGTATATAAAAAAAGAATACAAATAACGAAAATAATAAATTAGAAAATAAATGATAATCTATACAGTTCTCTATTTATTGTTCCTTGTATTGTGGCAGGAGAAGACATATTTAGCTGCTAGCCATGCCGTGTTTTTATCTTCCCCTAATAAAAAAGGAAGCTTTTTGTCCTCAGTATAGGTAGTGAAGCCTGGTATATGTTTTTCGAATTTTTGGAAATATTTGGTTCTTAAGCCTTCATATTTGGGACATGTACATAGGAAATCTCTCTCTCTCTCTCTCTCTCTGGGAAGTATGCTAAAGCAGCCCAGTCTCATGGCAGTTAACGTTATTTAATCTATTGATTCACGTACAGGGACACGTTTTTGTGGTTTTTATCATGTTGGTGAGCACAAATTTTAAACTAATGTATTTGAATGGGAAGCATATTACGTGATAACAGCACAATTATGGTAGCGAGTTGTGTTGAAAATCCGCGTAAGGAGGTTGGTCGGGGTGGTGGGTGGGTCAAACAATACAGGACTTTCACCCCGGAGACCTGGGATCGCGCCCCGCGTGTGGTAGTTCCTTTCCGCGTTCTTTTTCTCCTAACCACAACCATCCCGTTGTTGTCGCCGTTGTTGTCGCTGGCGTGCAGCGTTTAATTTCGCCATTGTTGTGCCCACTTGCAGCCCAGTCGCATGGCAGTTCGTGAAATAGTAACGTTCCAATTTCGTGGTGACCACCACGAAATAAAGTAGAAAATAGTTTCCCTGTACACGAATCAATAGATCAAAATAACGTGACCATTTCACAAACTGCCGTGAGACCGGGTTGCCTAAAGTGTGACACTGTCATGTGACCCAGATAATGTAGTAACACAAGTACACAGCCTATGAAAAGAATTCTAACTGTATCCCCTCCTTGTCATTTTTTTGTTGCTATGACCGTGTATAGGATCAAGTGCCAACAACTAGCATAACTTTAGCTCAACGGTCTGACCAACAAGCACTTATATAATTACAATTTGGCATATCCAATCAAAATCCACAACAACCATCAACAGTCATACCTTAGGACCTTAGCTAATGTTAATAATTAATTGTGGTTAACCAAAGAAACCGTGATTATGTAAAGAATATTGACAATTAGAAAATTATGTAATAATTGTTACAGGCGTAGTTATGATTGTAAACTGTGCCCGGCTAGCATGGTCTATTGGCTCAAGTTGACTTCTTTTCTCGCTGGCTAGAACATTGATATTTTTTTTAAGTAACGCTGCTTTGGGTGCAGTTTCCCTGTCAGGACTTTTCTGTACATCTCAAAAGCAGAAATCAGACTGAAAAGGTGAACACTGCACATGCAACAGTATTTTTGAAAGGTAGATGTGTAATCCAATCCTGTTAATCTAATAACGTTTTGCTCTGATTTGGACCTTAATTAGACTGCGATAACCCAGTTAAGGTGTTTACACGAGTGTTGCAATAATCACAGTTTTGCCTCAATCTGGTTATAATCAAGTTATCAGTGGGCATGTAAACCACAATAACTGTAAGAGGGAAGATGAAGGTCTCAGTTAACCCCAAACACACACAGGTTTAAGATATGTGCATTTAAGAGTCTTGTGTGGTTGCACACCAACAACGGCTGTATTTCCCAGTATTTAGTTGGCTTCTGAAAACCCCCGTGTTCAACTAAAGTTCCATTGCCAGACTTGACTCCAAAGCGCTGCGGAGGAAGGTTGGGCAACAGGAGCATACACTCCTGGATAGGAGAAAAAATGGTCAGACGTTGTTTGCATTTCTTTAAACCAATCACAATCGTAATGGGCGGCGCTAAGCTCTGGACGCAGCGACGGTGGCTCTGCAAAAGAGTCTCGGGTAGGAACTTGTTTGCGTCCCGCAAAAGAAAACGCCACATACAATATTAAATGACGTTAACTGACCACTACTGCATAATCACTTGTTTATACCCTCAAAGCTTGACCTAGCTTTCCGAGCTTGGCATTCAAATGGCATCTGCTACATACAAGACCTTTACATAGATGGGGCATTTGCCTCTTATAATCAGCTCTCAGAAAAATGTAACCTCAAGACCTCTGACCATTTCCGCTATCTTCAGATAAGACATTTTGTTCAACTTACTGTAATTATTAGGCTTTTCCCCCATTTGTCAACCTCAACACCACTGGATGAATTACTGGCCATTGCAATGCCACATAGAGGCGCCATCTTCCTCATTTACAGCTTCATAAGCGGCATAAACCCACAGACAGTAGCTAACATAAGAGCATTTTGGGAAGAGGACCTGGGCTTCAGTTTTTCAGAGGATGAATGGAGCAAAATTCTGAGGCTGGTGCATGTTTCTTCACCATGCTCCAGACACGGCTTGCTACAATTTAAAATTGTTCCCAGGTTGCATTTCTCCAGGGGGAAACTGGCAAAACTGTTCCCCTCTCCAGATCCGTCATGTGAAAAATGTCAAAGTGCTCCAGCTAGCTTAATACACACGTACTGGGCCTGCCCTCGCTTACAAACATTCTGGGAGGCGGTATTTACATCACTTAGGGACGCTTTAGGCATTGCTTTTGAAATCCATCCAGTCACGGCGTGATGTGGGACCAAGCCTGTTGACTCCCACTCCCGGCGGTCAGGAAAATCTCACACAGTGGTGACATTTACAACTTTACTAGCCCAACGCCTTATCCTGCTGAATTGGAAAGGCCCAAAATCTCCATCCCACACCAGGTGGCTTAAAGACGTCATGTATCATTTGAAGTTAGAAAAGATGAAATACTCACCCAGAGGAAACGTGGGAGAACTCGATTCTACCTGGGGGTCTTTCATGGACTATTTTGATGAGGTTTCTGCGGCAGACTGGGAAGAGGTGTAGTGCTACCTTGAGGATAACTAAATGACTTGCCTGTATTTAATTATTATTTTTTTTATTTTACTTTTTTCATTTTTATATATATATATATATATATATATATATATATATATATATATATATATATATATATTTAAATTTAAAAATTTTTTTTTACTTACGCTTCTTTATGTATCATTTTGCCTGTGTGTAGGATATACCCTACTTTGTCTTTTTGTTTGTTGGCTGCAAAATGTAGGCTCAAATGTCAGTCCTTCCAGAAAAATGCGGAATTTCTTTGAGATTGTTGCGGGCAAAAATCCGTGATACGCGATGGTATATGCGGGATATCTACGCAATTTTTTGCAATGAAATTGCGGGGACTTGCAAAGACGTATGCAAAAAAATTTGATTTCCCCCCCAACACCCTGCTTTTCGATGATGTTCACGTCGTGTAATTACGTCACTTCATAACGTTCCCATGGCAACAGGGGAAAATGGCTGCTCTTGTGTGAAGTAAACGCAACATTTTTCAACTTTCTGCCAAGAGATATATCTGAGTTTTTTTGCAATGTAAATACGGGGATTATGAAACCATGCAAGCCCTGCATATTTTGCGCGGAAATTGATGAAAAATGCGGAATTTGGCTGATTATGCGTTGAATTATGCGATCGCATAATCGCGTTTTTCTGGAGGGACTGAAATGTATACGGATAGGTTGTGAGGATGCACGGGGATTGGGGAGTAGGTAGAAGAGGTTTGTGTAGGTAATGTATATTGGGCTGTATATTTGTGTATTTATGTACATGGCAGCACTATTGCGCTATATACAATTGTATAGAAAACGTGTGGGGAAAAAATGGCGTTAACTGTTTACACAATACAGTAACATGAGCTATTGAAATTATCTGGATACATGGTTAAACGTAATTTGCTCTTGTGTTTTGTCCATAGCTAATCTCAGCAATCGGTCCCAGAACGTCCCAGTTAGAGAGTTAACGCTGTAACGTATTCTTTGTAAATCTTTACAATCATTCCCCGAACGAGCCAAGCAGGCCTGCCTTGTTGCACGATCCGTATCCTCCCTAAAACTTGCCATTTTCAGCGTGTAACGTTGCTCAGAGGTTCTGGTTAATGTCGCTCGATGCGACCGAGGTTTAAAGCTAACACAAAGAGAGTGGAGAGTGAGGGACATCCCGTAAAAAATCTAAATTATCCCCGTACCTGAACCGTCGTCTATTCCTGCAGCTAATGTCTTCCTCTCTTCTCTCCTCTCCTCTTCCTCTCGTGTCCCAAGCTTCCTCCTTAACTCTGTAAATCATCACACAACAAGTTGGTAAGGCTACAGGGACGTAAAGTTTTCCAGTTCCTTTTCCCCAGGCAGATACACAGCTCTCCTGGATCTCTGCATATTTAAGATCCCTAGCTGCAGATATTAGATTTGTTGAATTTTCCAACTGTAGCTTTTTTAATTATTCACTGCTCTGAATCGTATCTTCTTCAGGGTTCTTAAAAACACGTGTGCACATATGTCCACATGCACATACACATACACACGTTTTCTTTGCTTGTTTGGTATTTATATCTCGGTGCATCATTTGGGGAATTCCTCATGTTCATTAATTCCCCTACATGCAGTGCAGCAAGCTCTGTTTGATGCTTACTACTACTCGCATAAATGTTGGATGAACTCATCAACACAGCTGCAGACTTGAGAGTTGGAAACAAGTAAGACTTACATGTAAGTCACAAAAATGAGGACTTGGACTTGTTCCCTAAATTGGACATTTTTCCCTAAATAATTCCCGATACTGAGATCTGACCTGGTAGAATCTCCATCTTTAGGGTTACTAAACTGCTCTGCTGACCGACTTTACACTTAACATTTTCTCAAATTACGAATTACTCTAATTTGACTTGGACTTGCCCCAAAAGACTTTAAAACTGCTCTATAGACTTGAGACTTGACTTGGACTTGCCTTAATCGTCTTGAGACTTGATTTGACTTGCCTCACAGGGGTTTAAAATCTTTGCTGACGGACTACAGACTTTACTTGGACTTGTGTCAAATGACTTGAGACTCGGCGCGACCAAAGTTGTTCTGCTGATGGACTTTAGACTTAACAAGTCTCAATTATTGAGACTTGACTTGTCTGAAATGACTTAAGATTTCACTTGGACTTGCCCCCAAAATACTTTGAAACGTCTCTGCTGACAGGCTTAAAACTTCACTTAGACTTGTCTCAAATGACCATTAAACTGCTATGCAGACAGACTTTTCACTTGACTTGGACTTACTGTTACTTACTGTAGGTCCTAAATGACTTAAGATTTAACGTAAATCTGTCTTAACATTTGCTCTGCTGAGACTTAAGACTTGAACTTGTCTCGAAAGACTTTAAAACACCTCTGTTAATCCATCAGATCACATTTCAGATCAGACCTCCGTTTATCACTCAGACCCCAACATTAAAACATTTTGATGTTGCTTAACAGCATCTCCATGTCTTTGTTGTTACGTTTAAAAGACAAGTCGTATCTTCCCTGTTCTTACGTCCGTCTCAGGCATCATCCACCAGATGAAGGGGGAGTACGAGGCAGCACTAAAGCTCCACAAAGCCCACCTGTCCTTCGCCCAGGAGCTGAGTGATTACGCTGCCCAGGGGAGGGCCTACGGCAACATGGGCAACGCCTATCACGCACTCGGCATCTACGACCAAGCTGTCCGGTACCACCGACAAGAACTGCAGATCTCACTGGAGGTGAATTTCCTGCCGCACTCTTCACAAGCAACGTGTAGATGCTCATTTGGGAAACGGACCTTTGACATCTCGTTTGTGTTTCAGGTGAATGACCGTCCGTCCCAGGCCTCCACCCATGGTAACCTGGCTGTAGCCTATCAGGCGCTGGGCGCTCACGACCGAGCTTTGCAGCACTATCTTCACCATCTCGCCATCGCACGAGAACTCCGGGACACTCAAAGCGAAGCAAGAGCACTAGGCAAGCTAGACCAAGAGAGAGATGCTTTGAGGGACAGAAGAGCGGGAATTTGTGATTGATTCAAAAATGTGTTGTTCTTTTTTGCAGCAAACTTGGGCAACTTCCACAGCTGGAGAGGTGAATACGCTCAGGCTCTGCCGTACTACCAGCAGTACCTGGCTCTGGCCCCGGGCCTGCAGGACCTGGAGGGAGAGGGGAAGGTTTGCCACAACCTCGGCTACGCTCACTACTGCCTCGGACAGTACAGAGACTCTGTCAGGTCAGTGTCTAAACTCATCTCATCGTGTGAAGGGACTGTGTTTTTTGTGAAGGAACAACTTGTCATCCTTGTTAAAAACTACTTTTTAGCCTGTGGAGATTGCTAAAGATATTAAATGTGTCAGGAAGACAGATTTTTGGGACAAGGCATCTCAAATATTTCCATTTGATTGGATGGCGCAGCCATTAAAAAAAACGTGGGGATTGGTGATCTCCCTCAGACTTCAGATTGTTTTAAAGAAAAGCTGGAACAAGCTCACACAGAACATATACTGTAGTGTCAAACTGGGGAATAAGGACCTTGAAATTACTGAAGTGGGGAAATAATGTCAAAGGGTTATTGTCATGATGCAAAATTTAGTGTACCCTATATCTAAAAACGTGCGTGCACATAAATTCACATTAGTATGTGTTGCATATTCTGTTAAAAAAATGTTTACTTCATGCTTTTCCAGGTTTGTGCTTTTATGTCATTTTTCATCCATCTCCTAGGTATTATGAGCAGGACCTGGCCTTGGCGAAGGACCTCCAAGACAAATTAGCTCAGGCAAAAGCCTACTGTAACCTCGGTCTGGCCCACAAAGCACTGGGGGAGTACAAGAAAGCCGAGGAATGTCAGAGATACCTGCTCTCTCTGGCACAAGCTTTGGATAACACACAGGTCACCTACTACTGCTGCTGTGTTCACTAACTGTAAAAAATAAATATTTGTTCCTCTTCACACAGGAAGTGGTTGTTAATCATTTGTTGTATTTGTCAGCAGGCGGTTTTCAGGGCCTTTGGGAACCTGGGGGATGTGTGTGTGTGCCGGGGTGATCTCCCCGGAGCGGTGAGGTTCTACCAGCAGCAGTTGAGTCTGGCTCAGAAGGTCAACGATCAGAAGATGGAGGCGGACGCCTACTCAGCACTTGGATCAGTTCACAGGTAGTCTTGATTGCCAGACCTGTCTCCACAGCGCTGCCGAGTAAGGTCTGGCACCACAGATACATTCTGGGATTGGAGGAAAAAAACACCCTGGGTTGTTTGCATTCCTTTAAACCAATCACAATCGTCTCGGGCGACGCTAAGCTCTGGACGCAGCAACGGTGACTCTGCTAAATAGTCTCGGGTAGGAAGTTGTTTTGGTGGAACATTTGCACCCCGCAAAAGAAAACGCCACATACAATATTAAATGAAGTTAACTGTTCACACAATATAGTAACGTGAGCTGTTTAAATTAGCTGGATGCATGGTTCGCCGTCATTTTCTCTTAGCACTGTATTCTTTGTAAATCTTTACAATCATTCGCCGAAAGAATGCAGCTGGGTTAAAATAAAAAGGGTTTTCCAATTTAAATCGATTTTAATTTGATGATCCCATAACGATTTTATAAAATCCAGAATCGATCTCATGCTAGCTTGTCGGGAGGGTTGCTAAATAACGCTCCAAAGTTAGGCTACATTTTGGCAAGGGAGAAACTGGCATGGTCCTTTTCAAAAGGGTCCCTGACCTCTAACCTCAAGATATCTGAATGAAATCTCACTCAATAGTCACTGTCTGTAGAGTCTGTAGAGCTGCACTTTATTGTGTGTTCATATTAAATAAAGTGGTCAAGTGTGGCCGGGTTATATATAGAGGTGTATGCCTCAACGCAGAAGGTCCAGGGTTTGAGTCCGACCTGGATGATTTTTCTGCATGTCTTCACCCTCTCTCTCCCCTTTCATATCTAGCTGGCCTTTCCATTAAAGGCTGAAATGCCCAAAATAAATCTTTAAAAATAAATAAAACAGGGGTCAATGCTTAATGTTTACGTTGATACTTTTAATAATGCACCAGGTTAAAGGGGAACCTTGTACAATTGTAGAATCTCTTTCATGTCCAAGCAAAATTGGTTGTGTAACTGAAATATTCCAAGTCGACATTGAATCGAGTAGTAAATGTAATTGAATTGGGACCTTGTGAATCAACATCAGATCGGTTCAGGAAATCAGTAGGGATACCCAGCTCTACGAAAGAACCCAGCAGGTCTGCCTTATGGCACGATCCAAATTTTCTTTAAAACTTGCCATTTTCAGCTCTGTTTGTCGTTGTTTCCCGAAGCAAAGGGATTTTGAGAACAGCAACACACAGAGGGCTAGATTTATCAAGCCGTTTGCGCCTGTTTCCAGGCGCTAATTGGTCGCAAAGACGGACGTAACCGATGCGGGCTATTTACAAACGGGGCGCACTTGGGTAAAATCGCAGATTGCCTGCCACATGAGCGAGAAGAGACGAGTTGCGCTTTCAATATGCGTTCGTGGGAGGGTCATGGGGAAAGTGGGAGTTCCACCCAAAAAGGTGGGAGGATAAGCGCAAAGTGCGCCTAAACCTATATTCCGTGGTATTTACAAAGACTGTCAGTAGGAGCGCGTCTCTATTCCGCGGGGGAAATTCTCCGCCTCTTAAAAGCAGGTCTGAACCAGCCGCAATCGAGTTTCCTCGTAGACCTTTATGCTGCTGGTGAAATGGCAACAGTAATCTGAGCAAGACAAAGACATAGGCGAGGCTGAAAATATCGTTAACACAAGAATCACACTTTGTCAGTGAACACATCATTTAGCGTTACAGATCAAGCAGCCATGCAATATTAGAGTTACTGGAAGAAATCAAAGATGAAATTGAATCTCCCACTCAGCGTTCACATCCCATTCCAGCAGTTGTTAAACTCCTCGCTACATTACAAATATTGGCATCAGGATCATTTCAAACAGTCATAGCATCAGCAGTGGGAATATCGCAGTCTGCACTCAGCCGTATCATAGCACCAGTAGCGCTTTGCTACAGCGCAATCTACGGTATAGTGGGCGGAGAAAGACGCTGATTGCCTGATGGGTGTCAGGGTTGATAAATACTACGCAAAATGTGGAAGCATAGCGTGCGCTATTACCGAACTCGCATAAACAGACGCAGCGCAAACTGCGCCAGTGTTAGTAAATCTGGCCCAGAGAGCGGAAGGTGAGGGACAAAGCCTTACAGAATCTACTTTGTACTTGAATATACTTTCGCTGATCCAGACTAGTTCACAGGTAAGTCGATAGATATTTTTAAACTGTGTGCTCTTCCTCTTCTCTTACCTCTCTTCCTTTCTCTCTTTCAGGCTGCTCCGCCAGCTGGATACAGCCCTGTCCTTCCATAGCCAGGAACTGACTGTCCGGAAGGATCTAGGTGATCAGCAGGGGGAGTGCCGTGCCCTTGGCCACCTAGCAGCGGTCCACATGGCCCTGGGAGACTATGCTACAACCTTCCAGTGTTATGAGGCCCAGCTGTGCCTGGCGCAGGGACTCAGGGATGCCCGTCTGGAGGCCCAGGTCCACGGGAACATGGGCATCACCAAAATGAACATGGGGGTGTTTGAGGAAGCTATTGGCTACTTTGAGCAGCAGCTGGCCATGCTGCAGCAGCTGAGTGGGACTGAGAGCATGCTGGACCGTGGCCGGGCCTACGGGAACCTGGCAGACTGCTATGACGCTCTGGGAGACTACGAGGAGGCTATTCAGTACTACGAGAAATACCTGACGGTGGCTCAGAGTCTCAACCATGTTCAGGACCAGGAGAAAGCCTACAGAGGACTCGGCAATGCACACAGGTCAGCAAAACATAGGTTATACACTAAGTTAGATGAGGAGATCTAAACCACTCTCATGTTTGTATGCTAGGTATGAAGATGCAGACAGCAGCCAGTTAGCATAGCTTAGCATAAAGACTGGAAACAGTTAGGATTGGGTATTGTTTGGGTATATTCCGATATCGGTGCTAAAACAATTTTAAAAGACTTTGAAAACAGTGCTGGTGCTTAAACAGTGCCTTAACTGATAATTCGAAAGTCGGTGACTTTAAAGAATGCCTTGTTTATTGCTTAGGCCGTATGGTCAAATTTAAATGATTGATTTAAAATGTAATAACATTAACTTTTTTTCACCAATAAATTGCTGTTAAACAGGAACAAAATAAGAACCACTAGATTGCAGAAGGGTATTTTACAATATCTTTGAATGCACCATGAGCTTAGGAGGTGCACTTTAACGCACCATTAGGTCCTGTCAGTCTTGTTTCTCCCACAACAGTGGCAGTGTCCATGGTGTCTCAAAGTGCAGCTAGTCTCCTCTGTGTCATTAGCTGCAGGCTGTTGTACATCCCGGTGTTGGAATCCTTTCCAGTTAAATACAGTCACACGTTACAATGTTTAGCTGTCGTATTAAAGCCAGCTACTAGCTAATGGTAAGCTAACGTTACCTGCTGCCAAGTGTAGTGTTAACTGACTGGCCTCACATGCAGCCTACAAGCACCTCTAAAGCTCACTAATTAACACCTTCTCTGTACAAAAAACATTGGGCTAGATTTATCAAGCCGTTTGCGGCTGTTTCCAGGCGCTAATTGGTCGCAAAGACGGACGTAACCGATGCGGGCTATTTACAAACAGGGCGCGCTTGGGTAAAATCTCAGATTGCCTGCCACATGAGCGAGAAGAGACAAGTTGCGCTTTCAATATGCGTTCGTGGGAGGGTCATGGGGAAAGTGGGAGTTCCATCCAAAAAAGGAAGGAGGATAAGCGCAAAGTGCACCTAATTATATATTCCGTGGTATTTACAAAGACTGTCCGTAAGAGCGCACCTCTATTCTGCGGGGTCTTTAGCAGGTCTAAACCAGCCGCAGTCGAGTTTCCTCGTAGACCTTTATGCTGCTGGTGAAATGGCAACAGTAATTTGAGCAAGACGAAGACATAGGCGAGGCTGAAAATGTTTTTAACACAATAATCACACTTTGTCAGTGAACACATCATTTAGCGTTACAGATCAAGCAGCCGTGCAATATTAGAGTTACTGGAAGAAATCAAAGATTAAATTGAATCTCCCATTCAGCGTTCACATCCCATTCCAGCAGTTGTTAAACTCCTCGCTACATTACAAATATTGGCATCAGGATCATTTAAACAGTCATAGCATCAGCAATGGGAATATTGCAGTCTGCACTCAGCCATATCATAGCACCAGTACCACTTTGCTACAGCGCAATTTACGGTATAGTGGGCGGAGAAAGACGCTGATTGCCTGATGGGTGTCAGGGTTGATAAATACTACGCAAAATGTGGAAGCATAGCGTGCGCTATTACCGAACTCGCATAAACAGACGCAGCGCAAACTGCGCTAGTGTTAGTAAATTAGGCCCATTGTGTTTTTTATGAAGTAGTCATGCACACAATCCCACATAGCACACACTTATTATATCCAGTTTACAGATTTTGTGTGCGAATGAAAGAAATGAGACATAACACAGCTGTTTCCAGTCTTTATGCTAAGCTAAGCTGGGCGTCTCCTTTTTCTGTGTCTTCACTTTAACCATACAGATGTAAAAGTGCTGTCCATCTTCTCGGCTAAATCTCGACAAGAAAGCAAATAAGTGCATTTTCTATTTCATTTGCGTTTTTAATTCTCCTCTGCACACCACACTGTCTGGTGGTGGAGTAGGCTGTAGCACATCATTTGCATATATTCCATATTTTTTTAATGAATGCTGAACTTGAAAACTGAATTATATACCCCATTGCAGGCTAGAATACAGCAAGCAAAGACGTGCACATTTGTAGCAGTTAGTCTATCAAAGGTGTCGTTATGCTGTATCTGCACGGTTTCAGAGCTCCAGATTATTTGTTTACATTTGTGTTAATATTTATACAATGCATATATTTATGTTCTGTGCTCTCCCATTAGTTTGGATATGCCTTCCCACAACAGGGCAAGAATCTGAAATGAGCTTCCCTTGCCTCAAGCATACACATTTTAAATTAGAGTCATGATCGTAATTAAAACAATCATAATTCAACAACAGTAACACGCAGCAGGGGTGATGGGAGTAAGGGAAGTTCCTTCGCTTCTTTACAGAGACTATATCCCCACATGAATCTCTCACATGAAACCATACAAGTAATGTTCAATGACAAAAGAAAAACGAGGCTTAATGATGTGTTCCCTTCATCCATCTGTTGTAGTCTGTCTCTGTTCTCTGGAGTGTGAATGAGATAGAAATAAAGAGTCACTGATTTATCTTAATGAACACAGCCTTTGTAGATGTTCCTTCGTTTTACCCTTCTCTCTCGGAGGAACTTTTTACAGCTCAAAATCAAAATTAACCCTTTTGCTTTACTGTTTGCTTTCTTAAATTGCCCATATGGGTCTCTCTGGGAAAAAAAGAGTCCTGTAATAGTTGGAAAAACCCAGTACCAGTAGTATCAATTTAAATTCAATTTTATTTATTGTATCAAATCATAGCAAGAGTTATCTCAAGACACTTTACAATTAGAGTAGGTCTAGACCACACTCTATAATTTACAAAGAAAATTTTAAAACTACAGGTACTTTTAGTTAGGAGTGGAGCCAGACATTGTAAACATTCAGGGCTCAGTCCAAATCTAGGGGGGGGGTCTATGGGCATGCTCCATTCACGTCAGCCATCAAACCATTTCATAATAAAATGCCTAAAAGTCTGCACATCAATTGGAAAAAACATGATAGTTGGCAAGGGATACAATCCTCCTGTAGAGCCTACATCCTGTTTTGTATCTGATTGTTCTCCAACTGTCTCCATCATTCTGAAACCAGAACACAACCAATGTGGAGGGCGACTCATTTTCGCTCCTGCCACCTTAGCGTGAACAGCATCAGAGAGATGGAGGGGAAATGACACAAAGTTGAAGATATTTTAATATCCTCAAAGATTCAGGGCTTTTGAGAAAACGTTCCTCCACCCCTGCTTTTAGTGTTTGCAAGAACAAATCTAACGCAAAGAAATAGATGATCACTTCCTTTGTTTTCCCTCGCCTCTCTTCAGGTCTTTGGGTAGTCTCCAGCAAGCGTTGGTGTGCTTCGAGAAGCGGCTGGTGGTGGCCCATGAGCTGGGTGGGGAAGGAGGGGGCAAGGCTCAGGCTTATTGGGAGCTGGGCACCTTACACAGCCAACTGGGCAACTACGAGCAGTCCCTCTCCTGCCTGGAACATCAGCTCAACATTGCACGCACAGCGGGGGTAAGGATTTACCTGCAAAGGGTTTTTGGTTTCAGCCGCACATTTCTCTCTCTTCTTGCCCTGCTGAATAAGACAAATGATTTGGTTGAATGAAAAGTACATTATGCACAGAAAGATGTAGTAAATCCTGCTTTACCTGTCAGGATAAATCGCTGGAAGCAGAGGCAAGTGATGCACTTGGAGGCGTTTATCAGTTGATGGCAGACAACGAGACAGCACTACAGGTTTGTACTAAATCATAATGCATCAGTATTTCCTAGCTGTCAATTAAAGTAGAGTTTGACATTTTGTGAAATACACTCATTCGCTTTCTATTTACCCAAATGTTGTCTTGCTATTGTTTGGCCCCACTGATTAGATCTCTGTTGTTATATTGACCACTCAATATAATGCTTAAGCCGTGCTGTATTTCAAATCACTACACTAAAATTGCTATATAAAGTTGTTACTATTCTTGCCGAGATATGAGAAGAAGATTGAAGCCACTCTCATGTCTGTGTAGCCTACACTAAATATGAAGCTACAGCCAGCAGCTGATTAGCTTAGCTTAGCTTAGCATAAAGACTCAAAGCTGGGGGAAACAGCTAGCTTGGTCCTGTCCAACTTGAGAAATAGTCCAGCACATAGTCTCACGTTAAACCACAAGTTGGTTACCCTTCGGTTTTTGTACAGATTAAACAAACAATAGATGGGCACCCGGATAGCTCAGTTGGTAGAGCGGGCGCCCATATATAGAGGTTTACTCCTAGCTCGCTCGACTATCTGTCCAGTCCGAGTTTTCGGTTGCACGACTAAAACAACTTTTGAACTTACACATGTTCCACCAAAACCAGTTCCTTCCCGAGGCTATTTTGCAGAGGAACCGTGGCTCCATCCGGCTCTTAGCTCCGCCCAGGACGATTGTGATTGGTTTAACGAAATGCCAATAAACCAGAGCACGTTTTTCTCCCATCCCAGAATGCTGTGTGGACTCCACAGCTCTGTGGAGGAAGGTCTGGAAAAGCGAAACTAACTTCAGACACACCAAAGCTAGCTGTTTCCCCTGTTTCCAATCTTAAAGCTAAACTAAGCTAACAGTTTCCTGGCTGTAGCTTCATATTTAGCGATATGAGTGGTATCAATCTTCTCATCTAATTCTCTGCAAGCAATAAGCATATTTACCAAAATGCCGAACTAGCCCTTTAAGTAACGGGGCTGTCCTGCTACAGTGGCACCAGAGGGCTTTGGATATAGCCGAGCAGACGGGGTGCGTGAGGAGCCAGGGCCGAGCCTACGGCAACCTGGGGCTGACCTACGAAGCTCTGGGGAAGTACGAGCGGGCCGTGGTCTTCCAGGAGCAGCACCTGAGCGTGGCGGCACAGACCAACGATCTGATAGCTAAAACTCTCGCCTACGGGAGCCTGGGGAGGACACACCATGCACTGCAAAACTACGCCCAGGCTGTGATGTACCTGCAGGAAGGTGAGAAACTAGATCCTGACAAGATTCAATTCAACAATTCCCGCAAGAGCATGTATTTTGGTGCAACAGCGGCGAGGAAAGAGAAAGAAGAGAGGAAAAGAGAAAACCACTTGGTTTTAGTATTTCTCTATAAAATTAGAAACCTGTGGCTAAATGAGCAACAGTTCAATTTTAAGTTAGGGGGTAAAAAACATCAGGTACATTTCGTTTAACCCTTGTGTTTTTGTTTTTCTGGGTCAGAATAAAAAATTTAAACCTTTTTTTTCAATGTTTGGGTGTTTTTGCGACACTGTCGTCGCTTTTCTCGATGTCTTTGTTACTTTTTGCGACCTTTTTGTTACTTTTCTTGACGTTTTTGAAGCTTTTGCCGACATTTTTGTCACTTTTTCCGATGTTTTTGTACATTTTTTTCTGCACTTTTCGGGTTTGACTGCTGTTCCAGGGCACTTTCACGGGGTAGAAGGTTGTGAAAACAAGTTACGGGTTGCCTGGAACGCAGCATAAGTCCCTTTGGGGTGGGCTCTGGGCTTTTTCACTTTTTTAAACAAAAAAGATATACTGTAACACAATAAAGGAAAGGGAAAAAGCCAAAAGGCATAATAAGAGCACTTTAAATGAAATGTACTGTGTGTCCCGTGCCTTTGAGTACATATGATGTATTTACCAGTGACAGGAATGTCCTGGATGCACCATTAGACAACAGGCAGTTAATAATGGACCGTTGGGATACAGAGGACTGTACTCCCACCTGAATCAGCATGCGTCTGGCAGCATCTTTTGATTTCAGCATTTCAGATTTCTTTCAGATTTAATTTCCACAATGTTCAAAAGCAGTCTTGACACGTATCATCAAACTCTCCACTTGTGATGCAAAGAGAGCGCAAAAAAAAAAGTTAGTCACACTTTAACTTCCCCTGCAGACACGCAGACTTTGATCTACATGTGTGTATCGTATTAAAGTCAGAGCTGTACAGACGGGAGAACATTGTGAGTTGTATTTCTGAGGCCGTCCAGAAGCATGAAAGCTATTCCTGAGTCTGCTCGGCTGTTTACCCTGCAGTGGGTTGTAGCTTATCCTCTAAATCAGCGGTTCCTAAACTTTTTAGGCAACGCACTCTACAACCTCACCGGGTTGATGCACCCCCGATCTTTTTTTGATCTTTTCTTTTAATGGCCAAATTAAATTAAGGGGCTTTTGAGTTACGTTGGCATGCTTTGTGTTCAGATAAGAGGGCTTCATACAGCTGTTAGCCACAACCTCGCTGCACACCACACACTGTAGCTTTGGGCAATCTGCATCACCAGACCCAAATAAGTTTCATCATATTTCCTTTGTTTTCTTCCAGTCTGACGCCCACTCTCGTTGCCTTTTTTCCCTACTTGCCTGGATGATGAGCAATATGTCCTCTTGATTTGCCTCTGATCTCATCTCTCTCTGTCTCCCGCTCAGTTTCTTCTCCCGGTTCCGGTCCTTCCGGCCCAACGCATCTCTCTGTTTCTCTCGCCTCAGATTCCTCAGTCTCTTTCTTTCTCGCTCCTCTATCATGACTTATAACTTCAGATGTCCCACCTGCTAGTTTCCCTGACTTTATCCAGTTGTGCATGTTTGCGTAAATGAACTATTTCAGTTTTGACGCTTGCTCTCGGGGGGAACTACTAGAATTGTTGGGGCTTTGTAAACCATAGAGTGTGGTCTAGACCTACTCTATCTGTAAAGTGTCTCGAGATAACACTTGTTATGATTTGATACTATAAATAAAATTTAATTGAATAGTAGGCTAGCTAGTAGGACTACATAGGTAACGTTAAAGCTAGCAATGTTACTCTACACGTACGTTACCTAAAGACAGGAACTGAAGTACATTTTGGGTGCATATATTAAAATGTAAGATTTTAATTTAAAATTCATAAAGCAGAGTTTTCAATTTTAGGTTTTTATTTCATGAAAAATCCAACTAAAAGGTATTGTTGTAGTTATCACACCATTACATTTTTCCTCTCGGGCACCCCCTAGAGGGACCTCAAGGGGTGTGCTCACCACACTTTGGGAATCTTTTTTTGGGGTCTTTTAAGAAACATACAGTACACACATGTCTCTCATGTCTTGTTGACAAGTATCCACACACACACACACACACCTACCTCCCACCCAATATTTAGAAGAGGTAGATTTGTCCCCCTCAAATAAATATGAAAGCACCCACTCCCCAAAGGAGGTAAAAAAATAACCGTTCAAGGGACTCAAAACATGTACGGAAAAACAAGAGCTGTGTCTACTTAAAGAGCACAACAGGAAGTGAAAAATAAAGATAGATTTTAGTTAGACTTAAACTTTGCAGCTTCTGGCTTTAACAAGGTCTCATTCTCTAACAGATTTGTTGTTGTAGATGTACATTATTCCTAAAATGACAGATAGATGCAGCTGCAGATAGTTTTGAACAATACAGGTGAATAATTATTTCCTTTACATAAATAAAAGGCATTTGCATCATAAATTGAATCCAGGAAATTAACACCCCCTCTATCATGTGTCCCCCCCTTCCTCCGATGATCAAACCAAACCTATGCCCCTGTTTACTGGAATCTTTTTTTTTACACTTCAACATGGAAATACAGACTAAAGCTGGGACAAAATAAAAAACCAACATTTAAGGATGTTTGAGCTCCTTCAGGCTTTATCTGGTCTGTGAGGACACGGTCACGGCTCGTCACTAACCTCACACATCCTCTGGATTTTAATTGATCATTAACTCAACAAGCAGCGAGCAACTGGGCTCCGAGTTGAAGCGAGGACAGCGCCGGAGAAAACATTCAACGCGTCCAATTAACCTCCCCAAACCCCGAAAACACAGATACAGAACATCACAGACAGACAGAGACAGGCAGAGAAACCCAAAACTTGATGTTTGATGAGATTCTGCTCAATTTGAGAGCTTAATGAGAACTAATTGCAACCTGACGCGACTGCGTGCGTCTGCACAGCGGGGAAGATGAAACGTATCTGAGACAAACTGAAGAGCAGAGAGGGGAACATGAGATCTTTGAATTCGAGGCAGCGGGGGATAAAAAAAAGACGGGAAGACAAAAAGGGGAACAAAGAGAGAAAGATGGGCTAATGTTGAGCGCTCTGGGCTCAGCACAAGTTGGCTTCAACGCTGCAACAGTTGTCATGCCTGTCAGAGAGATGGTTTTCAGATCAGCCCGGAGAAGTTACCGTCTGATGTGCTCTTCACTCCATCTCTCGGTTCTCCTCTTCAGGTCTGCGACTGGCGGAGCAGTTAGGTCGGAGAGAAGACGAAGCTAAGATACGCCATCGCCTCGGCCTGTCTCTGTGGGCCGGGGGGAACCTGGACGAGGCCCAACACCAGGTGTGTGTGTGTGTGTGTGTGTGTGTGTGTGTGTGTGTGTGTGTGTGTGTGTGTGTGTGTGTGTGTGTGTGTGTGTGTGTGTGTGTGTGTGTGTGTGTGTGTGTGTGTGTGTGTGTGTGTGTGTGTGTGTGTGTGTGTGTGTGTGTGTGTACCTGTTTTACTACATTTGTGGTGTCCAAAAACCGGGGACTACAGTATCCTTGTGGGGTCTGCGCAGCCTTGTGGGGACCAAAATGCTGGACCCCACGAGTTTAAAGGGCTGTTTGAGGGTTAAGACTTGGTTTTAGGATTAGAATTAGATTTTGGTGAGGGTAAGGGTTAAGGTTAGGCATTTAGTTGTGATGGTTAAGGTGAGGGTAAGGGTTAAGGTTAGGCATTTAGTTGTGATGGTTAAGGTGAGGTTAAGGGGCTAGGGAATGCATTATGTCAATGACGGGTCCCCATAAAGATAGTGAAACAGACTTTTGTGTGTGTGTGTGTGTGTGTGTGTGCGTGTGCGTGTGCGTGTGCGTGTGCGTGCAGTGTTTTCCTTAGGTTTGAGCTTTGTGGAAGGCTGACAGTACAGATCCATCTGTCCGACACGACTGAAGCGTGGTGTCGCGACATAAGCCTAATACATTGTCAGTCCCTCCAGGAAAAAAACGTGATTATGCGATCGCATAATTCAACGATTAATCAGCCAAAGTCTGCATATTTATGCGGGGGACGCATTTTTTCAAATATGCCTCACTTTCTCCGCATAAATTGCCGAGTTCCGCGCAAAATATGCGGGGCTTGCATGATTTCATAATCCCCGCATTTTCGTTGCAACAAAGTCCCATATATCTTAGCAGAAAGTTGAAAAATGTTGCGTTTACTTCACACAGTGAAGTAAAGCCATTTTCCCCTGTTGCCATGGGAACGTTATGAAGTGACGTAATTACGCGACGTGAGAATCACTTTTTTTCTCTTTTTCATCAAACTGCAAGTTCCCGCAATTTCATTGCATAAAATTGCATAAATATCCCGCATATTCCATCGCAATTTTTAAGAAAACGTGCCGCATAATCAAGGATTTAGCACAAAAAAACTCTGATTGGACGAACGTGTCACGTGGGTCTGGCTGCTCGAGAATTTCAAGCCACTGTCACGGCGGCTCGGACGGAATACGATCTCATATTTTACGAAAATAGTTCACCGAAACGGGGTTTCTGAGAACATTTTAAGCGAGAAATAGGCCGTGCAGTTACTGAATCGGTCTTCATTTCAGATCGACAGAGGTCAGTTTGAAAGATTTTCGTCTACTTCTATTGGATAGTCCCGTTCAACGGATTCATTTGCATAAAGATGGACATCAGCCGGGCTTTTTTGACGTGCAGCATCCTTCCCGGGATGCTTTTCGGGCGCGTTCAAGTCACTTGACGTCACCCATAGGGATAAAGTATATATATACATATACATTTTTGGGCGGGGGGTTTAGGCGTCTGTCCTCCAGAAAATGTAAAATTTTTCAATAATATTTAAAAAAAAAGCAATGGCCCCATACATTTTGTGTCTCTTTCTGGGTTTGTTTGCGTCTCTTTGTAGTCATGTTTTATCGTTTTTTGGTCCTTTTTGTTTTCTTTGGGGTCGTTTTGAGTCTCTCTAGTCAGTTTTGTTCCCCTTTGTGGTAGTTTTGTGTCTATTTCACATCATTTTTGCACCGTTATTATCACCGTATCTGTGTCTGAAACGTTGGAAAAGCTAGAGCAGATTAAAAAAAAAAAGCTTAAAAGACAAAACTTAAAGCTACAGTGCTTTCAAAGCCAACACCGGTTCTAGTTTTGACACTGTGTGTGTTTGTGTGTAACCTTCCATGCTTTAGCTCAGTTCCCGGTCTGATAGAGAGAACAGAAGAGCAGCAGAACATCCTCATTCTTCAGATTGTTGTGTATCTGTAGTGCCCCCCAGTGGCTAGTAACGTAACTAAACACTCTCTTCTCAGGTTGGAAATACTGAAATCCTTCCTCCTTCTGATTTAAAATAATGTGTTTCATACACACACACACACTCATGTGATGTGAACGTGATGTAATTCTTCAGTGAACAGTCTGATGTGTACACGCATCAGTGTGATGTTTGTTTGTTGTGTTCCAGTTGTACCGGGCGTCTGTGTTGTTCGAGACGATCCGTCACGAGACGCAGCACAGTACGGATAACAAGCTCTCTCTGTTTGATCTGCAAACCAGCTCGTACCAGGCTCTCCAGAGAGTCCTCGTGAGCCTAGGTGAACTAACTGTCCGCATTCTTCCTGATATTTCCTTAGTGTTAATCAGTTTTCTCACCTTTCCTTTCTCATGTTCACTCTCTCTTTCTCTCTCTCTCTCTCTCTCTCTCTGTGTGTGCCTGTTAGCGATGCACAAATTATCACCTGAAGTCTGAGTGCTAATTTCAGGGTTTCCGTGGGGTCTCAAAAAGTCTTACATTTAAATCAAAACAAAATTTTAGGCCTTAAAAGTCTTAAAAAGTATTGTGTTCTAGGTCTTGAATAAATGCTATTATTTTTAATGTTGTAGTTCATTCTTCCTTTATTCCAAATATAATTTAGCTGTATTACGACTACAAATGAGACCAACATGCAACTTATATTGCAGCCAATCAGCTTTTGTGTTATTGGTGCGAGTCTCTTTCGTATTGTACCACAGACATAAAACAGGTTTTATTCTTCAGCTATGGGGAAGTGCAGATTTATCGATACTTGGCTTGAGAAAACTGAATTTAGGGCTTAGTTGATGTTGTAATAAAGTTCTTAGCTTTCATTCATAATGGCCTTAAAAAGTCTTAAATGTGAAACCTGCAGAAACGCTGTAATTTAGACCTTCTGTCCTCCCTCTCAAATCCTAATTTTACATCTTGTGTGTTACCGTGCGTCGCAGGCCGGCACGATGAGGCGCTGGCCATAGCAGAGCGAGGGCGAACGCGAGCCTTCGCCGATCTCCTGGTTGAACGCCAGAAAGGGAGTCAGCAAGCAGCGAGCGCTGACCCGTACATCCCTGTTACCGTGGAGAACATCCTGGAGACGGTCAACGGTCAGAGGGCCATGGTGCTCTACTATTCTCTGGCTGGAGGCTTCCTGTACAGCTGGCTTATATCTCCAGGGACAGGTACACACACACACACACACACACACACACACACACACACACACACACACAGACAGAGACACACACACAGACAGACAGAGACACACAGACACACACACACACATACACACACACACACAGACACGCACACACACAGACACACACACACACACACACACACACACAGATAGACATAGACACACACACACACACAGACACACACATACACAAACACAGACACACAGACACACAAACATACACACACACACACACACATAGACAGACATAGACACACACACACAGATACACACACAGACACAAACACACACATACACACACAAACACACATATACACACACACACACACATACACACACACTCACACACACACAGACATAGACACACACACACAGAGACACACAAACATACACACACACACACACATAGACAGACATAGACACACACACACAGATACACACACAGACACAAACACACAGATACACACACAGACACAAACACACAGATACACACACAGACACAAACACACATACACACACAAACACACACATATACACACACACACACACAGACATAGACACACACACACAGAGACACACAAACATACACATAGACAGACATAGACACACACAGACACACACACACACACAGATACACACACAGACACATACACACACAGACACGCACATACACACACTCACAGACAGACCTAGACACACACAGACACACACACACACACACGAGTGCTGAGTGTATTGCACACACATAATAAATTACAATCCACCAATTTTAGGCAGATAACCCAGACCCTAGGATTTAGTCCTAGGAACCTTGGACCTGTACGGTAGATAGACTCCTATCACTGGTGAACTGCTCCACCTCCTGAGCCTCAGCCGCCCCTTGTTTAGAGAACGTTATAGAAATGTTTTTGGTTAAAAGGTCAAGTGGATGGTTCAAATGTTGCACTTGCATATTCACAATCCATCAGAGCGTAGAGCGCACGCCTAAATACAGAGGCTCAGTCCTCGACGCTTGGTCTGCAGGTTCGGTTCCGACCTGGGGCCCTCTGCTGCATGTCATTCCCCCTCTCTCACCTCTTTCATGTCTAAGCTGTCCTGTCACAAATAAAGACCTAAAATGCAAAAAAAATTTAAAAAAAATCTTGGAAAAATACAATTCTAATGGGTTCATTTCTGTGACATTATCTGAGCTCAGTCATTCTCCTCAGTGGACGAACCCTTTTATTTAGGACTCCCCATGATTGTTTCTCTCTTGCGCCACCCTCAGGCCAAAATTTCAACCACGTGCGCACTTAATCTCATGATCTGACAGTCGTGACATTTGAGGACATTTGTGCACCGAAGGGAATAAACCTTTTGGATTTGAAACACGTTTTGACCTTAATGTCCACATGGCCTATTCCTCTCAGGCCACCCTCAAGGGAACGCCATATTTGTAGCCCGACTGCGTTTGCATTTGAGGTTTGCAGCTTCTAAGATCCACTCCCTACCAGGGCTTTAGACTTTTAGCCTTGTTAATAATTAAGACATTTCCCAAAATATGCCCTGCATACTGAGTTTGGAGCAATTTTAAATTGCAGACTATTTCACAGCGCTGCACGACCAGCATTAAAGTAGATCCTTGTCCCAGTTTATTTTTTATTGTTTTTGTGCCGATAACATTTTTTAGGTGCTCCCAGCTGTCAAGACTTCAATTGAGTAAAGTAATTGGTTGTATTTGAAGCACAACGTTTTACATCAAATCACAGTAATGATGTTAACCCATAAATCGGACAAAACACAGGTAACTAATGATATCCCTGTAGTTGTGGTGTTGACCGGTCTTGAAATAAAATCCCGAGTCCTCTTTATCCAAGACGGAGACCTTCTAAAAGTAGTCTAACCCAACACTGCCGCGGGCACTAACTCACTCGTGTTCTTCCTGAAATGCTACGCCAGGTATTGTGAAGTTTAACGAGGTGTATCTGGGCGAGTCCGGACTGGAGGAGTTCCAGGATGGTGGAGGTGGGAGCCCCCAGGGTGGAGGAGGAGGAGGAGGAGGAGGCCCTCTGTCTCTGGAGCAGTACATCTGCAACGCTCGAGAGGCTCTCGGAGTGGACAGCCATTACAGCAGGTTTGGACTTTTTTTACTTACAGTCACTTACTTTGCGAGATGATTTGATTTTCAGTCGTTAATGGAAAAAGTAATCCTATTTATGAAAAAAATATATATTCTAACCAAAGGTTTCTCAGCTGTTTGTTTTAGTATTAGGTGTCCTTAATAACATACTAAAAGTTTACCAAAGTTTCACCACTAGAAAGGAATAATTTTCTAGATGGCGTCCAAGGTGGGCAGGAGGCCCTTAAAGTATCCTAACTCCTTCATTATTTGACCTAGCCAAGTCATCGTGAATCCATTGGACTTGTCTAAACTGCACTGACATTATTACATACTTATGGAATACATGATTTTGTGAGATTACTGTACTGTTTGGGGTGAACCAGAGATGTAAACGAATTAGCCTTTGTCATGTAACTCCTACTCAGTACGTGTTTTTGGACACATACCCTTTTTTTTTGCTAAAACACAGACTTGACATTCAATGTAAAAGTTATTACACCCAAAAGTAACTTAAATTGGAGTTGTATTAGCAGATGAATCCATAATGAAAATAATCATTAGTTAGTAGTTCAAAATGAGCTCCAGCTCAACCAACTCCGGCTGGAAAATCCTGCTTTTACATTAATGCATGAGGAATAATAATTAAATGATAAAAGTATGACATATATGGGCAGTTAGTTAGGAGCAGCTACAGACAACAAACACACACATAACAACATGCAAGCCTACATACACTCACCTAAAGGATTATTAGGAACACCCTACTAAGACCGTGTTTGACCCCTTTTGCCTTCAGAACTGCCTTAATTCTTCGTGGCATTGATTCAACGAGGTGCTGGAAGCATTCTCTAGAAATGTTGGCCCATATTGAGAGGATAGCATCTTCCAGTTGATGGAGATTAGTGGGATGCACGTCCAGGGTACGAAGCTCCTGTTCCACCACATCCCAAAGATGTTCTATTGGGGTGAGATCTGGTGACTGTGGGGGCCATTGGAGCTTTGTGACATGGTGCATTATCCTGCTGGAGGTAGCCATCAGAGGATGGGTACGTGGTGGTCATTAAGGGATGGACATGGTCAGAAACAATGTTCAGGTAGGCTGTGGCACTTAAACAATGCCCAATTGGTACTAAGGGGCCTAAAGTGTGCCAAGAAAACATCCCCCACACCATTACACCACCACCACCAGCCTGCCCAGAGGTAACAAGGCATGACGGATCCATGTTCTCATTCTGTTTACGCCAAATTCTGACTCTACCATCTGAATGTCTCAACAGAAATCGAGACTCCTCAGACTAGGCAACATTTTTCCAGTCTTCAACTGTCCAATTTTGGTGAGCTCGTGCAAATTGTAGCCTCGTTTTCCTATTTTTAGCGGAGATGAGTGGTACCCGGTGGGGTCTTCTGCTGGTGTAGCCCATCCACATCAAGGTTGTGCGTGTTGTGGCTTCACAAATGCTTTGCTGCATACCTCGGTTGTAACGAGTGGTTATTTTAGTCAAAGTTGATCTTCTATCAGCTGGAATTAGTCGACCCATTCTCCTCTGACCTCTAGCATCAACGAGGCATTTTTGCCCACCAGGACTGCAGCATACTGGATGTTTTTCCTTTTCCAGACCATTCTTTGTAAACCCTAGTAATGGTTGTGCGTGAGAATCCCAGTAACTGAGCAGATTGGGAAATACTCAGACCAGCCCGTCTGGCACCAACAATCAGGCCACGCTCAAAGTTGCTTAGATCACCTTTCTTTCCCATTCTGACATTCAGTTTGGAGTTCAGGAGTTTGTCTCGACCTGGACCACACCCCTAAACGCAGTGAAGCAGCTGCCATGTGATTGGTTGATTAGATAATTGCATTAACGAGAAATCTTACAGGTGTTCCTAATGATCTGTAAGGTGAGTATATATATCGACCTCTTCGCAGCCTTTGACACAATCTCCCATGCCATTCTCCTCAACCGCCTGTCCCATCACCTTGGTAGCACTGGCACAGCTCTCTCCTGGTTTCCGTCTTACAGCCCCATCATCCCTCTGGAACACCTTCCCTGCAGATATTCAAAATGCTACATCCCTGGACATTTAAAAAAAAAAACTCCTGAACAGCGCAACAGAGCAGCTGTTGTTACTGTATGTCGTCGCTCATTAAAACACAAAGGGAGGCAAGTGAGCAAAAGAAGACAGAGGAGCCACACGCTGCATGTCATCCGTCTTCCTTTCCTGCTGCTCGCTGCTGCCATATTTCCTTACATTCAATTATCCCGCCCGCAACTTTCAGGCCTTGGTTGGCACCACTTTGTAAATCACAGCCATGTGTTGTGTCAGCAAATGTTCCAACCACATAAACTACGTCTCAATTTTCTGTGGAAACCACTGCATTAGCCAGCAGCCATTCATTGAACAGAGCAATTTCTATAAGACTGGTGTGTGTGTGTGTGTGTGTGTGTGTGTGTGTGTGTGTGTGTGTGTGTGTGTGTGTGTGTGTGTGTGTGTGTGTGTGTGTGTGTGTGTGTGTGTGTGTGTGTGCGCGTGTGCGTGCGTATGCTGCGGCAAGCGTGGAGCCTCCCTCCATTTATCTGTGACGATTATGAATCCTGCTCATCCACAGCGTGAAAAAGTATTTGCACATATGCAACATTAAAATGCTTTTCCAACCAAGCGGTGGTGTTTTCACTCCTCTCGAGCATGTAGAAACTGCTATTTTAACACAAATCAAATCTCCCTGAACTGTGAAAGGTGCCGCCAGAGGATTCCATTAAAAGTAATGGCTTTTGCTAATGGCAGCTTCTGAGAGCCATGAGTCCAGCACACAGAGCCTGAGTGCTGTGATCAATTTCTGTAAAGAGACTCTCCTCATTCTCTCAAAGAGGCATCCCTGCCAGCACGTTCACCTTTACACGTTAACTTGCTTTTGCATCCTGTTTGGTCCTCAAAATTATTATTACAATTATTTTTTCCTGATGTTTAAAAGTGAGTTTATGTAACTTTTGAAAGAAGAATTAAAAATTATTTGGGTGAGCTCTAGCTTACCCAGTAGAGCGTGCGCCCCATATAGGCTGAGTCCTTGGCAGTGGCCAGGGTTCGAACTCGGACGTGGCCTTTTGCCCCCCCTTTCCTGTCTTCAAGCGATCCTATCAATTAAACAATACTCTTAAGAAATAACAAATTCTTCTCTTTGCAAATGTAGGGCCCTATTTTAACAATCTAAGCGCACGGCATGAAGCGCATGACGCAGGTGTGTTTAGGGCGGGTCCAAATCCACTTTTGCTACTTAGCTACTTAGCATTAATCATTAATCAGAGGTGTGTTTTGGGCGTAACATGCAATCAACCAATCAGAGATCATCTCCCATTCCCTTTAAAAGCCAGGCATGTTTGTACCTTGGCGCATTGCTGTTATGATGGAGGATTTGCACCGTAATATTTTTATTTGTAATCTTCTGCATGTGTGTGTGCTGCTGTGCGTCCCTGTGTGTTTAACAAGCATAGTGTGCGCGCGCTGTGCACGAGCCAATAGGAGCATTTTACTAATTTGCTGTTAAAATAACAATGAAATGCTGCGTTATTGACTTTAGACCAGGTTTTTGTTGGTCAATGGCGCGATCACTTCCCGCTGCTTCAAGATAGCAATACGCCCAGAATGCACCTGAACACACCTCCCTGTAAGACCGGCACGCCCAGAATGCACCTGAACACACCTCCCTGTAAGACCAGCACGCCCAGAATGCACCTGAACACACCTCCCTGTAAGACCAGCACGCCCAGAATGCACCTGAACACACCTCCCTGTAAGATCAGCACGCCCAGAATGCACCTGAACACACCTCCCTGTAAGACAAGCACGCCCATGGGCGCAAAGATGGGGGCAGGTGCATTTGCTTTTTAAACAACGCGGGCGCTGGACGGGAAATTGAAAACTGTGTCGGTCTTAAACTAACAAAGACACACTATTCGGTCTGTTATGACCACTAGCTTGCGGTGGCTAATGTTAGCAAACTTTAGATAGATAGTGCTGTGCAGTGGTGAAATGTAACTAAGTACATTTACTCAGGTATTGTACAAACTTAAGTACTGTGTACTGAGGTACTTGCACTTAACCAGAGTATTTCCATTTTCTGCCACTTTATACTCAGAGGGAAATATTTCATTTATTTTAAAGCTTTTGTTACTTTGCAGATTCAGATTATTAATACAAATTATAAATCAACCGATACATTATGATGTAAGCTGCCCAGCAGTATATAAAGTCACTCAAATTAGCTCCACCATTGCCAGCTGCAACATTAAAGTGATGAACTTTAATGCATCAGTGAATATAATCCAGTAACATCATATATGTTTAAAAATGGGTCATTCTGCATAATTAATATAATATAATGATACAATTAGTATGTTTACTTTTGGTACCTATAAGTATATTTCAATGCTAATACTTTTGTACTTTTACTTGAGTAAGGTTTTGAATGCAGGACCTTTACTTGTTACAGTATTTCTACGCTGTAGTATTGCTACTTTTACTTAAGTAAAGGATCCAAGTACTTCTTCCACTGCTGCTTAAGACCAAAGTTAACATGGTATTCACGGCTGTTCAGTCTCTGGACGGATGTTAGATTAGAGCTGAGAAGATTAGCTGATTAATCGTAACGTTCATGCAGGAAGTTAGTTGAATATTTTGATAATTCATAATTTCAGTCATTTTTCAAGCAAAAATATCAATAATTCTCTGGTTCCAGCCTCTCTGACTTTATGACCATTTTCTTTTTGTGCTACTGTTAAACTATGTAACTATTCAGCAAATATTACAGAATCACTTTAAAGGTGCAGTAAGTAAGTCTTATAAAACTAACTTTCTGTCATATTTGCTGAAACTGACCCTATGTTCCAGTAGAACTACATGAAGCAGGTCATTGAAAAAAATAAATCCGGCTCCTCTGGCTCCACCTACAGCCTGGAGTGTGATTTGCAAAAATCCACCGCTCCCTGTTCAGATGCACCAATCAGGGCCAGGGGGGGTGTCTAACTGAGTGTCCATCACTGCTCATGCACACGCATTCATTCTCCCTTGTGGGGGGAGGGACTTAGAGACCGCTTTGGGCTTTAGCAGAAAGGAGGGGAGGGACTGAGAAGCTGTTGATATTCAAATGTTTTGGCTAAGTCCTGGATCTTCGCAATCCTACCTACAGCACCTTTAATGTTCAATAATTTCTAAGTAATACATGTAGCATAAGTCATCTAAACTAAAATAGAATATTATATGTCAATGAAGAAAACAACCCATATGTTCTGAATCAAATGTACCTTTATTGCTGAATGCTGAGTGCCATGTTTGTGGTGATAGTGCGGTACTGATGCAGTCTGTCTGTGTTACTGTCTACTCCGCAGAGTCGGCTCCAGCAGTGAGACGGAGAGTGAGGCCGGAGATCTGTTAGAGCAACAGTTTGAGGAGCTGAACAACAAACTGACTTCAGCCACCGACCCCACAGGATACCTCCGCATGGTGTCCAGAAATAACCTCTTCAACAGGTCGGACTTTGGCTTTTAGCTTTGATTGATTATTAGCCATGCATGTGGCCTGGCAACGTTGGTCAGATGGTCGGTCGCATCACCACTTTTGTCTAGATATCTTAAAGGAACACGCCGACTTATTGGGAATTTAGCTTATTCACCGTAACCCCCAGAGTTAGACAAGTCCATACATACCGTTCTCATCTCCGTGCGTGCTGTAACGCTGTCTGACGGCTCCAGCGGCATCAGGCCAGCACAGAACATGCAGGTGACTGGTTCCAGTAATCCTACTGCTCCCAATAAGTGACAAAATAACCCCAACATGTTCCTATTTACATGTTGTGATTTGTAGAGTCTCAGCGTGTACAAAAAACAACGTAACATGAGACACAGCCGTCTTCTAACTGTAAACAAACCGGAACTATATTCTCAGGCAGAAGAATATAGTACTTGGGCGGAGTGATATGCTCGCAGCAAGCCTGTCTGAGAATATAGTTCCCGGTTTGTTTACTGTTAGAAGACGGCTGTGTCTCATGTTACGTTGTTTTTTGTACACGCTGTGACTCTACAAATCACAACATGTAAATAGGAACATGTTGGTGTTATTTTGTCACTTTTGTCACAATTCTGAGCAGTAGGCTAGTTGGAACCAGTTACCTGCAGGATCTGTGCTAGGCTAAGCTAATGCTGGAACCGTCAGACAGCGTTACAGCACGCTCGGAGATGAGAAGGGTATGTATGGACTTGTCTTACTCTGGGTGTTATGGTGAATAAGCTAAATTCCCAATAAGTCGGCGTGGTCCTTTAACAAATATTTGATGGATTGCAATAACATTATGTACCGACATTCATGTTCCCCAGAGGATGAATCCTACTGACTTAGGTGATCCTGTGAATTTTCCTCTAGCTCCACCATGATGTTCATATTTGTGGTTTTGAGTGAAATATCTTAACATATATAATATTGGGTGGATTGCCCATGAAATTTAGGAAATAATTAATCTTTATCTCAGGATGAACTGTAATAACTTTGGTGACCACTTCACTTATTCTCTTGTGCCATCATCAGGTCAAAATGTTGTAGTATGTCAAATACTTTGGTTTATGACTAAATACCTGTAAAACTAATAACATTACCATAATCCTCGGCTGCACTTTGGTTTTTAGTAGGGCTGGGTTTAAAATAATCGATTCTCCATTTAAAAATCGATCTTTGTTCAAGTGATCTTATATAGATTAATAAAATCCCGAAATTGATTTGTTAATATGTGCCTTTTCACCATGGATGTATAAGGGCATCTCGTGACGGGCCGGGAGTTGCAATTGCACTGTTTGGCCAATATGTTCAATTTGTTTCAAAGCCCGGCGCACACTTGGGGGTTTTCACATGGATTCGTCAAGCTGTGACCCAGTTATCGAGCAAAATTTGTATTGTCACTAGAGCTGGGTGATATGGAGAAAATCAAATATCACTGGGTAGGGTTGTATAGTATAATAGGGTTGACTATTGGTGCTTTCACAAAATATTAACACAATGAGAGTTTTGATAAATAATCACCAATAATTTGGATACAATGAATTAAGTGGGTAAAGACAAACAATAGAACAGCTAGAACAGTCTGGTAAGTTCAGAAAATGTGATCACTTTACTGTAAGGCAGCCTTTAAAACCAGGAAAACACAACACTTGTGTCCTATTACGATAGCCAACATTTAAGACGATATCCAGCCTCATAATCAATGTCGACATAATATCGATATATTGCCCAGCCCTAATTGTAACTGAAACTTCCCTAACCTAATTGATAATGAATCGAAAGGGAAATGTAACGATCGGGACTTTGTGAATCGGAATCAAAGCGATTCGGAAACCATTGACGACACCCAGGCTTAGTTTTTAGTGCTAAATAGCTGCTGTTAGCATGCTAAGATGGTGAACTTGGTGAACATTATACCTTCTAAACATCAGCATGTTAGCACTGTCCCTGTGAGCATGTTTAGCTCTAAGCACCACTGTGCCTGTCACAGAGCTGCTAACATGGCTTTAGACTTTTGTTATTTATTTGCTTTCAAACTGTCTAAATATGTGTATTCAATATCTGTTGTTTGTATTTTTTAACAGAAGCTGTCAGAGCATGACGAGTCTATACAGCGCCACAGTGTCTCCGGCGAAGGACAGCTTATCATCGCCTCCTTACCGGCCGAGCCACATAGGCAAACCTCCTCTACGAGCCCTTTACGACTTACTCATAGCACCAATGGAAGGGGTGTGTGTGTGTTTTTTAATATGCAAATAAGCATTTTCCTATTTTATGCTTTCTTTTAGCTGAGTCTTTCTGTCCCGGTTCGTCTCCAGGGCCTGATGCACAGCAGTGGGCCCGTGGGCCGACACAGACAGCTGGTGTTAGTGCTGGAGGGAGAACTGTACCTGATCCCATTCGCCTTGCTCAAAGGCAGCTCCTCCAATGAGTACCTTTATGAGAGATTCAGCCTCATTTCTGTTCCTTCTTTAAGCAGCCTGGGAGCCACAATCAAGGTCGGCAAATCATATATTTTTTTATAACTTTATCTTTAACACTGCATTGTAGGGCTGCAAAAGAAATTATTTCCATTGTCGATGATGATGATAATGATAATGGATGAGTTGTTTGGTCTATGAAATGTCAGAAAATGGTGAAAAACGTGGATCAGTGTTTCCCAAAGCCCAAGATGACATTTTCAAATGTCCTTTTTTGTCCACAACTCAGAGATATTCAGTTTACTGTCACATAGGAGAGAAGAAACTAGAAAATATTCACATTTAAGGAGTGGAATCAAGGAATTTGATTATAAAAATTGTTGGCAATTAATGTAATAGTTGACAACTAATCGATTATTTGATTCATCTTTGCAGCCCTACAGTCCATTTAGTTTGTAAAAATTCTCCTATAATATTAAGATTTTGTGTTCAAGTCCGTGTAACAGTGATATGTTTAGTATTTTTTTAATTTTTTATGTTGTTTTTTGCTCCTTAAACTGTAGAAAAATCTCTATATCTCTATACATCAGTCCCTCCAGAAAAACGTGATTATCTGATCGCATAATTCAACGCATAATCAGCCAAAGTCTGCATATTTATGCCGGGGGGGTGCGCATTTTTTTAAATACGCCCCACTTTCGCCGCATAAATTGCTGATTTCCACGCAAAATATGCGGGGCTTGCATGATTTCATAATTCCCGCATTTTCGGTGCAAAAAAGTCCCATAATATATCTTAGCAGAAAGTTGAAAAATGTTGCGTTTACTTCACACAAGAGCAGGCATTTTCCCCTGTTGCCATGGGAACCTTGTGAAGTGACGTAATTACACGACGTGAACATCATCGAATCACTTTTTTTTCTATTTTTCATCAAATCGCAATTTTTGCAAGTTCCCGCAATTTCATCACATAAAATTGCATGAATATCATACAGCATATTCCATTGCATTTTTTAAGAAAACGTGCCGCATAATCAAGGATTTTTGCCCGCAACAATCACAAAAAAACTCTGCATTTTTCTGGAAGGACTGATAAATATATAAACCCATATCTGATAATCTGTTTTGTCCCTACAGCCTCCTCCTCGCCGCGGTGGTCCCTTGCTTTGTGCAGATGGAGGTTCAGTGGCTGCAGTGGTTGGGGCTCCGCGCCTGCCCCCCTCTGTGATGGACCGCTGGCTGTGGGGCCCGTTACCTTCAGCCCAAGATGAGGCTTTGTGGCTGGGGGAACAGCTGGGATGTCACCCCCTGACTGGCGCCAACGCCACAAAGGAGCGCGTGCTCGCGGCTCTGAGTCAGGCGGAGTGCGTTCACTTTGCCACTCATATCTCCTGGAAGCTCGCCGCTCTGGTTCTCGCCCCCAGCCAAGAGCACGCTGGGGGGGAGGGGGCGGTCGGGCGACCCAGGGAGAAGTCACCGTGTGGGGGGTCGACCTCCGGCGAGGCCGCATGTCGCGACGGAAACATCAAGGGTTCGTTTGCAAAGAGTCACGGCAGCCCAGAGAGACTCGGAGGAGAGGATGAAACCAGCGAGGACGGGGAAAGTGTGTGTGACGTGGAGAGCGTGTGTGACAGTCCGTCACTTCATGACTTCCTCCTCACTGCTGCTGATATCCTGGACCTGTGCTTGAGCGTCAAACTGGTGGTTCTGAGGTAGAGCTGGGCAATATATCGATATTATATCAGCATCGTGATATGAGACTATATATCATCTTAGATTTTGAATATCGTAACATGACATAAGTTGTCTTTTCCTGGTTTTAAAGGCTGCATTACAGTAAAGTGATGTCATTTTCTGAACTTACCAGACTGTTCTAGCTGTTTTATAATTTGCCTTTGCCCACTTATTTATTATATCCATATTACTGATGATTATTCATCAAAAATCTCATGGTGTAAATATTTTGTGAAAGCACCATTAGTCAACACTACAATATCGTTGCAGTATCGATATGGAGGTATTTGGTCAAAAATATTGTGATATTTGATTTTTTCCATATCGCCCAGCCTTATTCTGAGGTATAACTTTGACACCGATTTGTGTCCAAATGTCAGGCAAAACCAAACAGAATAGAAAACTAAAGATATTGAAAATGTGCGATATAAAAGGAAGAGTTCCTAGGGGAAACGCTGCAAAGCCTGTAAGGTTCCACCTGACCTCTGACTCCTCATCTCCTCAGGTTGTACCCGGAGTCCAGCAGCAGGGTGACAGCTGACGGGGTGGTGGGTCTGACCCGGGCCTTCTTGGCTGCAGGGGTCCAGTGTGTGTGTGTCTCTCTTTGGCCTGTACCGGTAGCTGCCTCCAAACTCTTCACACACACCTTGTACACAGCGCTTCTCAACGGGACCAAAGCCAGCGCAGCCCTGACCGAGGCCATGAAGACTCTGCAGAGCAGCAAGCACTTCTCACACCCCTCCAACTGGGCCGGTTAGCAAACACCAACACACATCAAACACTTTGACAAAAGTTTGACATATTTCACACCATCTGATGCTCCACGATCCAATGGGGTCAGCCCAGTGTTCCCACAGCCCAGTGTTCCCACAGCCCAGTGTTCCCACAGCCCAGTGTTCCCACAGCCCTATGGTCCCACAGCCCAATGGTCCCACAGCCCTATGTTCCCACAACCCTATGGTCCCACAGCCCAGTGTTCCCACAGCCCAGTGTTCCCACAGCCCAATGGTCCCACAGCTCAATGGTCCCACAGCTCAATGGTCCCACAGCCCAGTGTTCCCACAGCCCTATGGTCCCACAGCCCTATGTTCCCACAACCCTATGGTCCCACAGCCCAGTGTTCCAACAGCCCAGTGTTCCCACAGCCCAGTGTTCCCACAGCCCAGTGTTCCCACAGCCCTATGGTCCCACAGCCCTATGGTCCCACAGCCCAATGGTCCCACAGCCCTATGTTCCCACAACCCTATGGTCCCACAGCCCAGTGTTCCCACAGCCCAGTGTTCCCACGAGTAAGCCCTGACTGCAGTATGCAGATCGAGGAGTGGCTCAACGTGGGTGGGGCTAAACGTTTGACTCCGCCCACTTGCCCAATAGCAACCGAAGAGGAATAATGTGTTTTTTCTTTTTTAATAAATCTTTATTAAATCTTTACGATACAAACGGTACACTACAGAACAAACAGTCATTAATACAGAAAAAATGGAGACTGGAGCTCACTTCCCGCGAGTCACGCTTGCTTTCCCCTATGTTGTTTTCCTTCACCCAACCGTCCATTGCTGTTTTGCGTCCCCCAGAGACCGGGGCTCGTTTCCCGCGATTCGCGGGCCCCAGAGACCGGGGCTTCCGCGATTCGCGTCCTCCAGAGACCGGGGCTCGTTTCCCGCGATTTGCGTCCCCCAAATACCGGGGCTTCCGCAAGTCGCGTGCCCCAGAGACCGGGGCTTGTTTCCCGCGATTTGCGTCCTCCAGAGACCGGGGCTTCCGCGATTTGCGTACCCCAGAGACTGGGGCTTGTTTCCCGCGATTCGCGTCCTCCAGAGACCGGGGCTTCCGCGATTCGCGTCCTCCAAAGACCGGGGCTTCCGCACGTCGCGTCCCCCAGAGACTGGGGCTTGTTTCCCGCGATTCGCGTCCTCCAGAGACCGGGGCTTCCGCGATTCGCGTCCTCCAGAGACCGGGGCTCGTTTCCCGCGATTTGCGTCCCACAAAGACCGGGGCTTCTGCAAGTCGCGTCCCCCAGAACCGGGACTCATTTCCCGCGATTCGCGTCCTCCAAAGACCGGGGCTTCCGCACGTCGCGTCCCCCAGAGACTGGGGCTTGTTTCCCGCGATTCGCGGCCCCCAAAGACCGGGGCTTCCGCAAGTCGCATCCCCCAGAACCGGGGCTCATTTCCCGCGATTTCGCGTCCTCCAAAGACCGGGGCTTCCGCACGTCGCGTCCCCTAGAGACCGGGGCTTGTTTCCCGCGATTCGCGTCCTCCAGAGACCGGGGCTTCAGCAAGTCGCGTCCCCCAGAACCGGGGCTTGTTTCCCGCGAGTCGCGTTTGCTTTCCCCGTTCTTTTTTTCCTTAACCCAACCGTCCGTTGCTGTCTCGCATCCCCCAGAGACCGTGGTTCATTCCCCTCAAGTCACGTCTGCTTTCCCCGTTATTATTTTTATTTTCCTAATACTGGTTCTTATTTTCCTAAACCCAACCCCATTGTTCCTTTCCATTTTTAAAATTATATATTTTTTATAATTAAAATATCATTATTATATATATATATATATATATATATATATATATATATATATATATATATATATATATATATATATATATAATATAATATAATTGCCATAGGTGCTGCATTGACGTTTAAGAATGTGCTGCTTGATTTCCGCCTCCAGATGGCGCCCGCACGGAGTCAAACGTTTAGCTCCGCCCACATTTAGCCCAACCCCGATCTGCGTACTGCAGTCAGGTGCAATTGGTTCCCACAGCCCAATGGTCCCACAGCCCAACGTTCCCACATTTCTAATGAATTTTTTTTCACCTAAAATCAGGCCCTATGTTCCCACGGCCCTATGTTCCCACATTTCTAATGTTTTTCTTAAAATTAGGGTTAGGGTTATCTGTTAACCAGATTTAGCTAAAAGCTACATTCCATCTGTAGTCCATTGCTACTGGATAATAGGTTGGGTGTAACTGGCTACCAAATTGGGAGAAAGGGGGATAAAATCTGATACAAATTTATGCAAAAGGAAATGTGGGAACATAGGGCCTAATTTTGGAAAACAAACCTTAGAAATGTGGGAACATAGGGCTGTGGGAACATAGGCACGCTCCCCAATCCAACCGAGGGTGAAAATGAGCCGCGGTGCTAAGCCCAAGTCCTGGGCCTGTTCCACCCCTGAGCCCTGGACTGTTATTAAGGGCTGAAAACAGCGAGGCAATCGCCTGCTCCGCCTGTCCATGCCGCGAGGCGCTTCATCTGGAGAACAAGTTTCAAACCTCTGAGCCCAAGATCGATATTTTTAATGAGCAACTGATTAATGGTCACAACAGCAACTCCTGCTCAGGTTTAAATGTGGGAAATATAGCAAAGATTTTACAAAACAAAGATAATGGACTATGATGATTTATTCCCTTCATATGAATTTATAGAACAACTACTGTGCGTCGTCCACATCCTGTGAGCCCGTTGAGGCTGTCAACTAGAGCTGCTTTCATGCTCCACATTCTGCTTCACCTATCCAACACTGATCGGTCTATTTAGGCCATCAGAAATGCCCAGCTGTTCTTCTTCTCTGCCAAAGCCACCGCTGCTTATTTCACCTCAAGTATCTAATGCTTGGCTTTATTGAGCCCCAGCACCACTCTGCTATCATCACTCGCCAAACTCCCTCTCTCTCTCTCTCTTTCTCTTTGTGCAAGTGTACGGTGTGGTGTTTGTACCTGACTGAACTGAAATCACGTCAAGTGCTTTCTGCATTTTGATTCGCTGTTTACAAGTTAGTTTCCTCTTAGCCAAATGCTAAGCGTGTAACTTTAAGCTGGGCTTAGGGTAGTCGTGGAAGAAGTGAAGCCAGCATTATGGCAGCATTTTTTTTTTTTCTCAACCTTTGTGCGGTTGTTTATTTTTATTCACAGTTTATTGATATCCAACGCTGTCTAAACTGCTCCAAATTCCAAACCCCAAGTTCATTGGGTATCCAGGAAGCCAAGTGGGAAGTAGATCGGAATGAACGGTTCTCGAGATATTTGAAAGACAACGGACACACACACTACTCCACACTTGTGTTCTCTCCGTCATCACAGTCCAGCTCACAATACCCATCGAATCCCCCTCTCTTCACTTCTTTGCAGAGAGGATCTCAACCTGTGTGCAACATTAAAGCTTTAACTCTCTAAAAAGAAGCAACAATTACATACTCTAGTGTTTAAATGTCTTTAACATCCGTGTGTGTGTGTGTGTGTGTGTGTGTGTTTTCCTTCAGGGCACATGCTGATTGGCACTGATGTCAAGCTAAACAGCCCCATGTCGCTAGTTGGACAAGCCCTGGCGGAGATCCTGCAGTACCCAGAGAGGGCCCGGGACGCCCTCAGAGTGCTCTTACACCTGGTGAGACCGATGTTCTTCTTTCTTTCTTTTTTTTTACTTTTTTTTTTTTATTGTTTATTTATCAAGGACAATACCTATAACATCATGACAACCCAATATGAAAGTTACAAGGTGTTTAGGATGTCTAGCCTCCGCTAATTTCCAGTCCTTGTCCCTGGTCAGGCTTTTACAAAAGCAACAACAAAAACAACAAAACAACTATAACATTTTCTGAAAAATACAGAAAGAAAGAAGCAGAAAAAAAATGACCAATAAAACTTGTGTCGCTAAGGGACATCGTTAGTGCTCACATCTCTGTTGTTGTTTTAGCCATAATTGGTCTTTTGTGTTAAACACTTTTAATTCTGTTTGGGATTTAATTTCCGTGTATGAAGAATTCCATAAGTGGACACCTTTTTCTAGTCTATATCCTTGACGTTCCACTTCCGGGATTGCTCCGTTGCCGCTGGAATATTTTGCTGGATTTCACTCATTTAGGCCCGATATCCTTTGCCTATGGACTATGGTTAACTGCTCTTCAGATCTCTGCAGGGTAAATCCAGACAGCTAGCTAGACTATCTGTCCAATCTGAGTTTTCTGTTGCACGACTAAAACTACTTTTGAACGTACACACGTTCCACCAAAACAAGTTCCTTCCCGATGCCATTTAGCAGAGGCGCCGTGGCTTTTCTTTTAGCCAGACCTTCCTCAAGCGCGCTTTGGAGGAGGGTCTGGCAAAGCAAGTCTAACCTTTTACTGACCAGGAGAATTGACCAAAACATTTTTTCTGCACTCTACAATTCTGGTTAACTACTCTTCTGGTCGTGGTCCAGCCGTTATTTCTCTGTGTAATAAGTTTAGAAACCACGCCTGGGGCCAGCCCATTTAAACACTTTTTCACACTCACAAAAATTCTCATTATAAAGATACAAAAAAGAATCAGACTGACTGTAATCTTTCACAAATAATAAATATGGTTCCATACTATAGTGACGTTATGTGCATCACTGCATTTCATCCCCTCTCCCAGTTCCATGATCAACAGTCACCAGTAATTGCTTTTCTCAGCACGTTTTCTTCCCTCTGTCCTTCGGCAGGCTCTGATGCATCCTTTTCCTTCATCTACTGAAAAAAAACGATACTTTTTATCTTAAATCAATACACATTCTGTACAGTATACACCCAGCTCCATCAATCAGATCTCCAGTAGAGCATGTTGCTTACTGATATCCCCAAAATGCTGTAAATAAAATTTCAGGGCGCATCACACCACATCAGAAAATCCTACAGCGTTCCAGTTTGACTTCTATTTATTTGCCTCTTAAAGTCTCTTATTAGCGTCACAAATGGATGTGTTGCACATTTCCTTTTTCAGAATATTTGAAAATCAAAGAATATTTGATCATGAGTCATTTCGGAAAAGAACAGAATCAAAGCAGGCACACAAAGCCAGACAAGAGCACTACGTTGTTCTTTCATTGGGATGTGGGTGCAACTTCAAAAAATGCTTTAATGAGTTTTTAATGAGAATTGTTAGGCCAGACCACGATGTGAAAACTGGAGAATAAAGACTCAATTATGTGACTTAAAGCAGTTTTGTTTGTGTGTTTTAACCGACGTGGTTTGAACTTCCTCCCTGCAGGTTGAGAAGTCTTTGCAGCGCATTCAGAGCGGCCAGTGTAACGCCATGTACACATCGCAACAAAGCGTCGAGAACAAGGTCTGTGTTTTTTTCATCGTTCTGTCTCTTCTGTCTTTGAAATGTCGGCCTCGGTGTCTGCTCTGTCAATGCCCACGCGTCTTCTCTCTCCTCTGGGGGGCAGGTGGGTGGGGTGCCCGGGTGGCAGGCCCTCCTGTCTGCGGTGGGTTTCCGGTTGGACTTCTCTGGCAGCGGCGCTGGTCTCCCCGCGGCAGTTTTCTTCCCCACCTCAGACCCCGGTGAACGGCTGCAACAGTGCAGCACCACTCTGCAGTCCCTGCTCGGTAACACAGCTTTCCCCCATTAGTCAAAATGTCTCTCGTGTCAATAAGGGGCCTTGAAATTGATCTTTGCATCGCTGCAGTGACAGACCATATTTGATTATTTACCTACTGATGTTACTTGATGGTTTTCAGCTCGCTGCTTTTATTTATTTATTTATTTATTTTTTGCCCTTTGTCTGTTGTCTGCTGGTCAGACATTCAGGAAGTGTCTTTTTCAAGAGCAGATACAAAATTGTAATAAGTTGATCAAATAAATCTGCTTGAATTTGTTGATGAAAACCATGTGTAGAAATATATAATATTAAGAAGGTGACGCATCGTGATATCGAATCGATTTGAATCATTAACAGGAAAATCTCAATCAAATTGAATCATGAGACCAGTGAAGATTTAGAATAACAACCTGTTTAGTCCCTCCAGGATCCAGAATTCAGACTGTATTATCATAAAGCGTGTACCTGTAAAATCTGACCATATTAGTTGGATAAATATTCATTGTAACTTAGTCTATATCCTCGACGTTCTGATTCTGATTGCTCTGTTGCCGATGGAAAGTTCACTTGATTTCACTGATTTATTGATCTGTTGCCTTGGACTTCCTTTGTGTTGCAATTTTAAACTCCGGTGGATTTGTGAGGACTATGGTTAACTCCTCCTCAGATCTCTGCAGGGTAAATCCAGACAGCTAGCTAGACTATCTGTCCAATCTGAGTTCTCTGTTGCACGACTAAAACTACTTTTGAACGTACACATGTTCCACCAAAACAAGTTCCTTCCAGAGGCTATTTTGCAGAAGTGCCGTTGCACCGTCTGGCGCTTATCACCGCCCATGACGATTGTGATTGGTTTAAAAAAATGCCAATAAACCAGAGCACGTTTTTTTCCCATCCCAGAATGCTTTGTGGACTAGCCAGACCTTCCTCCGCAGGACCGCAGTGGAGGAGGGTCTGGCAAAGCGAGACTAATTGTCATTAATTTCATGATGAAGATATGAAATCTCTGCTTTAAAGTGTAATTAACGTTCTGTCCATCCGCAGGTCTCACTCCTCCAGCTCTGCAGGCTCTCTGTAAATTGGTCACAGTGTCCGAGGCCGGGGAACAGCTGATTCATAAGGTACCGTCATGTTGTGAAGTTGTGGAAGTTATGCCCGTGAATGCATGTGTGTTGTTGTCCTTATTAGTGTGAATCTAACATGTCTAAAATGTCCTGTACTGGTCATATCTGTACCCTACTCCTGATTGGATTAAGGACATCACTTATAGTCATGCAGCTATAAATGGAGCTTTATTTAAAGGACAAAACACAACTCCCTTTGCTGTCATTGTGTATATTCAGCTACTGTGTTACATCCTTCTTTGCTCGTCGTAGCCCTCCATATAGCCAATGTGTGTCATCAGGTATCATCATTCATGCATGGCTGAGTGTGCAGTGCCTCAAACCCAACAGTTACACAGGAATAAACCACTAAAGTTCTGTTTCCTCCCCTCTCATACCCACCTCACAAAGGCGGTTAAAAGCATGGTGGGAATGGTAAGTGTTTCATGTTGAGTTCATGGAGAATTTAAGACGGTCACAGCAGGCCACACAAAGAGCACTAACGTTTTATTATAAATATGTGGGCGCTATGTAGGGTTGCAACTAACAATTTTTTTTTTATTGTCGATTAATCTGTCGATTATTTTCTCAATTAATGGTTTAGTTGTTTTGGTCTATAAAATGTCTGTAAAATTGTGAAAAATGGGCGCCTGGATAGCTCCATTGGTAGAGTGGGCGCCCTTTCATGTCTTCTGCTGTCCTATGTAAATAAAGGCTGAAAATGCCAAAAAGAAATAATCTTAAAAATGTCAAACAGTGTTTCCCAAAAAGCCCAAGATGACGTCCTCAAATGTCTTTGTTTTGTCCACAGCTCAAAGATATTCAGTTTACTGTCACAGAGGAGAGAAGGAACTAGAACAATATTCACATTTAACAAGCTGGAATCAAAAGAATCTTTAACCGATTTAACGGATTATCAAAATAGTTGGCGATGACTTTATTAGTTGACAACTAATCGCCCAGTCTTTGCGGCTCTAGTGCTATGTAATCTATCTTGCTTTAATGACGCGTGTTGACTCAGCTCAGATGTTGTTGCGAAACAAGACCAACTCTCTGAAGCATCACATTTCCTCTCCGAAGCTTCACCAGGTGCTGGTTCAGTTGCAGCCAGGCGACAAAGAGCAAGACTTCTCCCTGGCTCCCATCCAAGTGTCCATAAGCGTGCAGCTGTGGAGGCTTCCAGGCTGCCACGAGTTCCTGGCTGCGCTCGGTGAGTCCTCAGTAGAATAAACCAAGGTTCACTTTTTATTTTGAAATGAAACTAAGTGCAACAAACCGCTCAGACTAGATAACAATACATGTATGAATGTCATAATTAGGGATGCGCCAAATCCAGATTTTTGGGGATCGGCCGAATACCGAATCCACTGCCGAAACAGAATACCAAATATTCCTCCTCCCATCCTCAGTCCATTAACACCGTAAACACATTAATTAAGTAAACAAGGTCCACAGCTGTTTATTTTTCATTTTATTTTATTTTAACTGTAAAAAAAAGTTAAGTCGTCTGGTTAACACAGGTGTTTAGCTGTGACTGTCCTTCCTTTGCTGTACCTGAAGTTGCTGCATTCTGGCTGCTGTCTGTAGATTCTTTCATGCACAACTCGTATTCTTTCGTATGTTTTCATACCAAATGTTGTAACAGCGGCCATGTTGTGTATAGTTTAGGGTCCTCGCCACCACGAGACAAATCGGCATTGCAGATTGAACATGTAGCTGGACTTGAATGGCCTTCTTTTGACTGAAAGTACTGCCAAACAACAACTTTTTCTACTCATGAGTTCCATTTTCCCTTTCTCACAGCCTGCTGCATTGAACGGTCCACAGAAAATTCGAAGGTTTGGCAGAAACCGAACCCCGTCAAAAAGCCCAATATTCAGCCCGAAGCCGAATCCTGGATTCGGTGCATCCCTACTCATAATAACACTAAACGAGTATAATGAAAAAAAGCTTATTGTTGCTTAGGATGAAAGATGGTGTTGGAAGAAATATTCAGATTCTTTACTTCAGTAAAAATAGCAAAACCACGCTGTAGAAAGACACAAGTCAAAGTCCTGCAAACTGTAACAAGAGTAAAAGTACTCCTGCAGATTAAAGAGTTTAATTTATATTTATATTTATTTATGTACACAGCGTTTGGTACCGCTTTATAACCAGGCATACTTTATGAGAGGTTTCTCAGTTTTAATAATAAAATAAGGCTTTATTACTGGCTGTTACGTAGTTCATTAATACATAACAGTCATTATCATGGAGGGGTTTGCTGGTGGACAACTCTTTTAACATTACCCACTTTGTCTTTTTAGCTTTTAAATTCATCAGGAAGACTGCTTCGATACATTGTTTAACTACATATCTTCTGGAAATGTCCTGCAGGACATCTGGAGCAAAATAAATGAACTATCAGCTTGTTAAACTTACAAGTGAAGGCTTAATCACTTATAAACACTACAATATATAACTTATTTCTTTATGAGAAAGCGGTAAGCAGGATTTTGGTGTTGTAGCTGCTCAATGTGGAGCTAATTTGAACGACAATAATGCATCATATCTTTCATTTCTAAAGCAGGGGTCTTCAAGCCAAGGATCCCTTAACTGAAAGAGAGAGACTACATAGCTTATATAAAATGAAGTTGCATATTAAACCAGGCCTACAATAACGTGTAGGCCCTATACATACATTTTTAGTACATAGGCACAATTCTAATTGTTGCCATGATTTGATAAATCAGGTTTTAATGTTAAACATACATGTATCAGAGAGAATCCTTAGGATTAACTGTATCTGGGATTTTAGTGACTACCTTATCTATAGGCCAGTAGGCCTATGTTCAGTGGGGGTTTTTTTTTCCACAAATTGTCAGGCTGATTTATATTGCAAATACTATGTTGGATTCATATTAGGATATTTTTATTTTCTTGGAAACTTTCAAAAAAATGAGCAATAATTTGGCGGCCCCCCCCTGCAGTAACTCTGAGGACCTCCTAGGGGTCCCGGACCCCCTGTTGAAGATCACTGTTCTAAAGTGCTATAGCTCTCGTAGTGGATTTAGTGGAGTAAAAAGCACAATGTTTCTCGCTGAAATGTACAGGAGTTAGAGGTTTAAATTAGCATAAAATTGAAGTAAAAGTACCCCAGAGTTGTACTCTAGTACAGTACTTGAGTAAATGTACTCCGTTCCATTCTGTCTCTCTCAGGTTTCGACCTCTGTGAGGTGGGTCAGGAGGAGGTCGTGCTGAAGACTGGAAAGCAGGCCAGCAGGCGCATCATGCATTTTGCCCTCCAGTCTCTCCTGGCACTCTTTGGTGAGAAGAATGCAGAACTTTCTTTTTCTTTCTTTGTCAAAACTACGTCTTGTCTCTTGAGCACACGTTGTTGCGGTGCATCTCCGGTCTTTCTCCATCCTTTAACTTTCTTCTCTGTTCTTTGAATGTGCCGTAGCGACCGGAGCCTCTCCCAGCTTAACAGACTGTTATGCTACCTGGCTAGCTAGCAGCTATAATGTTACCCAGCATGCCGATCGGCGGTGTACATTTGTAAATGTAAAATTATTAGTGTTTGAAATTGTTTAAAGTCACAAATTGTTTTATCCTGTTAAAGAGAGTTAGTTGTGGGTTATTAATTGTTGTGTTATAAAGTTACTACCATGAGTGAGAAGGGTACGCAGTTATCAGGGGTCCCGGTGCTGCGATGGAGGAAAAAAATAAACCTGGATCGGCCCGTGGATCTGTTAATTTTTCCGATCCAGCTATTTTGTCGATATCGGGGCAGATATCCGATCTTAATATCAGATCGGTGCACCCCTAGTCTCTATTCCAACCAGGCACAGATGTCTAGACTGTGTTAGTGAAGCCCAAACATCTGGAGCGCCCCCTGGTGGCTGGCTGCAGTACAGGTCATAAACCGCGCCCTCTCCGTATTAGCGAACGGGACATGGGCCACACTAAAAAAAATCAAATACAAGTCAAATACAATCTGTGTTAATTTTTCTGATAACTCTAGTTTGTATTAGTTATTTGATGCTATAAAAACTGGGTGAAAAGTAATGACAGCTGGGATTAAATCGCGATTGGTCGGGCGGGTGTATGGGCGGGACTTTGATACCGCGGCTCCACCTCCCGATCACTACTGCACAGACTCTGGTTCCTAAATTACAAGATGGCAGCGATTTTGGCTTCACTTTTGTACAGCGGGAGGAAGTGGAGACGCGTGGTCCATCTTTATATACAGACTATAGCTGTGTTTGAAACCGTTCCCTCATTCACTCACTCACTGTTCCCTGTATAGTGTTCATTAAATAGTGAACTATATAGGGAGCGACCAAACGAGATTTCAGACACTCACTGAAAACATCGTTGCGTCAGTAGGTGCGCCGGTTATTTGTGTGACGGAGGCGGGCGCGCCTAGCATCATGTAAACAAACTGACACTAAATGACTTCTAATACGTCCCTGGATAACACGACCGCATTGCATTGTGGTATACGGGAGTAAAGTGTAGGGTACATCGTATCTACACTCAAATTAGCAATGCAGGTATTTTATAAGGAACGATATAGTTAAATGAAATGAACCGAATTCACTGTATAGTGCACTATTTCCGTGATAGGGAACGATTTTGAACACAGCTTATGATTCCAACCTAACACCTCTCTTTCTTTTGTTTAGACTCCACAGAGCTTCCGAAGCGCCTGAGCATGGACAGTTCCTCGTCCCTGGAGTCTCTGTCGTCCTCCCAGTCGGCCTCCCAGCCTCACTCGTTGCCCCTCTCCTTCGGCTGCTACCCGCCTCAGCCCTCCTTCTTACCGCCCGTCTGCCCCGACAACCTCTCCTGCGACGCCATCTCCGTCTACAGCCTCAGCTCCCTCGCCTCCTCCCTCAGTTTCCTGTCCCGGCCGGAGCCCGCAGGGAGCGACGTCATCAGCCAGCGCTCGCATCAGCAGGAGCCGGACCGAACTCGCGGGGGAGGGGGCCTCTACGCCTCGCACCGCCACTCGGGCGGCCTGTCGAGAGGTCGCCTGACCAATCACGGAGGAGGGTTGGCGGGAGAAGGGGAGGATGAGGAGTACGAGGGGTACTCCATCATAAGCAGCGAGCCGTTGGGACGAGGCAGGAGGGAATGTGACACGCTGCCTCTGCCTGCGGGACACAGACACGGCAGAGGCGGTGCTGTGAGGGGGTCTGCCGGGCGCCACGGGTACCCCGTTACAATTTCCTCCAAGGGAAGCGTCAGCACGCCTACATCTCCGATTAAAGCTCCGCCACTGCCCCCGAAAGTTCCCAGCAGCCCCAAGCCCAAGCAGGAAATGTAAGTTTGATGTTATTGTCAGAAAAAAAGATGTGGTCATTTCTTAAAAGTGCTCTAAGCGATGTCACGCGTTTTTTAGGCTACAATATTTTTTTATCACATACAGCAAACATCTCCTCACTATCTGCTAGCTGCCTGTCCCCTGAACACACTGTAAAAAACATCTCCTCACTATCTGCTAGCTGCCTGTCCCCTGAACACACTGTAAAAAAAAGTGGTCTCTGTAGACATCCCAGGCTCCACAAACGGCAACAAAAACAAACCGCGCCAACCTGCACCACCAAACATAACAAACAGTGTTCCGGCCAATGACAGTGTTCCGGCCAAAGGCTCAACCAAAGGATTTGGTTGAGCCTTTTCCGCAGAAGCGTTAGCACGTAGGCTACCTCCACAATGCACATTCATGACTGTTTCAGGAAGCACGGAACGGAGGGGGAGGGGCGAGCTAGCCTCCGTTTTGTTTGACAATACTTCGAATGTCAACAAGAAGTAACGTCACCCAACATCGCTTAGAGCACCTTTAAATGCACCTGTTGGAGGTGTAAAGTGGGATGAACCACAGCAAAGTCCCCTATCTATGTTGTTTAGCCACGTTAGCTTCATGTCTCCAGGGATAGCAATGTTGGTCCACCACTTTGGTCCAGACTGAAGTATTTCAACAGCTACGGGATGGATTGGCACAACGTTTTGTAGTGACATGCATGGTTCCAAAACGAAGTATCCTAAAGAACTTCCCTGATTTTTTTTCCTCTTGCACCAGGTTTCAAGTTTTTCATTGTCATATGCACAACAATGCAATTCAAAGAAGAAATCGTTGGCAATGAAAATGTTTGAGAAAATTGAGAATATAAGACATAAAATAGTGCAGAAGTTAAAATACAGGAATACAATTTATATAAAATAAAGCAGGTTGACATTTGTGTTTTTAAGTAAAATGTCTGTTGGATGGAAACATGAGTCTTCCGTTTAATTGATGGGATTGCTGGGAAAACAGCAATTCTTTCTCATTTTTTGGCACCTAACTTCTTCAGCAGCAATCAACATAGAAACTTCATTCAAACTCCAAAATGTTGAGCTCATTGAGGACATTATCAGAATTACTTTTAGTGTTTGTATCGTTCATACTTTCCTAAATATTTCCTGTTTTTCGTGAAATTTCCACCAAGTTAATTAATGTAAATGAATGGATGGAATGTTCAGAGTTAGAGTGGCTGACATCAAAATCAGGAATTTTACAAACTAAAACAAGGTGATTTAAAACAGAAATGAGAAGGAATATTGCTACTCCACTTGCAAATATTTTCCACTTTACACCAGGATAGTTTTTATTCAAGCCTTGATGCGGTCAAACTTTTTAATGCCCGGGACGCATAAAATAACTCGTCTCTTACAGCTCTGTATCTTTTGGCCTTTCTGATATTTTGTTGTAAGTTGTTAGTTACGAAAGCTATATGTCATAGCATTTATAGTCTAAACCATGGATCTTCAACAGGGGGTCCGCGACCCCTAGGTGGTCCTCAGAGTCAATGCAGGGGGGCCTCCAAATCAAGTCTTGACATGAATCCAACATATTACATATTTTCTATTTTTTCTAACGTATACCTAAACGTATTAGCAAATATAAATCCCCACTGCTTACTGGTCTATAGGTAAGGTAGTCCCTAAGGCCGTCCACAGATACAGTTAATCCTAAGGATTCACTGTTCCACATGTATGTTTCACATTGAAACATGATTAATAAGATCATGCCAACAATCAGTAGGCTATTTTAATAGCTTAGTATTGTATGTAAAAAAGGAATGTATAAAGGTTTTGGGCCACCCTACACGTTATTGTAGGCCCAACTTAATATGCAACTTCATTTTATACAATATATGTAGTAGGGGGTCCCTGCTCCGTCTCTCATTCAGTTAAGGGGTCCTTGGCTTAAAAAAGGTTGAAGACCCCTGGTCTAAGCTCATTTGCAACTCTTGTTCCTAGATGGCTTAATTTGAACATACCTCAAATATTTTTGTTTTTGCAGCTCGCCTCCTCAGAAGAAAGGGAAGGTAAGCAGCTCTGAGTCGGACCAGTCGAGCACTGAGACAGACAGCACGGTCAAGTCCCAGGAGGAGAGGACGGTGCCTGTGGGACAGCTGGATCCCCAGGAACTGGCCCAGAAGATTCTGGAGGAGACCCAGAGCCACATGCAAGCTGTGGAGAGCCTGCAGAAAGCAAACCTCAGAGGGAAGACAACCAGGGGGCCGGCTGAGAGAGAAGAGGCCCATGCCAGGCAGCCTTCGCTGTCCACTCCCACAACCCCAACGTTGACTCCCACTGGAGGAGCGCGAGGCTTTCAGCCCTCTGAGACCAGTGCGTTTAGCAGACCACCAAGTAGGGCAAGTCTAAAGGCTTGCTCTTCTCCTCTTTCCCTCTCCAGTCATCTTTCACCCCTCTCCACTTCAGTTTCAACACCTCCCCCAACTCGGCCTAAACCCCCATCCCGCTCCTCGTCGCTGCAGAAAATCAGCTCCGGCTACAACAGCCCTGCTCATTCCTCTCCTTCTTTATCTCTCTCTGTGACAGAGCAGGGTTGGCCTTTCGCGACTTCTTCCCCCGATGTGCACGCACGGGCTCAGCTCAAACTGAAATACCCTCCCTCACCTTACACCGCCCACATCTCGCCTTCGCACTCCCCGGCTGACAGCGCCCCATCGCCGGCCTTTTCCTATTCCTCCACAGGATCGGTTTCGGCCTCCTCCAGCCCTGCGAACACGCCCGAACTCAACCAGCCAAAACGGGACAACAAAGTCCAGACGATTCATAATTTAAAAACCTTCTGGGCCAACGCTGGCCAGAAACACGAGGTGCCCTGCCCTGCCAGTTTACTCCGAGGTGGGAATAAAAAAATGAGTACAGTTCAGAAAGATGTTTTGGGTTTGCTCAATCTCTCACCTAGACACGAGTCCGTCAGTAAAAACGTAGAGGCATCCGGGGATCACAACACTGGCGACAGACAGAACGGTCACCAAATACTGGAGGCTAAACCTCCTCCACCTCCATCGTCGAACTCTAAAGGGGGCATCAAAGTTCCCGCCGGGAACGGCTACAAGTTCCTCTCACCTGGACATTTCTTTCCATCCTCTAAATGTTAGGAGTTGGGATATTTGCCAGGCTGAACCCAGAGCCAGGGGGCCAATCTTCTGTTCCATTTTGGTGTTTGTGCTATGACAGAAGCTGTCCATTTGTCAGCTGAATACTACCACATTTTTTTAGCAATACCTGCTGAAGACTATTATTAAAAAAAAGAAAAGAAGTATTGTTTCATACCGACAATGATTTTACACATCACTACTTTTTGTGTGAGGGGATGGTAATGTTTTGAATGTGATGATTGTGCCTTCTTCCGGAGAGAGCTGGAAGGACAAATGACTGAGAGAAATGTTGAGTCTCTGGCTTAAAATGTCTTTTCATGACTGACTAGAGCACATGTGTCTCAATGCCTCCCCGTACTGTACTCCCAGTCTGTCGACCGGATGCCTGAAAAAAGGAGAACATCTTCTGTCGACCCAAATGCTCGCTATATTTGTGTAAGTTGACCTGAATTTGATCTTGATTTTTTTTTTTTTGTGTGTGTGTAATTATTATTGTTAAATGTCATTATCGATGCTTACTGGTGTCATTCATTTTGTAAAGTAATCTGTGTTTTCCAGTCATTATTATACATTTTATAAAAGACAATTAAAGGAAGACGTGAGGAAAAGATTTTTGATATTTTTTATTGGAGATTTGATTTTATGTGCGATTGTCAGCATGGTACCTCTTGCTGTTCAGTGTTCCAGTGACTTTATAATGTACAATTTCACAGCGGTGCCAGACTCCTATTTACAAATATCTTCAATTCTCAAGAACTGAACCAATAAAAATGTTCCTTTTCTTGTTTTGTTTTCATGACATAAATCACGTCTCTTTCCACTAAATCAACATAAACAGTACATCTTTCGATTAGATTTCAGAAGTAGTAAAATGTATCTAGAATTCTACAGAAACTCACTCAAATCCAGTGGTGAAAAAAGTAACTTAGTACATTTACTCAAGTACTGCACTTAAAGGCAATTTTAAGGTTACTTGAGTATTTCCATTTTAAGATATAAACTTCTCCACTACATCTTAGAGGGACATATTTTACTTTTTACTCTTACTACATAAATTTAATTGCTATATAGTTACTTTTTAAGATTCAGATTTTACACAACGTGATCAGTTGATAAAATACGATGCATTGCGACAGAATATGAAGCATTTAAGAATGTATTTGCCTAAAAATATAATGAAATCAATCAGTCAAATTGCTTGGAATGGGATGATTACAATCAAAGTAAGCAGCAGGGTCTTTGTTAATTAGCTATAACCTTAATTACCAAATGTTATCTCTAAATCTTTCCAAAACTTCATCTTACGTTCACAATTGTGGAATAAGTGTATTTATAGTGACTCTTCTCTCTTGAAAAATGTACACCTATCTATTTCATAATATATTCCATTATATCAATGTCAGTAAAGCCATACGGTTTCAATGAATGTGTTGAAAACATGTTTATATGAGACAGTGTAATGGACAATGGTGTGGGTTTTTCAGCCAATCACATTTTTCCTGGAGGGCGGAACAAACTTGTTGATAATTCTGTCTGGTCGCCACTCCCAGTGCGCAGGCGCAGCCCGGGTGACGAAGATGGTGCTCATCAAGGAATAGTGAGTCTGAAGTGTTTTTTAAAAACGTCTTTTGGTGCATTTAGAGCCGCATTTTCCTCCATCCGAAAGCGTATTACTGAGGAGTAAACATGTGTGTATCGTGTAGTGCGGGTAGATCGCTAGATTTTTCAGTCACGTAGCACGTAAAAAGCCAGCTTTGAGCAGGGTGGATCAAGACGTGGATAACGGGACACACCGGTCTTTTTTAGGCGTTGCTAGTGCAAGCTAACGTTAGCCATTGAGCTGTAGCAGCAGCGGGATAATTAGCTAGCTTCTTAATGCAAATGAGTTACATAAAAAGGATACGCTGGTTAACCACAAACAATATGCACATTCCGTTAATTTGACATGGCTTTGATGGTTGAATATATCACCACCGTTAACGTAGCTAGCCAGTTAGCAGCATGTCATATAGCTATGTAAAGTACCGTTACGTTACGGCGCTGAAGTTAGCTTCCGATCGAAGTTAAGGGTAAAAGGAAACATAACTTGCATTGCTGAGCGACCGATTATCAATTTTAGCACCTTATGTTATTCAATCGTGTTAGACATTTAAGACAAGGCATTTAAGCTGCCTGAAACCCACTCGATTCATGAAAGCTTTTATTCTATTAGTGTAAATGCAAAAAAGGGAGATTTTACTGTATTTTTCGCATCAAGACCACATAGCTATCTAGACTTGTTAATTCAGAACTACATTATTCCAGAGAGGCTAAAGACTATTTAAAACACAATTTTAGATTTGTTTGACACGTCTGTCCATAGTGGTTTTCGATCTGGTCCAATGTTATACATGTAATCTCCATGTGGGAAAAAAAAGCAGCGAAATCTCCTTTTTGCATTTTCACAAATAGAATAAAGCTTTCACAAATGTGAAGAAGAAAAATGTTTAGCTTGTCTGGGATAACGTAAAGGGATCAATGGCTCAGCAATGCAAGTTATGTGTACCTGAACATGAACCTCCGACCGAAAGCTGACTTCAGCGTCGTCGTAATGTTAAGCTCCCGTGTGTGACAGATTAGGCTTGGTCGGATTTACCATTGATGCTAGCTGTTGCTAAGTTAGCAGTAGCAGCCGGCTAGCTGCTACCATTATGCTGCTACCATTATTCTGACAACGGGGTTCATTAGTAAAGCACACTTCTAACATTGGCTTACTGCTAAGTTGGTTTATGAGACATGACCATAGCGGTAACAAGCAGTTCGACATGAATTATGCTGCAGTATTTGCCCAAATCACGTAGCTAGCATATGTACCCTTCAAGCTACAAGCTAGCTTGAGGTTAACGAAGGACTACTTGGCTGTTACTTTGTTGGCGCTAGCATTACAGAGTTAGCTATTTAACTGGGCGGCTAATACGAACATAAACTGCATCATTAACGCAATTAATAATCATCTTTTCAGCCCATAAATCTGCTGTATTTGAACTGTGAGGTGGTCGTTTTTATCCACTTTCTGTCTCAGCAAAGCTAACTAGCTTTTACTATGTGGCTAACCTATGTCCGCTCCAGATATAACGGTACCTGTTGTAGCCGTGGGATGTTAAACTAGCATTGGTTAACCCAGTGGCCCCCAAAGTGGGGTCCAGGGACCCCCAGGGGTCCTTAAGTGGGGTTCAGCGGGTCCCCAGCACAAACGGGAATGACATAATGTCACCCAATGACGAAATGTATGACCATTTGGTCATAGGTTTTTCATACACTTTATGTAATAGAACATTTAAAAGCAAAAATCCTGTCAGACTGGGGGGCCCCTGGGACAAAGGGGGTCCTTAATGTAAACAAAAAAAAAAATATGGGAACCACTGGGTACACCCACTCCCCAGTGTTGTGTACAGCAGTGGTGCTAACGTAAATCACAGCAGGAAAAATCTGGTCAGCACTAAATGCTTTTTAAACAAAATGGATGTGGCAAAGTTTGGGTCTATGTTTAATTTTTATTTGCATACCATTTATTCTGCTTTATAGGACTTCTGTGTCTGTAAAAAAAAAAAAAGTGTTTGTAGCTAGCTGCAACAGGCATGTTGTGTTTCTACAGCTGAGCTATCTGTCCACAGCCATGTAATAATTATAACTTTAATAACAGTTACAGATTGCTCAAACAAAGTACACAAGAGATAAATAAAACTATACAGTAAGAAGTAAAACCATGTGTATTGCATAAAATAATCAATGAAATGAATATGAAATTGTCCAGCGGTCAGTTAAAAGCCAGTTTTAAAAGGTGCATTTTTAGCTGAGGTGGTGTTGACTAATTTGCCCCAAATCTGCTCTCTCTAGTGTCTCACTATAGAACAATATATTGACTATCTTTCTCACCACGTGATCAATAAACAAATAGATTTTCCTATCAAATCATGTCTTTACATTTTCCAACTGTCAGTTCTGAAAATTGTGACTCATTAACGGCAACACATTTATAGCAGACCTGTTGTTTAAAAGAAGCTTCAAGATGAAATTGTAGATGGAAAACGTGGTTATACTTTTCCTAACCTAGAACAGGAGCTGGGCTCAGGGGGGGAAATGTGTAGGCATATATGTTAAGGAGCTCATGAAGAGAAAAGTACATTAATTATTGGTGTCGCCAATTTATTTTCTGATGGCACCTATATAGAAATGAATAATTGAAGGCATCTGGGAGAGAGCTCGGTCATACCTCAATGGTTGTCTGTGTGGTTATGTAATTAGCGATGCCTCAGTAGGATGGATATTGGACATATCTACAAACCAAATCTATCCTGGAGTTCCCCCATTCATGGGAAAACTACTATATGAAAACCTGTGCAGTGAATACCAATTTGTTTTTCTTTACTGCAACTTCATGGTCTTTTTAGGCGGTGTTTATCAGTTTGTTTCAGTACCAAATCGAATGTGATCTTATGTGCAATCCCAACCTTAAAAATCTCCAAAAACACATTATTTAAAAAAAGGTACCTATTGTGACATCAATTAGTTTAACATGCTGTAAATACACTATGGACATGGCAACCTTACATACTGTAAAATGAACTATTTACATAATGTAAAGAGCGAGTTGTTATCGCTGTTGTGAAACTCAACTTTGGCCATGATCCAAAGGGAAACGCTGTGCTGTACATTCAGGTGCATTAGGTAGCACTGTGAAGCCACAGTGCCTGTGCTGCGCGTTGTCTGTCCTGTCTGCAATGCCACATAGAGGACTTACACTGGATCTTACGTAAGGTGAGCTGGACTACAAGACCTCTTGAACTGTGACAGGTCAACCTTTTGTTGAATAGTTTTGCCCTTTATAATCCTGCAAAGCTATTTCCAGTGCGCGCCCTCTCTCTCCGCTGCAGTTGCTCTGTATGACCGAGTGAGTATTGGCCGGTGTAGACACAGTTAACTTTGGTACGTAATAAATATATGACACTGAACACCTGTGGTGAGTGGATGTGCCTGCATTTTTTTTTTTTATGTCACTGGCTACATTGGTACAACCCAATCACTTTTTCTTTCTTTTTTTTGCAGTGAGTAATCAATAACTGATTAATCATTTACAGCTGTAAGCTGAGGAGAAGTTGAGCCTTTAGTGTAGGGCTGGGCGATAGGGAGAAAAATCTGATATCCCGATATTCTTGACCAAATACCTCGAAATCAATATTGCGGTGATATTCTAGGGTTGACAACTGGTGCTTTAATAAAATATCTTCACACTTGGATTTTCGATAAATAATCATCAGTAATGTGGACATAAAGTCTTAGTGGGGAAAAGGCAAATAATAGAACAGCTAGAACAGTCTGGTAAGTTCAGAAAAGGACATCACTTTACTGTGATGCAGCCTTTAAAACCAGGAATAGACAACACTTATGTCATATCACGATATTACGATATCCAAAATATAAGACGATATTTAGTCTCTCTTTAGTCTCTATCACGATATTGATATAATATCGATATATAATGGGCAGATTCCAGGCCTTCACATTTCTTTTGTCTGACTTGATCTCATGTAGAAGCAACACACAAACTACTTTGATTAAATATATATTTTCCCTTTTTGAAGCCACTAAAATGAAACGGATGCTGCAGTAGGTTTTTAGAAAACAGTAGTGAATACACCGTAGGCGGAAGATAGAGGCAAATGCCGTTGATTAATTTCCCATCTCATGTTGAAATCTAATCCAAGGTATTCAGGGGGAATTAACGGGTGTGTAGACTTTGTGTCGAGTGAAAGCTCTCAGCTCTCCCTGGCGCTGGATTAAAAGCCCTCTGGTGTAACGTGGTCACAGTGCTTGATCCATCTACTTCACAGTCTCGTGCAGTGGATGCTGTTGTACGTCTTTGCCAGAGCCGACATGTTAATTTCTCTCTGTTACAAAAGCCACACGTCAGTATCAGCCCAGACCACAAACACTGACTGCGCTCTGCCTTTTTGTTTATCCCAGTTGTGCTTCATCGTTCCTCCGTCGGAGACCAAATCTGGATATGTTTTTACAAAAAGGAAAGATCTATCATGACTGTGTGACATGAAGTACTATCAGTGTCTTTGTGTAGCACACACAATGTGTCCATTTTAGTGGTTAAAGTCTTTTTTTCTTGAGGAAAAATAAAAGATGGTAAATGTTTCAGCTGGGAGTTTAGGATGTTATCGATCGAAGTATCGATTATCTACAGATTATATATCCTTTTTTTTTATCGTTTCAGTCAATAAAATGTCCTAAAACAAGCTCGGATTTATTTTTATTTTGTCTGACAGGCAGTCCAAAACCAAAAGATATTCAGTTCAAAAGACATGGCCTCAAACATACAGTGCAATGAATGTCCAACGGTTATCAAAACGGTTGCAGATGTATTTTCTGTCAATCATTTGTTTCAGCACTGTTGTAAGCATCATTGGTAGGGCTGCTCCCTCTTAGTCGATTAGTTGACTAATCAGTCGTTTTGGTCTTAGTCAACTTAGATTTCTTTAGTCCATTAGTCATGTTTGATGCTTTTTTTCATGCTGAATGACTTATTTCCAAGAAACGTACGAGCACATCTCTGGTAAACACAAGAATTAAAGTGGTGCTTTTGCATGACTGCGGAGAAACTCAGATTTACAGATCTGTCGATTAAATCAACTAATCGATCAGTCGATACAATTGAATGAGTGTTAGTCGACTAAGAATTTCTTCAATCCAGCACAGCCATACTTATTGGCCACATCCGTTGAACAGTTTTTTAACATATTCTTTTAATAATATATTCTCCATGTCTCTTAATTCTCGATGGCCATGATTCCTGGTTATTCTGCTGTGTGAGCTGCTGCTCTAGCCTTGTCCGTTTTTGTAACTGTGAAAGAGAATTTCACAAGATCATTATTGATTGATTCAAGCACGTTGTGTTAAGGAAATAGTACTTGGTTTCCTTTCCTTTTTGTATAATCAAATAACCGGACAGTGTAAAGTACATTGCGACCAACTCTTAACTTAATAAAAGCGCGACAGTCCAGTCCGTCACATTGACATATTGAGAGGAAATGGAGAGACAGATTTTTGTATTGGAAGGCTCAACCATGGACCGTTTCGAATCCTTAACATTTATACATCTTCATTATATATCCCCCCACCCTATTTACACACACATGTGCTAAACTTGTTTGTTTCTCTCTCCATTTCCTGCCCCACCTCTCCCTTGTTTCCTCCCTCTCTCTCTCAGCCGTGTAGTGTTGCCAGTCTCTGTGGAAGAGGTGAGTAATCATTACCGACATGCCCTCTTTTGATATCCAAAGTGATGCATCCCATTGTTCCTTGTGCAGTATCCTACATATTGCCAGTTACAAGCACGGTGGTATAGTCCTAGTATAGTCCCCCCCGTACACAGAATGCTCCTCCACTCAGGCTTTTTCGTCCGGGTCACATACCAAGACAAAAAAAGCCTTTGTTAGAGAGCACTGGTATTGATCTGACAGGCTGGTGGTGGTGTTTGCAGAGAGAGAGAACTGGCCTGGAGTGTGAGCTCAGCCTTTTAAAAACTACAATCTCTCTTGTCATCTTTCTCTTAATAGGAATCACTTTTGTGTGTGTGTGTGTGTGTGTGTGTGTGTGTGTGTGTGTGTGTGTGTGTGTGTGTGTGTGTGTGTGTGTGTGTGTGTGTGTGTGTGTGTGTGTGTGTGTGTGTGTGTGTGTGTGTGTGTGTGTGTGTGTGTGTGTGTGTGTGTGTGTGTGCGTGCGTGCGTGCGTGCGCGCGCGCGTGCGTGCGCGAGCCCAGACCCCAGTGTGATAACCAGTGACATCATACAGTGGCCCTATTTCACAGCCCTTTCTGAAAGGGGGAAAACACAATGTGGCTGACTGTTAGAGCATTTAGTTTAGTAGAATAAGCATAACCATAATTATATCCAGGGTGCGATTTTTTTTCCACATAATTTAGCCTCTGCTGAATTATTTTTATCCCCAGTGGGGACAAAATGTATTCTCCCCGTCCTCCTCCTCCTCTAAGTGATCAATACTTCACCAATAGACCATTATATTACAGTATATACCTAGTCACGCATTGCCAGACCTTCCTCCACAGCGCTGTGGGAGGAGGGTGTGGTCAGTCCACACAGCCCCCATACGGACCAAAGTACGGTGTTGGACTGGTAGCTGGAGAGGAGCCAGTTCACCTCCTGGGCACTGCCAAGGTGCTCTTGAGCAAGGCACCGAACCCCCCCCCAACTGCTCGGGGTGCCTGTCCATAGACAGCTACAACCCCCCCCCTCATTCTGACATCTCTCCATTAGTGCATGTATAGGTACTGAGCATGTGTGTATAATTCAGGCCTGTGTGTAATAACAACAAAAGAATGAAAACATTGTAATTTTCCTTGCAGGATTATTATTATTATTATTATTATTATTATTATTATTATTATTATTATTATTGAGTTAACTTAAATTGAGTCTAGGAATTCCCTGTGCAGCATCTAGTGGCTGTTGGGGTTACTGCACCCTTGAAGCACCTGCCTTGCCTTCAGGGATCTTTTCAGTCTTTGCCTATTCTAGCAAATAATGACAGGATGTGTCCCTGTGCTTTTTTAAGGCCATTTATTCCGACCGTGTCTTCTTTTCTCCTCCCATTTCTCGCAGTATCAAGTAGGGCAACTGTTCTCTGTGGCCGAGGCCAGCAAGAATGAGACCGGAGGAGGAGAAGGCATCGAGGTGCTGAAGAATGAGCCTTACGAGAAGGACGGGGAGAAGGGACAATACACACACAAAATATACCATCTAAAGAGGCAAGTCTTTGGAACCAAATATAAAGTTCTCTGTGAGTGAGAGCGCTTGCACTTCTGTTTCACCGTTTTTACAGAAAACCATTCAATACCACTGAGTTCATAGGGTGGACAAAATAATGTAACAACCTTATCGAAGGAGTACTTTGACTCACACATAGACAGCTAAGCTGGGTACTGTTGGGCATAATGTGTAAGCTCTAAAGAAACATACTGTACGTGCAGCAGCGAGTGGCTGCGATTAAAAGCTCACTGATGGCGATGGAGAGGCAGGTGAACATCTGCCGCCTTGGTATTTACCACAGAATATAAACTGGTACCTAGAAATATTTTATTATTTATAAAAACCCTCTTCACGAAGCCGGCATTTATGGCATAGTTATCACCTTTTGGCCAACGCCCCCACCTCCCCCGGACAAGTAACCCAAGTAGGTAAAGCACATAAAACCGAGAGCCCTGGCAACGGAAACAAGATCTGAAATTTTGCCTCCATCTGGACGTGTTTGTTTGGATCGCAGGCTGCCAGTTGCCAGCTGTGAAATCGGATGTCAGAACTGTTTTGGCTGCTATCTGAGGGGAGACATTAGGTGTTGATGACTACTCTGCATGCCAAAATAAGCAGCCATTTTACTAATAAACCAGCTCTACCTTTTATATTACATTCCTGCATGATGCTCTCCATATTTCAAAATAATATCCCAACACACACACAAACAAAACAAGAGTAGTGCGATGGAATCGGATACCTTTTGATACATAGATACATCAGGGGTGTTCAAGAGGTCCAGTAAGTCCAAAGAATTCCATACCTACAAATATGAGATATATATACTAATAATACTAAGTCTGCCAGTCGGTGACCCCTGGCCTACGTCATTAGAGGAAGAAAGGGCAGTTTGTGCAAAATTCGATTCCCTCAAATAACTCAAGGCCTTTCTCCTTAATCAAAGGTTTAATATCCCATCTGTTTAAATCATTTCTACATAGCAGTACAAGAAGTGAAGCTGTTCTGAAATCGTCCTACTTCTTTGCCAGGTGTTTCCTCTTATTTTGTCCACTCTCTGTATGTTGTGTGACTGGTTCTTTGGTACTGCAGGAAATAGGTGTTGGGGTTTTTGGGACAAAAGATTTAGGTCCATCGTCCGAGTGCCACCAACAACAAAAAGGACAAATCAATATGAGTAGAAACATAGAATTGACCAAATGTTTGGATTAAGGCCCTTGTCCACGTAAGCGTTTTTAGCTTTTCTGCTGAAAACACAAATTTCACTGTTTTTACACAAAAAAAAATGACTCCAACCAGTTAATCGATTATCAAAATAGTTGAAGATTAATAGTTGACTACATACACTTGATGGCTCCACAGAGATTTTTAAAGACTTTGAGAAATTTTAAATGTCAAAACAGAAATCTGAGAGAAATTTATTCCAGAAAACTCGACACGTATCCAGGACAAAAACATGTTCTGTTGCTATGGAAAATACACTAAAAAGGTCAAAAAGTAAAGTAGAACACATGGCTCGTTTTAAAGTTAGGACGTTTTTTGTTGTGTTTTTTTAAGTTTTATAAAGCTGCAACTAACGATTGTTTTCTGTATCAATTTAATCTGCTAAATTATTAACCGTTTGGTCCACAAAAAGTCCAAAAACAGCGAAAAAAAATGTCTCTTCAGTTTCTCAAGATGATGTCTTTGTTCAAATGTCTTCTGTCAAAAAATAAAAATAAATAAATCAGTTTAATATGATACAAAACAAAAGAAGCAGAGGCTGAAAATGACATTTTCTGATAATTTCTTCTGAATATTACCCTAAATTTTCTTTTTTTTTATTGTTGCTGTTATTTTTCTGTCGATCGGAGGATAGGCGCGCTTTGGAGACGCAGGGACAAGAAGGAGAAAAAAAAAAAAGAGGCAAATGTGCCGCGCTCAGTGCAGAATAGATGTTTAGCACCGTGTAAATACACTGCGCTCCTATTGCAAAGAAAAAAAAAATAATAATACTTTGCCCTCGGGGGGGGAAAAAACACTTTGGTCGACACGGCCCCTTAGCCCTGAAGATGCTAAATTGTCATTTTTAAGGAAGGTTTTTTTTTTTTTTAAGTACACAGTCCGCTCCAGATCTATGGATGTTTATTTTCTGAGGGACGGTGGACTAGATTGTCTGACTTCTTCTTCTCCCTCTGCAGTAAAGTCCCAGGTTATGTGAAGATGATTGCACCAGAGGGAGCGTTAGTTTTTCACGAAAAGGCTTGGAACGCCTACCCGTACTGTCGCACCAGTAAGTTCACGCTGAAGAATGAAATCACTTCCAGATGATGATGATGATGATGATGATGATGATGATGATGATGACCATGAAAAGATCATAGTTAACAAGAAATCATGGCGTCCACTTAATTGGACGTTTTGATGTGTTTTTACTACATGTGTGTATTTTTCAATAATGTAGTTTTTGAAAGCTTGTCAAACATGATAAATGCCACCCTGATTTTTGATACTGATTTAATTAATTTTTTTATTTTTTTTGGCTTTCCCTCTCCTTCCTCTGCAGTTGTGACGGTGAGTTGCTCTTTCCACGTTTCTTTCTTAAGGCCTGCTCCCAACTAGAGAGTGAAACGGCAAAAATTCATCTGCATATCTTCAAAGTATTTAGTTCTTGCAGCGACTACACGGCAAGCCAACCGCAAACCCATCAGCCAGCTGGGAACGTGCTAGCACTAGTCGGTCACAACAGCTCTCCTGGGATTCTTTCTGTTTTCTCTCTCCCTCCCCCACCTCTCCCCTCCACTCCCCCTAGCATTTCAGTTGTCATGATTGTACATTATTTCGTAATAAAGAGTTGCCAAAGAGGGGAAGAAAGCTCTCCAGGGATTACTAACAAAACAGCCATAGACACACAGTGTGTACCAATGAGCCCTGTTGCTTGACTGTCCAAACCATTCCTGTTTTACAGAGCCCTTTATTTGACTCCCACAGAGGAGGTTATGTAAAAGGGAGCGTTGCAACACAGCTTGTAAGCTCCGCCGTTTTCCTCCCATTTTGCGCCCTCCGGGCTCCCTGCTCCCTCAAATGTCAGCACTGTCAGGCGGCTCGGTCTGCGGCGCAACCGTGCACGTCCAAGTTCCAACGGATTTGAATTTGACGCAGAGTTTTACAGATTTACTTGGCCCCCTTGCGAGCAAAAATCACTGATCACGGAAAATCAAACGACCCATTCATTTGAATGGAATTGCAGTGAGATTTTGCCGTATTTAAAATGCTGGTGTAACTGGGCCTTTTTAGGTTGAGATACACACACACACACACACACACACACACACACACACGCACGCGCACACACACAGATACTGAGTGTATGCAACAGCCTTTACACTGACACACCTGTCTTTAGATGAGTGTTTTCACAGCCCAGTGTTGTTGTAGATTACCTGCACACTAGCTGCCGCTGCGGTGGTTAAAAATAGTTCTGAGCTGAGCAGCATCACTAGCGTTGTTTTCAGACTCAACATCTGATTGGCTAATTGGATTTGAGCCGCAGGGTTTAAGTACATCTCTGAGAATCCTCCCATTCACGGGGACCTCCGTGCCGTCGGTCTTGGCCCGAGATTAGCCACCGCCACTTCCTTCAGTTTAGCAGCGGTACCACTTTTTAAAAACTAAAGGCCAAATGTTGGTGATTCCCCCTTCATGACATCTGCGTGTTTTCTCTCCTGCTTTACAGAACGAGTACATGAAGGACGACTTTATGATAAAGATCGAGACGTGGCACAAACCTGACATGGGAACAATAGAAAATGTGAGTGAGCAGTAGAGCTGGGCAATATATCGATATTATATCGATATTGTGATATGAGACCAGATATAGTCTTAGCTTTTGGATATCGTAATATGACATAAGTATCTTTTCCTGGTTTTAAAGGCTGCATTACAGTAAAGTGATGTCATTTTCTGAACTTACCAGACTGTTGTAACTGTTCTATTATTTGCCTTTACCCACTTAGTCATTATATCCACATTACGGATGATTATTTATCAAAAATCTCATCAATCCAATAATCAATCCAATATCACAATGTTTTTTGACCAAAATGCATCAATGTCGATATTGCGGCGATGTTGTAGGGTAGACTATCGGTGCTTTAACAAAACATTTTCACAATGAGAGTTTCGATAAATAATCCCCAGTAATGTGGATACAATGAGAAAGCCGGTAAAGGCAAATAAATCGCTAGGAAGTCTGGTAAGTTCAGATAATGACATTTGTTTGACTTCAGACGTCACTACGTTCTTCTTAGTTTAGTTTATTTGAAAGAGATGTCTTGAGAGAGATGTGGGATTTGTTTTGAAAATCAAATTTTTTTATAATTTTTTGTTATTTAAGATTAAATACCATTCCAGTCTCACTTTTGATACGCGGACACATCTGTTTTGCACAGTTTATATGAATAAGGGAATATTTTTCCATCGAAAAATCCAGAGAAAATTGGATCGTGAACTTAAAATCCTGTATCGAGTCGTGAGTAGAGTGTATCGTCCCATCTCTATTTCCTATAATTCATCACAAGAGAATCTTTCATTAGACTCTCTCTGTCTGCTTAACAGCCCTTTGAAAATCAAATCCATAATGCGGGCTATCTGTTCTAAAGTCTCCAAGCCCAAGCAGAGGGGTTGATTATTCTCACAAATCACAGAAGACACACCACCGGCTGTAAAGTGCGTGTGTGGTTTTTAATTTGAATCTCATTTGATTTACACTCGGCACAGATTTTGAATAAGTCCTCCTGGAAGAAACGGCGTGTCCCATGATGCCTGTGTGCAGAGCCGAGGTTGACCTCCCTGTGTTTCTCTTTGTGTCAGGTCCATGACCTGGACGAGCAGACATGGAGGACTGTGGAGGTGTCTCCCATAGATATTGCAAACAAAGAAGAAGTGGCCCAAGGGGTGAGTTTTTTATTATTTATACATATACTGGTAGTCTTTAAGAGCCACTGAACAAAGATGTGAAAATACGTTTTGAGTGAGCAGACGGCACACAGACTGAAAAGATGGTGGTAACTGATGTCCAGCAGGATGTCTCCACTCTGAGGAGGAGTGGGGTCACACAGATGGACTCGGGGCCCTATTTTAACAATCTCAGCGCACGGTGTTTAAGGCGTGTACAGCTCCACTTTTGCTAGTTTGACGGCGGAAAAAATGGTCCGTGCGCCGGGCGCATGGTTCAAAAGGGTTGCACTTAAGTGTCTTCATTCATTCATAGGTTAAAGTCTTGGTGTGATTAACAATGATTAGGGGAGAAAAAGCATCTGAGTCCTTCCTAAAAACATCTTAACCCTTGTGTTGTCTTCCTGTCAACCTTGAAAAAAACAATATATTTTTCGATGTTTTTGATGCCTTTTTTTCCACAGTTTGTTTTTGCTTTTTCCAGCGTTTTAAATTCTCTCTACACATTTTCAGCGCTTATTTCTACATCCCATATTTTCTGATATAAAACAAAAATTTTAAACGGGTCAATTTGACCTGAAGTCAACACAAGGGTTAAAGGGAAAAGCCAACCAAAAACACACGTGTCATTGTGCTTCTCTAAGGCACCTAGTTGTTGAGACATAACATACAAGCTTCTGTGATCACCTACATTTTCACATCGTCCTTTGTTATTGTCTTCAGCGATAACCCAAATTTAATAATAAAAAGGCTCAATATGATGATATAGTAACAGCACAACGTCATCAGCATTGGACCATTACTGTGGCGTTTATTCACAGTTTATTTTTTTAAAGTGGATTACCACAGCAACACACTGATTTAGGATTTTTATACTATTTAAAACAAATCATTTCTTCTTAAAGTCGTCCTGGATGACACGGCTCAAGTGGCTGCCTAATGATGTTCGGCACACAAAGGCTTGTCCACCCAAGTTTAAAAGCCCAAACCAATTAAAAGTCTTCCCTTTCTCTTTCTTCAGACAGCGGTCTCCCTCAGCTGAAAATCAGACCATTAAGACTTGAATCCATAGACACTGAATCAGTGAATGTCTCTTATTGTGTTGCAGACGCTTTCCAAAAAGTGTTCCTTCAGCTTTTCTAGCTTCCAGGTGTGAATCTGTTTCCCAGTAAAATGCCCTGGGTCATGATGCACTGTCTCTATTCATTTATCTTTAATATGACTTATTATCTGTGTCTATTCAGCTTAAAAATACACCTTTTTTCCCAATGTACAGTTGTAAAGTATTGTGGAAAGAGCATGATAACACAGTTGGACCTAGGGTTGGGCATCGTTTGGATTTCAACAATTCTGATTCCAATCTGTAGGGCTGTGTATTGGCAAGAATTTGGCGATACAATGCGTATCACGATACATGGGTTAGGATGCAATATATTACGATACTGTGCGTAAGGATATATATATATATATATATTTAAGTATAATTTTAGAAAAACTAATATTTAAAAAAAAAGCCATGGTGTTCATAAAAGTCAAAGAAGTTTACTTTAGGTAAACAATTCAGTACACAGAAAATCAAACTGCCAGTTTGGGATTGTGGTTCCCAGGTTCTTAGTGAGCTAATGTTGATATGCTAAAGTAGGCCAAAGTTCAGCCACAGCTACGTTGTTAGCTTCTAGCAAAAAGTCAGGCCCTGCTAGGCCCTGTTAGGCCCTGCTAGGCCCTGCTAGGCCCTGTTAGGCCCTGTTAGGTAGTGTTAGGTATTGTTAGGCACTGCTAGGCCCTGTTAGGCACGGACACTAGTGGTGTGTCTCAGTCATCTACAGTACAGGCCAAAAGTTTGGACACACCTTCTCATTCAATGCGTTTCCTTTTTATTTTCATGACTATTTACATTGTAGATTCTCACTGAAGACATCAAAACTATGAATGAACACATATGGAATTATGTACTTAACAAAAAAGTGTGAAATAACTGAAAACATGTCTTATATTTTAGATTCTTCAAAGTAGTCACCCTTTGCTTTTTTATTAATAAGGGAAAAACTTCCACTACTGAACCCTGACAAAGCACACCTGTGAAGGTAAAACCATTTCAGGTGACTACCTCATGAAGCTCATTGAGAGAACACCAAGGGTTTGCAGAGTTATCAAAAAAAGCAAAGGGTGGCTACTTTGAAGAATCTAAAATATAAGACATGTTTTCAGTTATTTCACACTTTGTTTGTTAAGTACATAATTCCATATGTGTTCATTCATAGTTTTGATGCCCTCAGTGAGAATCTACAATGTAAATAGTCATTAAAATAAAGAAACACATTGAATGAGAAGGTGTGTCCAAACTTTTGGCCTGTACTGTAGCGGTTGGGGGTTTAAACACAACATAAACGTGAACCACTGTCTAACATGAATATTTTTGAACGTTTTATGAAAAAAAACGGTTGTTATCGATTCCGATTCTTTGAGTGGTGGAGTTGAAACGGGTAACATGCTTGGTTTCACAAATAAGACGAAAGTTTTATTACAAGCGCCCGGCCGCTACGGAAACCAAAACTTGCGCATTTTAAATTGGTGAAGCGATGATCGGATTTGAAACCAAATCCTACAAACGATTCTACTGGAATCTTAATTTTTGAAACGATTCCAAGTAGGACTCGGTTCTCGATGCCCAGTCCTAGTGGGATGACATTTATTTATCAGCCTAAAGGGAAAACACAACGATGGGTTGTCAGTTCTTCTGCAACATTTGATGATTTGATTTAAATAGCATGTAGTCTCTATCCACGGTGTTCCACTTCCGGGATTGCTCCGGTGCCGCAGGAAATTCCGCCGGATGCACGTCTTTTTGCCGATGTTGGCGTTCTAACCTCCGGTGGATTTGTGAGGACTATGGTTAACTGCTCCTCAGATCTCTGCAGGGTAAATCCAGACAGCTAGCTAGACTATCTGTCCAATCAGAGTTTTCTCTCCCACGACTATTTTGCAGCGGCTCTGTGCAGAGCTTAGCGCCGCCCATGAATATTGTGATTGGTTTAAAGAAATGCCATTAAACCAGAGCAGAGCATGTTTTTCTCCCATCCCAGAATGCTGTGTGGCGTGGACAGACCCCACCTCGCCTGCGGATGGTCTGGCGAAGCGAGACTAAATAGCATGAGACCCCTGATGAATGAAACTGTTCAGCCATCCTTTAAAACCCTGTAATCAGTATATTATGGGCGCCGGTCTGACAGTAATGCCTAAACCGTCGCCTGTGGTTTAAAATCTTAAAGGAGGCATTAAGCCATTTTCATCCAGGTGGGGTCACAGGGTTTCTTACACTAGCTCTTGTGCAGTAATGACTTAAGTGGATCAGTGTTGAGGCCCGGGCCTAATCTGAATGTCCATCTGCTCCAGGTATTCCACACTCGTTCCCAACAGCAGACCTCATAGATTAAAACAGCGCAGTGAGCCTTGAGCTCGGGACGGTGGGAGGTGGGGGTGTGGGGGGTTTGTGGGGGTGTTCAGTAAAAAAATAAAATAAAATCTTGTGGCTGTTGGTTCTTTAGTGTCCAATCTCTTCCTTTTAAGAGTGAAGTGAAGCCCGACTAAACAGTTGCAGTGAAAAAGCGTGTGTAGAGGCTAAGCCCAAGCTTTAAAGGAACACGCCGACTTATTGGGAATTTAGCTTATTCACCGTAACCCCCAGAGTAAGATAAGTCCATACATACCCTTCTCATCTCCGTGCGTGCTGTAACACTGTCTGACGGTTCCAGCATTAGCTTAGCCTAGCACAGATCCTGCAGGTAACTGGTTCCAACTAGCCTACTGCTCAGAATTGTGACAAAAGTGACAAAATAACACCAACATGTTCCTATTTACATGTTGTGATTTGTAGAGTCACAGCGTGTACAAAAAACAACGTAACATGAGACACAGCCATCTTCTAACAGTAAACAAACCGGGAACTATATTCTCAGACAGGCTTGCTGTGAGCATATCACTCCGCCCAAGTACTATATTCTTTCAGCCTGAGAATATAGTTCCCGGTTTGTTTACTGTTAGAAGATGGCTGTGTCTCAGGTTACGTTGTTTTTTGTACACGCTGTGACTCTATAAATCACAACATGTAAATAGGAACATGTTGGGGTTATTTTGTCACTTATTGGGAGCAGTAGGATTACTGGAACCATTCACCTGCATGTTCTGTGATGGGCTGATGCCGCTGGAGCCGTCAGACAGCCTTACAGCACGCACGGAGATGAGAAGGGTATGTATCAACTTGTCTAACTCTGGGGGTTATGGTGAATAAGACAAATTCCCAATAAGTCGGCGTGTTCCTTTAAGCCCCTGAGGCGCTGTTCCAGGGGTAGAGTAATTGACGCACTTTTTACCTTTTTTGATCAATGAAAGTCCCAAGTCATATTTGCAGTCAAAACCTTTTGGTTCCATTTATTTCCATGAGATCTTAGTTGGGTTTCCAGACAAATCACTGCTTGTATGTATATGCATGTGTAGTGTAGTGTAGTGGTGTTGTGATGTTGGTGTGCGTGTGGTCAAAAACTGTATGTGTTTCCGGGTTGCGCCCAAGGGACCAAAGATTGGTTCCTATTGATACCGAGGGCACTAATTGTCTCCCAGAGTGTGAGTCAAGAAAACCGTCTTGTTTTCAGCTTAGCTGTTAGGCCAGAGTTCCACATTTATCAGCTGCTCCCATGCATTCAGAGTATAAGACGTGGACAGATGAACGGGATTTTGTGACCAGCCAATCATGGTCCATTATGCAACTAACAGTGTGATTTGGAAGCTTGAAACCTTTTGAGTCAGGTGCACCCTGTTTGTTACAGGATCTTAACGTTTTGGTGTCCTTTCTTCTCGCTCTTTTTTTTCCAGGACTATAAGCCAGAAGAAGATCCCGCTCTTTTCCACTCCGCCAAGACGGGCAGAGGACCTCTCGGCCCCGAATGGAAGGTACCGGACGTAGTTAACAGGAAGCCGAACACCGTGTTTCTGTCTGACCTCGGTCCCATCTGATCCGCGATGAATGAACTGGGCCTTCTGTTTTTGTTCTCCTCCTCCACAGAATGAGCTGAAGACAGACTGTCCTTACATGTGTGCATACAAACTGGTCACTGTCAAGTTCAGATGGTGGGGTCTGCAGACCAAAGTGGAGAACTTCATCCACAGGGTAAAGGCATCATATCTTTATTTTACCGGGTGTTTGGCATTAGTATTTATACTTCAGGTGCAGTGATGTACTGTAACAAAGTACAAATACTTTGTTCAGGGTTCAATTGCCCTATTAACTTACATTGTAGCTTGTTTCTCTGCTGCCGACTGCAGCGATCTCTCTTAATACTGGACCAATGTCAAAGATTGTTGTTCCCATCAGTCACTGAGACACAAAAACATAGGGACATAGGGTTGAAAAAAATTGTAGTTACCCTTTTAAAGGGGCGCCATGCAGTTTTGTTCATATAACCATTCAAATGACTTTGAAGCTGTTCAGTTAAAGTAAATTAAGCTAAAAAAAACTGCATAGTTCACCTTTAACATCTACACAGTCTTTAATTAGGTTTTCAGTGTGACAGTGAAGTGTTATTTCTAGTTTGGACAGCAGAGGGAGAAATAGCTTTTTCAATGTATCTTAAAGGTCCCATGACATGTTGCTCTTTGGATGCTTTTATATAGACCTTAGTAGTCCCCTAATACTGTATCTGAAGTCTCTTTTATATAGACCTTAGTGGTCCCCTAATACTGTATCTGAAGTCTCTTTTATATAGACCTTAGTGGTCCCCTAATACTGTATCTGAAGTCTCTTTTATATAGACCTTAGTGGTCCCCTAATACTGTATCTGAAGTCTCTTTTATATAGACCTTAGTGGTCCCCTAATACTGTATCTGAAGTCTCTTTTATATAGACCTTAGTGGTCCCCTAATACTGTATCTGAAGTCTCTTTTATATAGACCTTAGTGGTCCACTAATACTGTATCTGAAGTCTCTTTTATATAGACCTTAGTGGTCCCCTAATACTGTATCTGAAGTCTCTTTTATATAGACCTTAGTGGTCCACTAATACTGTATCTGAAGTCTCTTTTATATAGACCTTAGTGGTCCCCTAATACTGTATCTGAAGTCTCTTTTATATAGACCTTAGTAGTCCCCTAATACTGTATCTGAAGTCTCTTTTATATAGACCTTAGTGGTCCCCTAATACTGTATCTGAAGTCTCTTTTATATAGACCTTAGTGGTCCACTAATACTGTATCTGAAGTCTCTTTTATATAGACCTTAGTGGTCCCCTAATACTGTATCTGAAGTCTCTTTTATATAGACCTTAGTGGTCCCCTAATACTGTATCTGAAGTCTCTTTTATATACTGTAGACGTTAGTGGTCCCCTAATATTGTATCTTCAGCCTTGGTGAAGAATCACAGCCACTGGAGCCAGTCCCATAATGAGCTTTCCTTAGGATGTGCCATTTCTGTGTCATATTGATGTTAAAAAAACTCAAAGCGAAATTTTCAGGCCATGGGACCTTTTAAAAATTGGGAGGAGAGAATTAAACTGAGCAAAGTTTAGTTAAATTTAGTTTAGGGAAGAGATGAAAAGGCAAGTGTAATGAATTAAATAGAAAAAAAACCATTTGAAGTCTCCAACGTGGGCTGAAGGCTGCTTTAGTCCGGCCCATTATTGGTCTCTAACCCACCGGTTGGTCGTGCGGGAATATCCGTTGTTTTACTTCATTTGAACTTCTTCATCCTTCCACAGCAAGAAAAGCGTATTTTCACCAACTTCCACCGCCAGCTGTTCTGCTGGATTGACAGATGGGTGGGTTTGACCATGGAGGACATCAGGCGGATGGAAGAGGAGACCCAGAAAGAGCTCGAGGAGGTAATTAACTCGCCAACTCTCTGCACTATATACTGCACCGTACCGCCTTCTTCCTGGTGCCGTGATTTGGAGTTGAAGGCGGATGTGAAGACTGCAGGAAATGTATCTCAACCTTTACTGGAACGCAGGATTCAGTAGAGTTGTTTTTATGTTTAGTATCTTAACAGATATTCTGAAAGTTAAGGAGCTCACTAGGGCTAGATCCGAACGTTCAAATATTCGTTCGATAGGCAGGTATTCGATTTTCAATTTTGGGATTCAAATATTCGTCGTCGTTTTTTTGTCGGGATTAAACGGCCTGCTGCTGCAGAGTTTCTGCAGACCCTTAAAGGTGCCCTGCCACACGTATTTCATCACTTGGTGGTAATGTGTGAAGTTCTACCATGGACTCTGTAACATTTTTTTGTGGAAAAAATTTCTTGGTTACCTTGTTTCAAGCCATTCTAGCGTGGTATAGAAAGCCTGCAGGAAGACTCAGCTCAATTTCTGCCAGTTCTCATTAATATTGAACAAGCTAAGCTGTTTGAATCTGATTGGCTAACAGCTAGCCAATGAGTGCCTGGCTGTCAGAATCCTTTACACAGCACAACTGGGCGAGCTAATGAATAGTAATGAGCTCAGGCAACATGATGTCAGACTGACCAGCTTTTGTAATTGGTCTGATTTCTCTGCTTATTTCTGTTCATTGGCTAGAGCTGACAGAGGAGCTAGCAGTTCATTTTCACATTCACAACATAACACAAACACATATTTAAAAAAATACAAGGAAAAACGGTTTTGTGTGGCAGGGCACCTTTTTTAAAAATTGGAAAAGTCTTAAATTTCAAAAATCTAAATTGTAGGCCTTTTAAAAAGTCTTACATTTGCTGAAACATTGTGTTCTAGGTCTAAAATAAGTTTAAACAGGTCTAAAAGCAACACTAGGTAACTTTTCCCACTTCTGTCCCCCTACAGGTTGGAAGTGAAATTGTCCGTTACATTACATTGTCCAGTTTATTTAAACTACAGATCCGCTACCTCATCTGGCAAACTTGCGTAATGTAATGTAATGTAATATAATGTAATGGACAATTCTGCTTCCAACCTGTAGGGGGACTGAAGCATGAAAAGTTACCTTGTGTTGCTTTAGTTTTCCTATGTCAATGCAACGCTACCTCTAATGGTCATTGAAATGTTCCCGCAGCCCTTTAGAATTATTATTATTAATTTTTTTATTATGTAGTGTTGAAGTTGTTTCTGTTGCTAGTCCAGATATAATCCACTGTACCAACGTGCAACTTACTTTGCAGCCATTCTAGACACCAGTCCTGTAATGCCAAAGAGGAAATCTGAGAATTGTTTCAGACTCTGACATCTGACTTTGTTTTTAATATTGTGATACACTCTAGGTCTTGAATTTCATTCATAATGGTCTTAAGAAGTCTTAAATTTGACTCCGCGCTGGCTAATTTCTGCAGCGCTATGTCGTCCATCTCCGCCAACAACGGAGAAATGTGGAGTTGCAAGCGAGCAGTCTGTGTGTGTGTGTAGAGGTCTGTATGGTTCTACTTCAGCAGCCTGCTGTCGTTTATCAGGCCGTTTGATATAGGTAGAGATAGAAGATAGTGCAGCTGCGCATAACGCCAATACAGCGAGGCCTCGGCTGGCTGAGCATTCATTCACACACGCTGCGTCGGTCTTCCCTCGGCAGACAGTCCGTTTTTTGTTTTGAATTTTTTTTAAAGTTGAGTACGATTTCAACTTTTGGAGAAAAGCAAACAGACAACACCCTGCGGTGAATGATCATGTAACCGGCTATCAGACTCGTAAGTCTAGGTATCTTGTTAGCGCTGTCCTAACACCGTTTTAAACACTGTGACCTGCCCAGGATTGTGTGTAATACCTGTGTCCTGCGACAACAAAGCAGACACTTCCATCTCTAGCTTTGTCTATTTTCACACACATATTAAGCTACCTTCAAGTGCGGTCGGAAATGTTTTTTTCCCCCACCGCTGCCGCCACCAGAGCTCCAAATATTCGCTGTTGAAAAGCACCAAAGCTCAAAAAATGGTATCGGGTTCAGCACTAGAGCTCACACATGAAATAACGTTGTGAATGATTGATTATAATGATCGATCATTGCTCTGTTTGGTCCAGACTGCTGGAGACGACACGGCACACTGAATCTGCCTGGTTTAACCCTTTTTTGCTCCTGAATTTTCACTCCATTTTATTTTTAGATGCGTCAGAAGGGAGATGTGCGAGGCACCTCTGCGACAGACGAGTAGAGGCCCGTCGCTGTAGCTCAAACACTAGAGGCAGGCTGAGTAAGTCTCATTACAGGAGGGGTGGTGCCGCCGCATGGATCATTCTCCACCCTTCTCTTAACACTGCTGCCCGCCCGCTGTCTGACCTCTCTGCTCCTCCTCTCCAGTTATTTATTTTTTTTCCAGATCTTTTGTGCTTGTGCTGGCGTTTTTTTCCGCCCTGCGTCTTCTTCCTGTTCTAATCCTCCTTTGTTTCCATCTCATTCCAGTCGGTTTCCTTCTGCATGATATTCATCAACTCACATTTGTCATTTTCACTTAGATTGTAACTAGGGCTGCACAATATTTTGGCTTTTTTTATTTTTTTTTTTATCGTCATCGCGATATCAACTGGCACAATAAACACAGTGACCATGTTTACATGCACATAATAGTCCGTTTTTTACCCTCATTCCGAAAAAAGACGATATTGCGAATAAGTTGTTTACATGGTTAATGGAAAGTGAATAATTCAATGTTCAATTTGTTCAATAAATTGAAATGATTTCCTTTAATTTTTTTTTAGCAGGATACTGAAAGCGGCCGAACTGAGTACACTTTAACATTGGTTTGATTTATCCAAAGTAATATTGTTATTGCGATATTTAGCAACCATATCGCTTATTTTCCTCATATCGTGCAGCCCTAATTTTAACATTTTCTTACAGCTCGATCACTCATCTTGAACCCTTCACTTTGTGCTTTGATTTTTTTTTTTTTCCCTCCTGATGTTTTTCTTGAATTGATAATTCTTTTTCTTGCCGAGATGCACTTTGTATATTCCACTACTTGCACATTTTTTACTCCTTGCAGTTTGCAAACTCGATGTTTGCTACTGCTTGTTTTTTATAGTGTGTTTTCTGTTGCTGTATGTACACATGGTACCCACGGGGACTTAAAAGTATTAGTCTTAAATTTAATATTCTAAAAATAAGGCCTTTAAAGCTACAGTGCGTAGTTTCTGCCGCCCCCATGAGGAATATTTAAAGTAATGACAACAACACTGTCGGCGCGTCCACATGATACAAGTCTTCTGAGATCGCAAGATCGAGAAAAAAGAAATCCAGAGAGAGTTGTGTGGAGCTGATAGTCTTAATTAGAGCTTGACCGATATATCAGCGGGCCTATATTATCTGCCGATATTAGGCATTTTCCAAACTATCGGCATTAATAATGGCCGATGAATGAATATTTAAAAAATAAAAACGGACAAAACCCCCTTCAACCATGTTCTGAGTGTTGGCGTTGCGTAGTCTGTCCACCAGAGGGCGCTCTACAACGTCCCTGTTGGCTACACTCTTTAATTATTTTTTTTTGGTTGTTGTGTTTTTGTTCAAAGGGCTTTAAGTTTCATATCTTAAGTTTGTACTTTTATACATTTTATTTATCAGAACTTTAATATATTTTGTTGTAACAATAAAACAAACAAGCTAATTTTTTAAACTGAATTATTATTATTTTAGTGAGGACTCATAAATTACTACAAATAACTAATGTTAGGGAAATCTGTTCATGTTTTGTTATGCGTTTCTGGATTTATATATATATATATATATATATATATATATATATATATATATATATATATATATATATATATATATATATATATATATATATATATATATATCTCAGCGATATATCAGAATATCTGATTTTTATATCGCTAAATATTTGTATTGATCGGCCTTAAAAATCCTCTATCGGTCGGGCTCTAGTCTTTGTTAGCTTTGTAGCAACTCATTTGGCAACAGCTTGAATGTAACGGACGTTCATTAATATCAAAAAGTTACGCACTAAAGCTTTAGAAGTCTTACATTTCGGTCAAAAAGTCTTACATTTCGTTTACAAAGGTCTTAAATTGTTTCTTGTTTGGCGTTTACATATTTTAATTTACTGTATCTAACCTTCCTAACTTAAGTTTCGAGAGCTAAACTTAAGTTTAATTTATTTTGTATTTTTAGTTTAATAGCATTAGAACTCTTCATGCGACGCTTGTATTATTTTATTTGATTAGACTACAAACATACCTCACTAAGCTATTGTGAAATATTATTTGTGGAATATTATGATGAATTGTTTTATTAAATTCAGCTAACGTTACCTGGTAAATACGGCTTTTCACACTGGTTTTCCATTACATGGCTGTGAATTTGGCATTAAATCTCACCCTGGGGGGGGTATTAAAATGCAATGTTTTCCCTTTTGATTTTTTGGGCCGCTTTTTCTGCATGCGCATGTCTTATCGCTTAACAGATGTGAGCCTCTCGTCGTGAGCCTCTCGTCGTCTTCTATCCCGAAACTGAACCCAGAACCTCTCTCTCTCTCTCTCTCTCTCTCTCCCAGCTGCGTAATACAGGTCCGATTCGAGGCACCAGTGCTGCTCATGAGCAATGAGGCAAATCAACCAAAACCCTGTCATGATGATGTCATCAGAGACACGTCCACCACGTTGAGGAAGTGGCCCTGACGTTCGTCGCCTCTTCTCTTCCTGTCTCACATGATTCATTGGGGGGGGTTTGACAAAGATTGGTTTAACAGTACTGTACAGATTCTCTACCCCGATCACAAGCCTCCTGTTCACCACAGAAAAAAAAACAAACAACCATGGTTTTTGCATACATATAAAAAGGAAAGGAACTTTGCACAGAACGTAAAAATTGCCTGATATGTAATTGTTAGTTGATTATTACAATGGGCTTTGTTTTTATTCAGGTGTGTAAACCGTGACTCAGAAAGTCAAGCCTTTTAAATTAGAGAGTTGTTTTTAGATATACAGGTTCCCAAAAACCCCCATTGGTATAAGATGGCTTTAGCAGGTATTGGACCATTTCTCTCCCCACCTTCCCCTTGTATTATAACTGTCTGTCTCTACTTTTAATCCTCGTCTCTCCCCCTCAGTATTGTCTGTATTTTTGTCCCGGTACAAAAAAAAATGTCTAGATCTCCGCCCCCCTGCGTGTCTGACTGTCCCCCTATGTCTGCCGGGCGGTTGGGAATGTTTTTCTTTTCTTTTTATAGTTTTTAATTTTGAGGCTAATGCCCGTTTCTGGTTCAAAAGCGAATTTGTAATGCTCATGCATGATAGATAATTCTCTGCTATTGTTTGCCCCTCCGCACATGCACACATTTCGACATGCACATCAGCTCCTCTTCCTCACAAGTGCATGTGGACAACGGCAACTCCTCGCTAAACTCATTGCATGTGTTCAGTCGCTGCAATGCAGCTGTGCTCAAGTGGATCGTTTGTGTTAATTAGGGAGAGAGGGTGAAGTCTGTACAATTTCACTTGTGTGTTCAGTGTGCGCTTGTTCGCGTTATGGACTGCCTTCGCTCTTTAAAAGGACTGTCCTGCTCTTGAGCTGGACAACGTTCCGCTTAATATCGAGGCTATCCCGCGAGGCCTCGGGACACACAGCCCGGCCTAACGCTGTCTGTCGCTGCATGTCCTCTTCTCCTCGGCTAGGGCTTTAACTGGAGGGGCCCGCACAAACCACGTATTATTATTATTATTATTATTATTATTTTTGGGTAACTAAAACAAATGAGGATGAGCCTGTGCGTCGTTTCCTCTCTCACCTAACGGAGCAAAATGGGTCCAGGCAGATCTGTAGTGTTTGTTGCAGTTGTGGATTGTCGAGCTTTCTGCGTGTATAGTTTTATATTTTCAGTTTTTTTTTAGTTTTTTTTTTTTTAAGTGTTTTATCTACCTTTTACTCCCAAGAAAGTATGTCATGAGGTCAGTCTGAAGTTTCTAGCTGAGGAGGATGAACCGGCTTTAGCTGAAAATTTGACCCCCCCCTTACGGTTTAGATCAGTGTTGGGTGATGGAGTACGAGCCTTGATCTGAAAACAGGGTTATCCTGCTCTCTTTTCCTGCATCACCACCTCTTTTTCTTTTCTTTCTTTTTTTTTGGGCTGCTTTGACTTGGAACAGTTTATCTCGGCGAGCGTTCGCCTCGAGCGTGATGCAGATCCTTGTCGGGGCTCTAGGTGACGTGTCTGTGATGTTTTGTACGATCATGACGTAGCGTAGTGCAGATATACAGCTGTGATTGACACTGCATTCGATCAGGTATGAGTGTCTCTTTTTAGGTTTTGTCGTAACCTATCCGTGCGTGTCGTACGTTGGACAAGAAAACAGATATAGAGTTATAAGTGTACTTTATAATAGGCCCATTTTATAGAAATGGACAAGAAAAAAACTGTACATACAAACACTGACTTGAATGGAATATTCACGGCTTCTGAGCGCTGTGTCAGGTCTATCATTCAATACTGCTAACTTTTGAAGTAAGTTTATGATGTTGTCGGAGCAGGTAATGTCAGCTCTGTGGACGGTGTGTGCTGTGTGTTTTTGTGAAGTGGGGGGGGCAAGCTGTCCACGCGTCGTTGCTCATAACATGGTTTTAACCCGTACCTCATCCATGCTTGTGAATGTCCAGCTATAGGAGACGGATGTGTCAGACTACGCAGGATGTTTCTGAACTGCAGGGACACTGACGTGTTTTCACACCCGTACAGGCATGACATGGAGCTGTTATATCTTCAATACACGAGGAAGAGATTTACTTACTTTAAAAAAAAAATTTAAAAAAGAAGGAAGAAAGAAAACTCCAGATTTGGATCTGCATGCTCAACACCTTTTTTTTTATCATTCTTTTAGGTTTTTTCTTTTGTCTCGATTTAGGGTTGGGCATCGTTTTGATTTTAACAATTTAGACTCCATATTTTCCGATTCTAACTTCGGATACCGGTTCTTATCAATATAAAAAGAAAAATTAAAGTTGGAGAAACAGGCCTTTTTTTTTACTGTCTCTAGAGTTAGCTAGCTGACATGATCCACATCTGAGCTACTGAGCATGTGCGAGTGCAATCAAAGATAGTACAGAAGAAGATGAAAAGAGGTCTCACTCTGTAGCTAAAACAGAAACCAGGTGAAAAGAGGATCTGCCGCAGTGAGAGAGAGCTGTGCAGTACAACAAAAATATGGTGTTTTTTGAAAATTAAACCATGTAAACCTATTCTGGTACAACCTTAAAATACAGTTATGAATCTGAAAATGAGCAGAATATGGGCGCTTTAAATTAAAATGACAGTGCTTTTTCAACTTGAAATAAAGCCACACTTTAGAGCGCCCGCTTACTGTGCTCCAACAGCTGCGACACAACGGGCGCCTGGAAGTACGGCGGCCGCTACAGAAACCAAAACACGCACCTGTTCAATTTTTTATTTTTTTTTAGAAACGATTCCACTGGAATCGTAATTTTTAGAAACGATTCCAAGTCGGAGCCGGTTACCGATGCCCAATCCTAGTCTTGATTTGTTCTCTGCGTTTTGATCAGGACATCAGTGCTTTTGAGAAGCTCTCCCAACTGCATCAGACGAGAAGGGAAACCCTTTGTTCTTCTCAGAATCAAACTGGATTCAGCTGGACCTCCGATCACAGACGAGGAGTGAAAAGCCTGACTTGAGTTTGGTGATGACGGGAGTCTTTCCTTTCCCCCCCGTAGACTAGAGCAGGCTGCGTAATGTAGGCTACAGATGTGTAGCGTTACCGGCGATGCCAGCCAGGGTATGACTGTGAGGGGAGGGATAGAGTAGGGAACAGATGGGAGTCCAAAATACTGTTTTCTTTTCTCTATTGTAATCATGAATAAGCACTTGCAAAATCTGTTTGTTTTATTTTTCTTTTACGTTTTATTTTTCTTCTTTTTGTTTCTTTTTTTTTTTGAAAAACAAAGATTCACGATGTACTCAATTTTCTCTTTTCTGATAAGGCAACATTCAGGGGAATTAGTAGTGAATGTATTACAATTAGTTCTCTTTTGTTTTGTTATTCACAGCTTCCATGCTGTGACAGAAGGTCTAGACAATGGAAGATAACAGAATATCTAATAAATTTGAACAAATAAGAGAATCGGTGCACTGTTTGCTGGTTTTTGTGTGTCTTAATGTGTCTCTCAGGGGGATTTTCCCGTAATGTGCTTTTAATCTATTCACCAGACGTGTGTGTGTGTGTGTGTGTGTGTGTGTGTGTGTGTGTGTGTGTGTGTGTGTGTGTGTGACTATATATAGTGTATATGTGTGTGTGTATATATTACAGTGTATATATATTACAGTGTATGTGTATATATATTACAGTGTATATGTATGTATGTGTATATATATTCACCAGAGTATATAGATATATATGTATGTGTGTATATATGTATATATATGTGTATGTGTATATATATATATGTGTGTGTATATAATATATATATGTGTGTATGTGTATATATATATATGTGTATATATATGTATGTGTGTGTGTGTGTGTGTGTGTGTGTATATAAACAATACAACATCATGTAAAAACTACTGAATATCTAGAAAGTGGCCCGCTGCAGGCTGTCCGGTAAGAACCTGAGATACCAGAGGAATGACAATTTGAAGATGAAGTTGAATGTGGTTCTGGAATCAAAGCAAATAATAAATAATCAGTCTTGTATAAAATACTTGAAAGCGCTACTTGAGTAAAAGTATTTGATCAGAAAGCGACCAGTAGAAGTTAGTTACCTTTTAAAGAATGACTTAAGTAAAAGTCTTAAAGTATCTGATATCTGCTGTACACTACTTAAAAATCAGAAGTAATTTTTTGATATTAAAAGTACTTAATTATTAGAAGTAAAAGTAAATAGGGTTAGAAAGTAAAGTGAAAATTCTACGTATTAAGTATGGAAACATTGTAAATAAAGCATATTAATGGGCATCTTTCATCCATGTTACTATAAACATTATTAATTGAAACTAAATGTTGTAGCCACCACAGCATAACGAGCAATATACCAATAAATTATCATCAAGATGATCTAATGAACTGAAGTCTTAGCCTCAAAATACACTTAAAACACCATAGTAAAAACACTTACGCAGAATGTCCTATTTCAGAATACTGTATCATAAGTATTGTTGTATTAATGTGTTCATGTCTTTAATGTAGCAGCTGGTAAAGGTGCAGCTGGTTTTAATAACCTAATTAACTGTTGGGTAGCTTAATCATGTACTTTACGTATATTTTGATGCCAACACTTTTGTACTTTTATATTTAAGTAACATTTTAAATGCCGGACTTTTACTTATAACAGAATACAGTATTATTCCACCACTGGCATACATGTAAACTCGTGGCTGAGATAATGACAGCGAGAGGAAAAAAACCCTCGCTTCTAGAGTCAGCTCACAGTACGCATGCGTGAACATTTACCCAGCAGGTAAACTCTCCACCATGGCGGCGAGAGGCCATGTGCAGGATCCCAACGACAGGAGACTCAGACCCATTTACGGTAAGGACTCAATGGGGAGTTATATATTGAAGCGTGTTTGGATGTTTGGGACACATCCTTGTGTTGTATACCGGTGCGTGTGTATTAAAGTAGAAGGTGCTGGAGTCGGAGGGCAGCGATGCGGCCCCTCCAGCTCCAACCACGGGCTCTGCTGCCTGCTGCGCCCAATGACAGTGCACCTTACCCGGTCTGCCACCGAGTCGGGGGTAGGGCACGGATCTCTGGATGAAACCGTGTGTCCCCCTTGTTAAATCCTTAAACGTCCCCGGTGGTGTTAAAGCATTGAATGCTGCGGAAATGTCTGTCGTCCAGTTTGGCTCATTCTCAAAGTCGAGCTCCTTTTTTTTTTTTTTTTTTGCTAACGGTCGCTATTTGACAGCTAGCTAGCATGCTAATGTGTCAGCTAGCCAGGCAGCCCATTGACATGCTCCAACTGTATGAATGTTTAAAAAAGAAAAGTTGTTTATTTATGGGAGTCGTACGTCTCGCTCTCGTTGTGTGATTAGTTGTCCGCGTCCAGTCTGAATCTGTATCTGCTAGCTCAATGTTACACGGTTAGCTTGCAGTTAGCATTTGGTTCATAATAGTGTAAGGACAATGCTTCACGCTAGCTCCATGCTAGCTAGCTAGCTAGCAAGCTAGCATGGAGCTGTCACAGCTCACGGAACTCTTAAAGCCCAGAAAGAGGAGCTGGTACATAACGGATATTCACTGGGTTTTATAAGTGAGCAGTGGTGGGAAAAGTAACGTTATTCATGTCCTTTTACTTGAGTAAAAGTGTTAAGACCACACTGTGAAAGTACTCAACTAAAAGTAAAAGTCCTGCATTCAAAACCTGAAGTAATAGTAACGTTATATATGCTGCAGTGAAATGTTCCCTGTCAGTGTTTTCCTCTTCTGTCTGATGTTTCTGGATTAATATTCCCGCTGCATTAATGTTTATGTTGCATTTTACTGCTGTAGATGTTTAAGGTTTTGCTCATTTTAACTCATTTTTATATACTGTTGGGTAGTTTAATCTACAGCAATGCATCATATTATATAAGGTAATCATATGATCTGTGAGAACCACAGATCTCTAAAAAGTTTTTAAACTTTTCACAGCGTTTAGAAAAATAGCCCTGTTGTCAGCTTTGTGAGGATGCATTTTCCAGCTGATTCAAGAGGCTTTTTAAAGACTTTATTTAGCTTAAGAAGAAGTAATTTTCTCAACACATAAAGGAAGACTTCATCCTTCAGTTTATCACAAACATTCAACATCAGCACATCTGGAGATACGTGGTTTTCACTGGACAGGTAGGGGTCATCTGCAAAGTAACTAAAGATGTCAGACAAATGTAGTGTCGTAAAAAGTACAATATTTAGAGGAATGCAAGGAGCCAGAAAGGGGAATACTTAAGTAAAGTACAAGTACCTTGAATTTGTACTTACATGCAGTACTTGAGTAAATGTACTTATTTACTTTCAGTCACTGGTAAAAACTACGACCTATTTTAATAGTAATTTTAAGATTTTCACAGATCTAAACTGATAATGAACAGGTTTATTGTGAATGTTACTTTGTCAAATTATTCAGGAGCAGGGTGGTTTCAAATCTGCAGCTGAAAAGACATTAAAATGTAGTTAGAAACCCATAAATAAGTTAAGCTAGTAGGGCTGCTCTCTCTTAGTCGATTAGTCGACTAATCGGTCCTTTTGGTCTTAGTCAACTTAGATTTCTTTAGTCCATTAGTCATGTTTTATGCTTTTTTGCTTTTTTTTTCATGCTGAATGATTTATTTCCAAGAAACGTACGAGCACATCTCTGGTAAACACAAGAATTAAAGTGGTTCTTTTGCATGACTCTTTGCGGAGAAACTCAGATTTACAGATCTGTTGATTAATTCTAACTAATCGATCAGTCGATACAGCTGAATGAGTGAGTGTTAGTCGACTAAGAATTTCTTCAATCGAGCACAGCCCTAAAAGCTAGTCTCTGTGTTTTTCATCCATGGCTGGAACTTCAGGGCTGCTGGGTTTGGCAGCAGACCATGAACTTCTCCAGCCCTGATCCAGCTGACAATAAGTCCATGTTCCTCACATTTCTGTAGGCGTTTGTCAACTTTTGGTTCTTCTGTGATGACAGTTTAAACAGAGAGAATAGACCTGACATAATCACAGTGTGCTGTCTGGCACAGTTAATTTTGGCACCCAGCTGTTCTGAGGAGACTGAACTGAGGTATCTCTGTTTGTGTGTGTGTGAGACTGAACTGAAGTATCTCTGTTTGTGTGAGATATATATATATATATATATATATACTACTCTATATCTATACTCTCATCATCATATCATATATATATATATATATCATACTACTCATCATATCTCTCTCGCTCTCTCGCTCTCGCTCTCTCTCTGCTCTCTCTCAAAAAAGACATGTGACACTTCGCCTTCAGTGAAGAAATATTTTCATCATTCATTAAACTGACGATTATATTTCTCTTCGGTTACTTTTATGGTCTAGAAGTCTGTTATAGCAATAATAATGTGACTGTGCAATACTGTAAACACATTTGACTATTTACTCTCTTTAATTATACTTATTTATTGTTTGTTTACCTTTAGTGTATTGTACTTTTCCCCCCTATCCCTATGTTGTGGGATTTATAAAGAATTTTGAATCTTGAATCTAAAACCCAAGTTAAAGGGTAACTACCTTTTTTTTCAACCTGGACCCTTTTGTGTCTCAGTGACTGATGGGAACAACGATCTTTGACATTGGTCTAGTATTAAGTGAGATCGCTGCAGTCGGCAGCTAGGAAACAAGCTACAATGTAAGTTAATAGGACAACTGTCCAGCTTGTATTTACCTTCACAAAAGTGCTTGTTTTGCCGCTGACAGGCTCAGATTAATATTCTAAGTGTCTGACAACATTACAGTGTTTCCTCTGTGTTTATTTTGTAGTGGCGGCCCACCATGGCAAAATTTGTGCCACCACGGTATCAGAAATAGGGCTTTCCAAAAAATTTAGTCGCGGTTGCCTTTTAAATTACCCTGCCGCTCACATTGCTATTGCTATTCAGAGGTTATTGGGCCCGTCCAGTTTAACTCCACATTCTGTTGTGTTGATGTAGTTTATCGTCAAAACGTGACCTGCCCCCACTGCTAAAAAAATCCTAAAGGAAACACTGCATTATGGAAAGGATCCCTTCAGATATAGACCTTTAAAACCTCTTTGAGACCTTTCTGTTTAACCAGAAACGGCTCTGAAGTCGCTAGTTCTAAACCCACCAGACTCCATTTAAATAAGCAATACTTTTAGCGTGTATAGAGCTAACGTATTTTCACGTGTAAATCGGTAAACTGTGTTTATTTCAACCAAAACTAGAGTTGTGATGGTTGGAAAAGTGGAAAGACGACCTAAAAAAAAACAGCTTTCATAGTTTTATGTTATTTCTGTCGACTTTGAATGAAGTGTATTTAAAGATGCTAAAATTACTGTTTATTTACATGGAGTCTGGTGGGTTTAGCGAACGCAATTTTGCGGATGTTTTTATGTTTAAAAAAAGGATCTTACCGGTACTCTTTAACAGAAAGGTCGACCTCGTTAGAAATCCTTTCCATAACACTTAGAATATTAATCTGAGTCTGTCAGCGGCAAAACCAGCACTTTTGTGAAAGTAAATACAAGCTGGACAATTGCCCCTATTAACTTACATTGTAGCTTGTTTCGCCCCTGCCGACTGCAGCGATCTTGCTTGATACTGGACCAATATCAAAGATTGTTAGACACAATAACATAGGCAAAAGGGTCCAGGTTAAAAAAAAAAACGGTAGTTGCCTTTCTAAATTGATCATTTTGTTTGACCAACAGTCCAAATCCCAAATATTACTGTCGCATAAAACAATGAAAGCCGCAACTCCTCACAACTGAGAGGCCCCATTGAATGTTTGGTGCTTGAAATATGACTCAAACAATTATCAAAATAATGTTCTGTAGCTCGACTAATCAAATAATTGACTAATCTCTAAGAATTACATGGTCCAACACAGCCCATTGCATTCAAACGTATATGTAAGATGAGTTCAAGTCTAATATTTACAATCTATCATTAATGTCATCATGTTGTCCCTTGTGTTTCCCCAGATTACCTTGATAATGGCAACAATAAAATGGCAATACAGCAGGCAGATAAACTGCTGAAGAAACACAAGGACCTGCACTGTGCCAAGGTGGGTGACTAAGGAGCAGATATCACTGAAAAAGTGTTGAGTTGTTTTTCTACTGTTGTCGTACGCCTACATGGATTTAAGAAACTAATGATACATTTTTGGAACTTGTGCATACAAAACAGTTACTATTGCATTCATGTAGCCCTGAAATAGCTTGAATACTTGTGAGAATGAATGGATGAAGCTTTTTCTTTTTGTCTTCCTATATTTGAGAGCCTTAGTTGAATGGTTTTCGCCATATATGACTTTTGAACACCCCTTATGTATGCCTGAAGAGTTTTCCTACCACATATTGTTTTATATGCCTAAAAAAAGGTAAAACTATCTACTATTTCAAGAGCAGAATGAAAAGATAAGGCATTAGTCAGAAAATATTCTCCAATTCCATTATTAAGTCAATTTTATTTACAGTATCAAATCATAACGAGTTATCTTAAGATACTTTACAGATAGAATAGGTCCAGACCACACTCTATAATTTACAAAGACCCAACAATTCCAAGCAAGCATTAAGTGCAACAGTGGGGAGGAAAAACTTCCTTTTGGGCAGAAACCTCGGACCGAGCCAGGCTCCTGGTGGGCGGCCACCACAGAGACACTGATACAGACATACATAATGGGTGTTGATGCGCGCTCTGTTCTTTCTGTCGCTCTTCTACTCCATCTGTAACTCCGTATTTGTGTCTGTCCTCCCTCCTCTCAGGTCCTAAAGGCCATTGGCCTCCAGAGGACTGGGAAGCAGGATGAAGCCTTCACTTTGGCCCAGGAGGTGGCCACTCAAGAGCCCACTGACGACAACTCGCTACAAGCTCTGACTATTCTCTACAGGGAGATGCATCGTCGTGAGTACACATGCACACGCGCTAGGGCTGTTTAAAACTGGCCAAAAAAAAAAAAGGTTTGAATATATTCAAATATTTATACTCACCTAAAGGATTTTCGCCCCCCAGGACTGCAGCATACTGGATGTTTTTCCTTTTCCAGACCATTCTTTGTAAACCCTAGAAATGGTTGTACGTGAGAATCCCAGTAACTGAGCAGATTGTGAAATACTCAGACCAGCCCATCTGGCACCAACAACCACGCCACGCTCAAAGTTGCTTAGATCACCTTTCTTTCCCATTCTGACATTCAGTTTGGAGTTCAGGAGATTGTCTAGACCTGGACCACTCCCCTAAATGCATTGAAGCAGCTGCCATGTGATTTGTTCATTAGATAATTGCATTAACGAGAAATCTTACAGGTGTTCCTAATAATCTGTAAAGGTGAGAGTATTTCTGCGCATTATGTCCATAAGAGGGCAAACCAATACAACGGGAGACATAACTACTTGTGTAACGTCAGTCCTCTCTCTGGAGCATGCAGGAGACAGACGTGACTCAGCAGATTACACCGTTTGTAATTTGGTCACAAACTACAGAGTCTCTTGCTGTTCCATGACTATGTCGGACGATGTTTTCTCGTTGTCTCTGCAGTTAACGATTTACGTTGGCGTCTTTACACCGTCTTCTTCTTCGCCCTGGTTGTTTGTTTACTTCCGGTAGCGGCAGCCGCTTTATAGAACGTCAACATCACGCCCACTCACTCGCTTCCCTCTTCCCGACCGACTGGGCTCAGACGAAACGTTTGAAGCAGCGACCACTCACGATAGATCGCGGCAGGTAGCCGATCTTTATTTATAATAAAGTGCTCATATTATGCTCATTTTTAGGTTCATAATTGTATTTAGAGGTTATATCAGAATAGGTTTACATGGTTTAATTTTCAAAAAACACCATATTTTTGTTGTGCTGCACATTGCTGCAGCTCCTCTTTTCACCCTGTGTGTTGAGCAACATCTCACTTCTGTAACATCTTTGTTAGGAGTCGCACATGCGCAGTAGCTAGGTAAGGACTACTAGCCAGTCAGAAGCCGAGTATGAGGGCATGTCCTGATAGTACCTAGGTTAGGACTACTAGCCAGTCAGAAGCAGAGTATGAGGGCGTGTCCTGACAGTACCTAGGTAAGGACTACTAGCCAGTCAGAAGCAGAGTATGAGGGCGTGTCCTGACAGTACCTAGGTAAGGACTACTAGCCAGTCAGAAGCAGAGTATGAGGGTGTGCCATGCTAGCAGCTAGGTGAGCATTATAACGTGTGTTACAAAGTGACCACGTTGGTCTCTGAAGTAAAGGCTGGACTACAATAGAGCTGTTTGGAGCAGTTGGTGAACAGTGTTTTCTGTTGGAGATGGTAAGTCCCTTTGGGGGGGACTTTGGGCGTTTTCACTTTATAAACCTATAACGTGCACACAAAATATATATATATATATATAACACAATAAAGGAAAGGGAAAAAGCATAAAATGAGCACTTTAATTATTCAAATATATATTTGAATTTAGAATATTCGTTGACAGCGCCAACACACACACACAAATACATAAATGCTGGTAATAACAGTAGAGTGACTGCATGTTGACTCTTGTGCCTGCTGTTGTTCCCAGCCGAGTTGGTCACCAAGCTGTATGAAGCAGCAGTGAAGAAGGTTCCTCTCAGTGAGGAGTATCACTCTCACCTCTTCATGGCGTACGCTCGCGTGGGGGAGTACAAGAAGATGCAGCAGGTGAGAAATCCTCCGTCCACACGCTGCACATAAACATACGAGCACACATGACTAACAGCTGTGGCTTTTGTGCTCCATTGGTAATTAAAAGAGATGGACATATAATCAGAATAATGAAGAGGATGTTGATGACTGCATCTTCGCCCTTTACAGGCGGGAATGGCCTTGTATAAAATCGTGCCCAAGAATCCGTATTACTTCTGGTCTGTCATGAGTCTGGTGATGCAGGTATGGGCGGGCTGTTTTTTCTTCTTTTTTACGACACAAGGCGTTCGCATTCCCTAAATGTGTTTCATTAGTCTGAAAAACGTGTTATTTGTGGTGTTAGGCCATCTCAGCACAAGATGAAAAACTGGCCCAAACGATGTTCCTGCCTCTGGCTGAACGCATGGTGGAGAAAATGGTCAAGGAAGAGAAGATTGAAGCAGAAGCAGAGGTGAGTAAGGCCCTGATCAGACAGTGTTACCAGTTGCATCTTTATTTTTTTTAATTCTTGCTAGGCAACAACTGAATCAGCTGTACTCAGCCTAGGTGTTATTTTTGCTGTGAAGTTAAATGATGTCGGGCGGTTTGTTGGTAGTTTTTTTACAGTTGTTTCCGGCTTTTCATGTGACTGTAGGTGCAGCTGTATTTTATGATCCTGGAGCGCTTGGGAAAGTGTGTGGAGGCTCTCGAAGTGATCAGGGGCCCACTCGGGGGTAGGTGTATGTGTTTCTGTACTTGGAAAGCCTGAAAGATCATCATCTTTATTTAAGGACAATACACATTACTCAGCACCGCTGTAAATGTGCCGGTGTTAGCCAGTTGGTTCATTTTCAGCTAAAGACCTTTTGGCAGGGTTTCTTAAAATCAATGAAGTGGCAGATCAATAAATACAAACATGGCACAGAAATGACAATAACATTAGCAAGATAGTACCCAAGTCATGTAGAGCAACAGAAAGCAGTCAAACACTGATGAACTTGTATAATAACGGTTATTGTTCAGTAGTTGTAGCAAAGCAATGTGAAGCACAAGTGGCCTTGACCAACTGCCACTTTGCTCATTTGAAAGCCATGATATCTCTCTCTCGCTCTCTCTTTCTCTCTCTCTCTCTCTCTCTCTCTCTCTGTCTCTCTCTCATATGGGTGGGCCAAATTCTCTGGGTGGACAAAGCAGAGAAAGGGGAGGTAACTTTTCCCCTCATGATGTCATAAGGAGAAGATTCCTGATTGGTCCATCTGAGCTTTCAATTTTCTCAAAGGCAGAGCAGGATACCCAGGGCTCGGTTTACACCTATCACCATTTCTAGCCACTGGGGGACCATAGGCAGGCTGGGGGAACTCATATTAATGTTAAAAAAACCTCATAAAGTGAAATTTTCATGCCATGGGACATTTTAACAAAGATAAATACATTGTTAATAACCCTTAATGTTACTTGAAATAGTTTGAAGTTAGTCAAATGGTGTTATCCCACGTTAAACACAATTGGGATTCAAATAGCTGGTGTCTGCATCGTCCCACAGAGAAGCTGACCAGTGAGCTGCAGAGCAGAGAAAGCAAGTGTATGAAGCTCTACCAGAGACTCCAGCGCTGGCCAGAGTGCAACTCCCTGGCTCACAAGCTGCTACTCAAAAAGTGAGTGATCGGCTCTTTAAGACGAGGCTTGTGTGAACATGGGAGGAGTTCCAGATCGCACATACATTACAACCCTTTGTGTTTGTGTTTCTAGCCCTGATGATTGGCAGTTCTACCCCTGCTACTTTGACTCTCTCTTCCACCTGATTGATCAGTCGTGGAGTCCTCCTGAAGAAGGCGAACAGTGAGTACAAAGGACTGCAAGACCTGTCTCAACTTCATCGATTAAAAATGCTGTTTTAAAACATGGCATCTTTTTAATGATGAAGTAAACAATCGTAATATGGTTGCTGAGAGTTAACACAGGGAAGCATTTACGTTTGTTTTTTCACTGGCCTAAAAATCCCTCTAATATTTATTATTAAACAGTTCTAGCCAGCTGATTTTGGAAGGTAGTGATCAGACATTAGCTAAAGGGGTTTCAGCTTTAATTTTTTAACATCGACGCGTCACATTTTATGTCATATTCAATATCTCCAGATCAGTACAGTATGGATAGTTACTTTTTTTTTGGATCTTTCATGCGATTTGTAGGCTTTCCAGAAGCTTTTTAATCCAGCCTGAAACTCGACCTTCTTTGTACTATGAATCCATAATTATGAATCCATAAATCAAGTTACGTACTGTTCATAAGCTCCACGTCGCTTCAAGCTAGCGTTGCTCTGGTTGGTTGGAATCAAGAGGGGTAAGCCTGCCTCCACAGAGCGTAGCTCCTATGGCGCCATTTTGTTGCTAAGAAGCTATCACCCGGCGTTAGCATCCCATTGACTCCATTCATTTTGACGTCACTTTGACAGAGAATAACTTTACATCTGAAGCGTTTAAAGACTCTATTTGTCCATTGTTTATTTCTAAAGAAACACGACAATGTGTAAAAGGCTCCATTACTTTGTACCTCACTTTATGGCTCCGTAGCAGACGCTTTTGTAAAAATATGTAAAAATAGGCTAACGATTGTGTCACATAGTAGAGAAATTACCGTATAGTACAGGAGAAGCTCGCAGGCAGTTTCGACTTACATTATCTGTTTAGGTTTAATTACTAATGTTAACTAGCATGTTAGTGATCAGTAATTAGCCTGTGTCTATGTTATCTCCTTACATATACCTACGCTCTCCGTCTCTGTAAGATTGGGAATGATTGAGATTTCTGTCGGTACAGCTACCAGAAGACTTACAACTTTCACACAGGTTGCTCACGTCACATCTACGTCGTCTCTCTCAGTTGGAGGCTGCTCAGTAACGCTCAGCCAGCACCGGAAAAGTGACTTCTACTATCCTTCACTGGTCTCTGTCTCTGGACAGAGACCAGTGAAGGATATTACTGGTCAGACAGGAGGTTCAAATAGATATTTGAACCTCCTGTGTGTTTTTAGAACGAATATTCAAATGTCATTTTTGGCCAGTTTTGACAGCCCTAGTGCTCTTGTTGTTTACCTTTTTAAACTTTGGATGGCAATAAAATAAAAGAGATTTGTTTCTATATAAATAAATGTAATATTGTCCAGCATTGATGTGCTTCTGTGCGTCTGTCTGTCTCTGTCTCCAGCTGTTCGGAGGGTTCGGTACATCACACTGTGGCTGAAGTGGTGAGGTTCGTGGAGGAGAGAATTAAAGGGGAGGACGGCAAAGACTCTCGTGCACTCAGAGGACCCTATTTAGCTCGCCTTGAACTAATTCACAGACTGAGAGAAAGGGGCTGTCCCGAAGAGAGTCTGTTAGGTAAAACACACGGACTGTACAAACGGTTGCTTTTGCCCTGTTCTTGAGTTTCACCCTTTGCCAGGTGCTTTTTTTTTGTATGTGACTTTTATGTGGCTTTAAACAGGTGAGCCTTTAGAGCTAATGGTGCAGTTCTTTGGGAAGTTTGGAGACAAACCCTGCTGCATCACCGACCTAAAAATATACCTCCATCTGCTCGCTCCCGAACAACACGTGCAGGTAAGTTCCAGCAGCACTGTTGAAATTGACGCTCTTGCCGGGTGAAGGGTTAGGCTGTGAAACGCATTCCTCTCGTGCCAACTTATTTTTTTTTTTAGTTCATTAACCGTGTGAGCGAAGCGGTCCCACTGGGGGAGCAGGGAGAGGAGGGATTTGCTTTTCCAGAGGACACCAAGGCGCTGCAGAGGCATCTGTGTTTGTGTCAGCTGAGTCGAGCCCTCGGGCTGCATCACGCCCTCGATGTGGAGGGGAAACTGCGGCTCATCACGGAGCTCAAAGCTCACTATCATCATGGACTCAAGTTTGGTAAGAACATCGCTTGTATTCACTCTTAAACCTTTTGGCAACAGAAGTGTGTTCCGGATCAGATTGTATTCAGAGCAAAGAGGCATGCAATCCCTAGCCTCGTGAGACAGTCCTGATCTCGCGAGCTCCAGTTTTCCACTCGCAGATCAGTCTGGCATCTTGAGATAGAGAAAATTTGGAGCAGTTAGCCACTTGACCGGGCCAATCAGCGTTGGTTTTGAGGCAGGTTAGGTGGTGATAGACAGATGGTTTATCCAATCAGCTTACCAGTATTTTCAGACAGCGGTCCGGGAACCTGAAAGGGTGCCTTTTTTATTCCTAAATTCTCGTTACACAAACGGCAAATATCCTTTACCGACATGTTGCTTGCTTGCTGAGCTAACGAGCTATGCTTTGCCTGCAGCAGCAGGGGCTTGTGGTTGTATTTCCATATGCTTCGTGGATCTGATTGGTTGATTTGGCCCGTCTATCACCAACATAGGTGATAGACAGATGCTTCATCCAATCAGCTAACCAGTATTTTCACCCCTTTCCGAAAGTTCTCCAACGGAAAATACCCAGATGGATATGCCGAGCAAATGCGAAGCAATCCATCTGGCGAAGTCAGGTTATGCAATCCCCTAAACCACAGCGATTTGATGTATTAAAAAATAGGGCTGGGCGAAATGGAGAAAATCAAATATCACGATATTTTTGACCAAATACCTCCATATCAATACCGCAACGATGTTGTAGTGTTGACTATTGGTACTTTGCTGAAAAATTTACACAATGAGATTTTTGATAAATAATCATCAGTATTGTGGACATAATGACTAAGTGGGTAAGGCAAATAATAGAACAACTAGAACAGTCTGGGAAGTTCAGAAAAGTACATCACTTTACTGTAATGCAGCCTTTAAAACCAGGAAAAGGTACTTATGCCATATCACGATATCTAAAATCTAAGACGATATCTAATCTCATAAAATATTATAAGCTATAATTAAAAACATAGTGTAGGGGCGACCTCTAGCCCACCCAGTAAGAGCGTGCATCCCATGTAGGCTGAGTCCTTTGCAGCGGTTCGAGTCCAACCTGCGGACCTTTGCTGCGTGTCTTGCCCCATAATCGCTTCCACCTTTCCGGCCTATCCACTGTCACCACAAATAAAGGGAAAAGCCGCAAAAAATTATCTTCTTTTTTTTTTCTTTTGCACATTTATGTTGCGTTTCCAAAGCATTTTGAGAACAACAACATTTTGAGTAAAGTGTTGGCAAATTATACTGACAGCCGAAAGCAAACACAGCCAACTTGTTGCTCTTTGTAATTTACTGTTGAGTGACTCCGACGGTTCGATACATGTTAAGACAGGAGATATTCAGAGGTAGAAAGGAAAGCAAAATGGTGACCATCTGTGAGTGTTTTTATAGTTCTCTTTTCGTTTCTCTCCATCACTACCTCTTCTTTTTCTTGTTCGCCTCTTTCTTGTTTTTTTTTGTATTTTTTTTGATTTTGAGAACTTTGTTACGTGACCTAGTTTAAACATCAATAAACCGGGCAGCCTCTAGCTCACCCGGTAAGAGCGTGCGCCCCATGTAGGCCGAGTCCTTTGCGGCAGCCGCGGGTTCGAGTCCGACCTGCGGCCCTGTGCCCACCTTTCCTGTCTATCACGCTAACAAAATAAAGGGAAAAGCCCCAAATAAAGAATCTACAAACAATCACTGCTTGCACACAAGTTCTTGCAACCTCAACACTTGTGTGTGAATGTTCAGTGATGGAGGCCAACTGGAGCAGGGACTGTAGTTATGCAAGGACCTAAATTAAGAACTCTGCTTTCCTTCTCAAAATGCAAGTGTAGCGCCAGAGTTTGACCATGCAGAGGTGTTCAGTGGGATTGATCTATCGGGACTGTTCCTGTGATGGTCATGAACTGTGTTTTTAACTGTTGCTTAAACTCTTAATGGCGAAAAGAAAGGGTTTACACCTTTTTTGAGAAATCTTGACAATGCTTGAACTAACACTCCTTGCAGCCCCAAAAAATAATCTACAAACACTCACAAGTTTCCAATCCTCAGTAAGCCATTCTCATGCAAAACACTTGTGGAAATGTTCTCCTTTTGCATGTACTTGTTTATGTAGCGACATATTTGCATATGGAAAGGAGCAGGGTGTGTGTCTTTGCGGCCACTGACCATATGGCAGCATTAGCACCTGACATAAGATTTTAAACCTCGTCCGAAACACCAATTTTATGCAACTCAGATGTTGGCTGATATCTCTGTTCACCAGGGAAGACCGCTCTGAAGACGGAGCTGCAGTATTCTGATATGTATTGTCTCATGGCAGCGCATGTATACATCGACTTATGGAAGGAGACGGGTGAGTCTTTCTTTCTCTTGTTCTCTCTTTCTCTCTTGCCAGCGACTGTGTCTCTAAACATGTTGCTCTGTGGTGTTGTTGCAGAGGATGAGAACATGGTGTGGCAGTGTTTGGGTGTCCTCCAGGAGGGTCTGTCTCTCAGTCCCTCCAACGCCCAGTTCAAGCTGCTGCTGCTATTCGTCTACTGTCACCTGGGAGCCTTTGAGCCCGTGGTGGACCTCTACTCCAGCCTGGATGCCAAGCACGTACAGCACGACACCATAGGGTCAGTACAAATTAGGGGAGCACCGATACGATATTAAGATGAGATATCGGTCCCGACAAAATAGCTGGATCGGAAAAATGAACCGACCCACGGGCCGATCCAGTTTTGTTAGTTTTTTTTTCCCCTCTGTCGCCCGTGTGTCGCATGCTGGAAGAGTTGAGTGTACAAATAAATAAGAATTCAATACATTACATCTATATTATTTTGTCTTAGTTATGTAAGTAATGTTTAGTTAGGAAGGTCTGGTGCCTTTAGTCTCCTCCACAAGGTGGAAGGAAGGTATAAGGTGGAAGGTATACAGTGTATTATTAATTCAACAACGGTATCGGATCGGTATCGGGTATCGACAGATACACAAAGCCCAGGCATCGGTATCGGGACTGAAAAAGTCGGATCGGTGCATCCCAAGTACAAATACACAGCCACCTTTTTTTATTTAAATGCATCTGTGCCGGTATTTATCAGACGTCTCAGAAAGTACTCGGATTATGACAGAGTGTTATTGATGAAGATGATATGTGTATAGGCAAATAATATAGGTGACTAAACCATCTAGGTTGTTTATGTGCAAGTAATTAAGAGTTTTTGGCCGCTATAACCAATGTACTGTCCTTCTCTGGGATGTTTGATAAATACAAGCCCAGGCCAGTGTTATATTATCAGCAAGAGATTTAAGTGTAAAAAAAAAAAAAAAGTTGTTTTTCTTTTTAATTTCCAGGTTTCTGTTAACACGCTACGCTGAGTCGTTGGGTCAGTTTGCTGCAGCCTCCCAGTCCTGTAATTTCTCCCTCAGGTTTTTCCACTCTAACCAGAAAGATGTAAGTCCATCCTGCCTTGCCGTTTTTAATTTCGGACACTTTTGAAACTGGGGGTCACGTGTGTTTTTATGTCATTTATCTCTCCTTCTCTCGTCCTGCCCACCAGACCTCAGAGTATATCATCCAGGCGTATAAGTACGGAGCTTTTGAGAAAATCCCAGAGTTCATCGCTCTGAGGAACCGGTTGAACCAATCGCTGCACTTTGCCCAGGTCCGCACTGAGAGGATGCTGCTGGACCTGTTCCTCGAGGCCGATATGTGAGAATATACTCCAGACATTAAGCCCTGAATTATAGCGCTGTGGAGTTCTTCATTTAGACGATGTATTTTTTTTTATTTTATTTGTCTTCCAGTGTGTTGAGTCTGGACGAGAGTGTGAAGGCCATGTCTTTGTCTCCAGAGGAGGATGACATCCCCTGGGATAACATGAGGGACAACCGAGACCTTACCGTTTTTACCAGCTGGGACCCTAAAGACAGGTACGTGTAGGTTTGTTTTTTTCAGAAACCAAAAGCGCCTCATATCCAAAGTTAAGTGTCAAGTGTTGGCGCCTGATTTTGATTTAGTTGTACAGGGTTTCCCTGGGGTCTTAAAAATGTGTGTTCTAGATCTTAAATCCTTTTGAACAGGTCTTAATTTTCCTACGTCTATGCAACGCCTCTAATGCTCTCTTTTTTTTTTTATTCCGTGGTGTTGTTAGTTCTATCTTTCGCTAGTCCAAATATAATTTCACTGTATTACAACTACAAATGAGACCAACATGTAACTTATATTGCAGCCAATCAGCTTCCGTGTTACTGGTGCAATACTCTTTTGGATTGTACATAAAGCAGATTTTATTCAGATATACTTTCTTGCTTGGGAAAAAAAATTTAGGGCTTAGTTGATGTTGTGATAAAGGTCTTAAATTTCATTCATAATGGTCTTAAAAAGTCTTAACTTTGACCTGGTGAAACCTGCAGAAACTCTGTTGTAGTCTGAGTCTTGAAACAACAGTGTATATTGGTTTTAGTCATATTTTAGTCATTTGATTGTTTTGTGTTTTAGTCGACAAGACATTTAGCATCTTTTAATCGCAGCACAAGCAGTAGCCCTCTGCCCTCAAAGCTCATTGGTGCTCGGGTCAAAGTCCATCATATGAAAACTGTTCAGAGCCTACAACCGACTCCCCTTTGTATGTAAAACCCAGTTATTCCCAAACCGTTTGAACAGAACCTCTCACCCACCGTCAACTTGCTTCTTCACTCACTTGTTTCCTGAAATACTGTTCCACTGTCTGTATTTAGTTTGAGAGAAGCAGCTAAAACATTAATGCAAAACTGTTCGTAGGTGACAGGGTACCCGCGGGGTCTTAAAAGTATTTAAAAAAAAAAAAAGTCTTGAATTCTAAATTCCAAAAATAAGGCCTTTTTAAAAGTATTACATTTCGTTTACAAAGGTCTTCAACTTTTTCTTGTCCTTAAATAAATGCACCAAAGTCAAATAAATATTTTGTGTGGGTAACATTTATTTAGTATTTTTAGTTTCACAGCATAAGAGCTCTGAGTGCGACAAATATTGTATATATTTTATGTTATTAGAGTACAAAAACGTTTTGTTAAATTCAAGTAAAGTTACTTGGTAAATACTTCAAATTCAAACAGATTTTTTTTCCATTATATAACTGTGAAGTTGGCATTAAATTTCATCCTAGGTGGTATTAAAAGGTCCTAAAAAGTCTTAAATTTACTTTGGAGAATCCTGGGGGTACCCTGGGTGAAGATTTAAAAGCTTGACAGCCCACATTATTCCTTCTCTGATACTAAACGTAAAAGATGACGTTAACTTTACAATTTAAATGAATGCTGACTTGCCTGTTTTTGTGTTGTTTTTTCCCCCCAGCTGTTTTGTTGCCCGTCTTGTCTGATTTCAGTGGGATTATGGATGCGTTTAGTCCATTAATCTGTTTATGTAATGTTAGCTAACTGGTAGCATTAGCTTACATTACTGACAGACATGATGTTACTGAAATGCAAGATGCTGCTCTTTATCGAGCAGTCGAGCAGCTAAATCAACTTCTGAAGAAGAGATATTTTGCCAATAGGGAGCAAACAATGTGTGATTCCACAGATGAAGGCAGATCGTTGAATACGTCTGCATTATAACAGTAATTAAGTCCGTCTCGCATAATCATTTTTGTTTTGTATTCTTGAAAAACATTGTTATACATTTTGTAACAGTTAAAGGTATTGTGGAGGATTTTCCCGAATTTTAGAAAAGAACCGCCCTCTGTACTTTTTGAAAAAATGCACATGCGCAACCCTCTGCCTGCTCCCGAGAGGGAACGCCTATTAAACGTGTGCACGAGAGTGCACTGTTTACAAGTTGCTGTCGGCATGGCTCATACAAGCCTACTTTCCAAAAGAAGATTTGCACTTTTTCACAAATTGAGATGTTTACCGTGTGTGCGCGGTGCGTGACTTGTGCCAGGGCTAGCATCGCTAATCATAGCTTAGCTACATCAACTTTTACTAGCAGTGATTTTAAACGGATTTCTCCAAATAGCATGCCAAACTTTACCTGTGGAGTAGAAACTTCACGACTGAGGCATCAGTGGGAAGCCCAACCTGTGCTTTAAACGCACGCCAGTGTGTGAAACATTCTCCCAAAAACACTGTTGTCTTGTTTCTTTCTTCAGAGGTCTTTCTCTTCTTGTCTTACAATTCGTAGACACTTTTTCTCTTGCGACTCTCAGACATTTTGAAAAAACACGGTGTGAACGGCGAGCTTCAATGAATGGCTGAAACCGTAGCTCAAGCACACCACACATACACACCTGAAAGCTAGGGACGTGCACGTACCACGGCCTTACGTATACATATCACCAGAATGATTGACAACCAGGAGGACCAATAGTCTTGATGATCCACCCGGAAAAAGTAAATCCTCCACTATACCTTTTTAATTTGTTTTCAAAGGTCACATTTTTTAGTTTTAATCCCATTTTTGTTGTGGGAAAAAAAGGTCGGCAACAAATAATTGTCATCATACTTTTTTGTTGAAAAAATGAAATGAGCGATAGCCCCAAAATCAACCCGTGTGCCTCTTCCTCCCGTAGAGAGTTAACCACCGAGCACCGGCGACGGTCTCTGGAGGAGGAGTCCGTCTGGCTGAGGTTACGCTCTCTGACGCTTCGCCTCCTCGCCTCCTTGGCCGCGCCGGGACACGCGCCGTCGCAACAGAACTCCGAGACGGTCCACGAGAACGGAGTCGGAGAAAAGAGCTCGGTCCTCAGCGGCCTGCTCTCCCAGCTCAACCAGAGCCTGCAGACTGCCGCTCAGATCACAGAGAAACGCATACAGGTACGTTTAAGATGAGATGGACTTTATTAATCCTACACTAGGGAAATTCCTGTGCTACAGCAGCTCAAAAGAAAGAAGAAGATAAAAAAAAAAAAGTACATAAATCTAAGGATGCCACCTCTTAGTCGATTAGTCGACTAATCGGTCGTTTTGGTCTTAGTCGACTAAGATTACTTTAGTCGATTAGTCATTTTTTATGCTTATTCATGCTTAATTACTCATTTCCAAGAAACCTATGAACACATTTATTGTAAACACAAGATTTAAAGTGGTGCTTTTGCAGGATTAATTTTGGAGAAACTCAGTTTTACAGATGGTTAATTAACTACATTTATATTGTGCTTTTCTAGTCTTAACCACCTCTCAAAGCGCACAGCTCTGTCAATTAAATCAACTAATCGATTAGTCGACAAAATTGTATGTGTTAGTCGACTAAGAATTTCTTTAGTCGAGGACAGCCCTACATAAATCAGAATTACACAAATACACATTAAGTAGACATAGGAGAAAAAATATACATAAAGTATAAGAAATAGAATTAGTAATAATAATAATCGAAAAAAAGTATTGTTTAGGAACCGGTATCAAAGTCACGCTATTGGTATCGGCACCGGTATTGAACATTTTTTAACAATACCCAGTCCTACAGGTCATCACACGTACAAACATTAACACCAGCCGACATCCGTCTCATACATAATTACTCCATAATATCAAGAAAAAATAAAGGAGACCGAAAAGAGAAAGAGAAAGAAACTGGATGAGAGATTGAGAAACTGTTACACTTCACACATTCACAGGGATTTGTCCAAGTTTGAAATCGGGACAGAGAAGGTTACAGATCTGTTCAATCGGTTTGATTGTTAGGGATGCACTGAATCCAGATCTTTGGGGTTCGGCCAAATACCGATCCACTGGTTAAGATTCTGCCGAATCCAAAACAGAACACCGAATCCTCCTCCCATCCTCAGTCCATTAACACAGTAAACACATTAATGACGTAAACATGACTGTCCTTCCTGAAGTTGCTGCATTTTGGCTGCTGTCTGTAGATTCCTTCATGCACAACTCGTATTCTTTCGTATGTTTCATACCAAATGTCGTAACAGCAGCCATGTTGTGTATAGTTTAGGCTCCTCGCCACCACGAGACAAATCGTCATTGCAAATTGAACATGTAGCTGGACTTGAATGGCCTTCTTTTGACTGAAAGTACTGCCAAACAACAACTTGTTCTGCTAACCAGTTCCATTTTCACTTTCTCACAGCCTGCTGCATTGAACGCTCCACCTACGTAAACACCTTCCCGTAATCAACGGTGGCGTCATTACGGAGACAAGCGTAGCGCAAGTGTAGGATTCGATACGGTGGAAAAAAATTCTAAATTTGGGTGCTGAACCCTGTCAAAAAACCCAATATTCGGCCGGATCCAAAAGCTAAATCCGAAGCTAAACCTGGATTCGGTGCATCTCTGTTTTTTTTAAAGAAAGAAAAGTTAAAATACTCAAATCCAGCTTGTTAAATGTGAATATTGTTCTAGTTTCTTCTCTCCTCTGTGAAAGTAAACTGAATATCTTTGAGTTGTGGACAAAACAAGAGGACATGTCATCTTGGGCTTTTTGGGAAACACTGATCCACATTTTGCACCATTTTCTGACATTTTATAAACCAAACAAACTAATCCATTTATTCAAGGAAATAATTGACAGATTAATCGCCAATGAAAATAATCGTTAGTTGCAGCCTTAGACGTTGCTGTAATGATGTCTTGTTGTACTGCAGTATCCATTCCTGGGCCCCCCCTCCACCCGCCTGGCCCCTGCTCTGTCCAGTGGGAGCTGTCAGTGCCAGGCTGCAGCCCTCCAGCTGTCGGTCCACCTGCAGGAGCTGGAGACCGTCTCACTTGGTAAGAAGAGATGCAGATCAACAATAAGGGCTGAACAATTTCGGTAAACAATCTATAATTTAATGTATACTCTTTATTGATCCCTAATGGGGAAATTACAATTTACACTTTGTTATTATACACCAGTGAACAGAAGAAAGTTTTGACAATAAACTCCATCTACAGAACAGTATGTGGAGTTAAACTGGATGGGCCCAATAACCTCTTAATAGTTCGACTTGTTGTTAAATTGCAATGTGAGCGGCAGCCAGCTGCATGCATTATTTAAAAGGCAACCGCGGCTACATTGTGCGTCTGATACCGTGGTGGCAGAAATTTTGCCATGGCGGACCGCCACTACAAAATCTACATAAAGGAAACGCTGCACTCTACACACAGGCCTGCAATATACACACATGCTTTGTATCCAAAGTTGAATATCCTCTGTGTAACTGATAAAACATGTCCTGGAGCATTATAACATGAGACACCATCAGAACTGCTCTATATTCTTATGCAGGGATGAGAACATGCATATGATATATATCGAACAGTCAAACACAGATATCACAAAAGTTATAATAATAAAAAACAAATATCAGTTATTTCCTGTAAACTAAAATTCCTGATATGCTTCAGTTCAGTAGCTGCATCTACATTATTTATAATGTGTGTGTATGTATGTATGTATGTATGTATGTATGTATGTATGTATGTATGTATGTATATATATATATATATATATATATATATATATATATATATATATATATATATATATATATATATATATATATATATATATATACACCTTCCTTCTACCATCATGTTAAATAAAGTAATAGGAAATGGAAATAGGACATTTCAGATTTCAACAATCTGTGATATATAACATTATTCCATCATTTATCTTATAAAAAAACAGCAAATAACATAATAAAAAGAGGAATAAAAAAAAATGTTAAACCAAATGTTACACCAAACATTCAACTAAATATTGCACATTCGATTAATCGCGGTCTTCACGTCAAGCTATCAAATCTCAATTTCGGTTTGAAAACGACGAATTGTTCAGCCCTGTCAATGCTGTGTTGTCTAATGCCTTTACTCTCACCTCTTTGTCCCCTCTTAGATGAGTCGTCCGAGCTTCAAACCCAGATCTGTAACGGCTTCATATCATTAGTAGTTCAGCTTCAAGGTGAGTCAGCAGCTGGATCTCCAACTCTCTAACGCAGTGAACCTGCAGACCTTCATCCTGTGTCTGACATGCTTCATGTTTTATTCTCTCTCTGCACAGAAATCCTGAATAAATGCAAAGGGGATGTATTGGAAATGAAAGACAGCAAATTAAAAACCCAGCCCCACTTATTAGAAAACCTAATCTTCTTTGTTGAGGTGAGACATCTCCACTTGCACACGGTGTCCTGCCTGCTTGTGTTCTGGATCTGATGTGTTTAACACGCTGATATTACTCTGCACAGACGGTGAGCATAGTCTTGTGGATGGCTAGTCACTGTGCCAAGATCCTCCGACCACTCAAGACTAGTCTACAGAAGAAGAAGAAGAAGAAAAAGGATACAAACACAGCTCTGGTACAGTTTCCTCCCCCTCTTTTTTTTAATCCTCCTCTTAAAAATCCATGCATGCATCTTAAGCAGAAAAAAAAGTCCGGGAGGACTCGGAAGTTCAAAACCAATCATGAAGATGCTCTTTGGAAAAGGGAACATAAAACTTCAAAAGAGAAAAAAGGTCCAAGGTTCTTGAGGGCCTGAAGAAGGTCATTTTGTGCCGATATGCGTGGGTTGCTGCCCAGTTCTATTTTTAATGCAAGATTTCAATATGAAATAGCCATTTAGTTAGTAGAGCATGTGCCCATATATAGAGGTTTACTCCTCGAAGCAGCAGCTCAGGGTTTGAGTCTGTGGCCCTTTGCTGCATGTCTTCCCCTTCTCTCCCCCCTTTCCTGTCTACAGCTGTTGTGTCTATTTAAGGCTAAATGCCCCAAAAAATGATAGTGTGTGTGTTGTTGAAATAGGGCTTATCACGGTCTCCCCTAGCTGTAGTTAGGCCAACGCATTTTTTGTGCATGCATCGTTTTAGTCTGGTAGCGCCGCCGCTAGTTAGCTTAGCGTAGTGAATGGAATCCTATGTTGCCGGTTATCATGTTGTGAGTAAAAGTGAGCCAACAAAAGACAAAAAAAACAACCTAATTACTTGCACTGAGACAAAAAATGCGTTGGCCCACCTATCTACAGCCAGGGGAGACCGGGATAAGAACTATTTCATTGCGTATTCCATTAAGATTGCTGAAAAAAAATAAAGGGGCATAAATCTGTGATGTGTTATGTTGTTAATCTTGCCTTTTTTTTTCTTTAATAATAAAAAAAAATTGATTCAAAAAAAAGAAAAGAGAGAAACCCAGTAATGTGTAGTTCCCTGGCTGACCTGATGGCTGCTGATGTGTGTCTCCTGCAGCCAGCCGTGGTGTGTGGCTTCCAGGAGCTGACGGGGAGCTTGCAGGACCTGCTCACCCAGGCTTTGGACCATATAAAAGGGGCAAGAGACTGGCGTGACGGCCCTTAAGCTGGGCGGTTTAAGCTTGGAAGGACCCACAGAGGTGAGCGTGCCGACACAGGAACAGTTTTGCTTTCCCTCCTGTCAGTATTTGTATCCACACATTTCCTTTTTTTTTTTTTATTCAAAGAGAAACAACACAAAGGTAAATAGAAGCTACTCACGGATTTATTTTGATTTCATTGAAGCATCGGATCAAATCAAGAAAAGGAAAACGGAGCGATCTATTATTGCTACAGATGAACTATTTATAGGAAAGAAGCTGCTCTTGCTCTTTGATTTTGTTTTTTTGCCCTCTGGGTCTCTTTGGAAAATCCCCTTTTGTATTTTCTGTGGATACATTCAGCTGATGTCCTGCCTTGAATGGAAGGAATATTATGTTTGAAATGGTATAAAATGGGCGCACGGGTAGCTCAGTTGGTAAGAGCGTGCGGCCATATATAGAGGTTTACTCCTCAACGCAGCGGCCGTGGGTTCTGCTCTGACTCCGACCTGCGGCCCTTTGCGCATGTCATTCCCCGCTCTCGCTCTCGCTCTCTCTAGTAGCGCAGAAGCATAAATCAGCCTTAAGTAATGAACAATGACTTAAAAATGGCAGCGTCAAACCGAAAATTGTTTTCAGCGTGCACGATCAGCTGATGGGCTGTGTGTGTGTGTGTGTGTGTGTGTGTGTGTGTGTGTGTGTGTGTGTGTGTGTGTGTGTGTGTGTGTGTGTGTGTGTGTGTGTGTGTGTGTGTGTGTGTGTGTGTGTGTGTGTGTGTGTGTGTGTGTGTGTGTGTGTGTGTTGTCTGTTTCAGGAGGAAGCGTCGTTTATGAAGGCTGCTATGGACAAGGTGCAGAGCAGTTACCTGCGCTCCCTACAGGAGGTGGGAGATCTGCTCAAGAAGAGAGCAGAAACTATAAAGAACCTCAAGATCTGAACACCATCCCACACCTCCAAAATACAGATGACTTTACCCCCACGTCAGCCCCCCCGACCCCCTCCACCCTTAGACCACCGTCTGTCGGCCCAACAGCTAACCTCCGCCTCCTACATCCCGCCCGAGCGCACAGTCGTCACTGACCTCCTTCCTTCCTTCCTTCCTTCCTTCCCTGCGTATTTCTCCACTCAGCGTTTGTGAGATCTCCAATCTGGATTTTCTTTTACTTCCACGCACAAACACAACCGAAGACGCACACACACACACACACACACACACCCCACTGGGACATTTGCAACTCTTATAGCACACAAGCTTGTAAGTAAACTCATGAATTTATACAGCAGTTATAAGTCAAAATGAGGACAAATAGTCACGCTCCTTTTAAAAAGAAACCGAGCAAATTAGAAAAAAAAGGAATAAGCAGTTTTTAGATGAACTAATCTAATAAATTATTGTACATAGTAAAGAGCAACTACCACAACTCTCCTGGACTGAATGAGAATATAAGACCCAATAAACCACTATTCTGTCAGTTACGTTTCCTCTTTTTATTCCTTTACTTAGTTTTTTTTTTTTCTGGTGAGAACAATCAAAGTAACACACATACCTTGGACTGTTAACACTAAGTAAGGAAGGTATGTCAACGGGCTGCTTTTCCAGCTGTTTCTCTGCATCGAGAGCAAGCGGGCACAATTTTGCATTAAACTGAAGCACTCTTTGGAAATATGGACACCTGGCCACCTGCAGACTGAAGTTTCCCATCACAGTCATGTCTTCTTCTTCTTTTGCTTTGTGTATCTTGTGTGTTGCTTTGAAAGTGGAGCCCCCTCTGTAGTTGCAGTATTATAAAGAGCAGTGGTGGGGATCAGTTAAAGGACTTGATTTTTTTTTTTAAGTCTGCCTTTTCATATTATTTTTAACCCCAGTAGAAGTGGTGCTTGTAAACATGTCCACTGCGGAATCTGGTTCACACACACACACACACACAACCCCACCCACCATGCATAGCTCAAATAATCAGAATCCTATAAGACTGGTCTGATTACAATTATTTAAGAGACCACGCGTGATTGTTTTCACCGAGAACGGAACGTTTTTTTCTTCTCCAGTCATCCACGATGTATCACTGCAGGCATGGACTGTCTTTCTAGCTAAAAGCTTCAGTAGGAAATGCAAGGAAATCACGATAACAAAGTGCAGAAATGAATCTAATTTGCTAGAATGCATGTTTTGGAATACAGTATGTGTTCTTGGTCAATCCAAGACCAGAACGTATAAGAGGGGTTTTTGTCTCACTTTGACCTCCTGACATCTGATAGTACAGACGGTTACATTAAGCCGCGATGCAGCTCGGTAGAATTATTATATTCTGGGGATTTGAGTAGAATTATTATATTCTGGGGATTTCCTCGTCATTTGAACGGCTCAGACCCAGACACGTGTGTTTCCCAGACAACCATTGGACCTAATTGTAAATAAAAGCGCTGAGGCAGTTTTTTCAGAGTTGAGTGTGAAAGGACATTGGTGTGTTTTGAAAAGCAGCTGCAGTAGATGCCATAACATTTGTCCTCTTAATGTTTTTGTTTTTTTGTCATTACTGTTACCCCCCCCCCAAAAAAAAGGAAAAAAGTCTAATGAACCAAAACAATTTCATCAGCTTCAGCATCTTCTCAGAAAAAATGAGCATCTTCTACATAACCAACGAGAGAGCAAGGCCAATAGGGCTCCAACTATGCGTTATTTTAATCGTCGATTAATCTGTGGATTATTTTCTGGATGAATGGATGACTTGGTTTGGTCTATAAAATGTCAGGAAAATGGTGAAAAGTCTCGATCAGTGTTTCTCAAAAGCCCAAGAGGACGTCCTCAAATGTCTTGTTTTGTCCACAACTCAAAGATATTCAGTTTACTGTCCCAGAGGAGAGAAGACACTAGAACATAATAACATTTAACAAGCTGACAGCAGAGAATTTTGTGACTCAAACCGATTAATCGATTAGCAGAATAATTGGTGATTAATTGACTAGTTGCAGCTCTAGCAGACGTAGTTTACAGGTGTCACCCAGAAGCACTGATGGACGACTGCAGGTAGTGTGCAGTTGGGATTTTTGGTTTTGTTTTACAATTTTATTAGGAATTTGGCAGAGCAATGTGAACGTGTGAGTGAATTGTGAACACACCCTTTCCTGTTAATCTGTTACAATAACCTACACATCTGCTAATAAATGCCTTTTTTTTTTTTTTCTTCTTTTCAACACTCGAGCCCCGTTTGTCTGAATGGATCCGAGGCTGGAGAGAAGATGTTTGTGATCTGACTACGTGTTGTTGTTGTTGTTGAGGTTCAGAATGACGGTTGACAATCTGGAGTGTCATCTCACCACCCTCTTTTGTTAGAAAATGGAAAACAGAAACACTGGAATGTCAAAGCTTTTTTAAAATAAAAAATAAATGTGAGAACTTGGTTGTGCAAAGTCTTTATTTATTTTTTTAAAGTGCTCATATTATGCTCATTTTCAGGTTCATAATTGTATTTAGAGGTTGTACCAGAATAGGTTTACATCGGTTAATTTTCAAAAAACACAATATATTTGTTGAACTGCACATTGCTGCGGCTCCTCTTTTCACCCTGTGTGTTGAGCTCTCTGTTTTAGCTACAGAGTGAGACATCTCACTTCTGTGACATCTTTGTTGGGAGTCGCACATGTGCAGTACCTAGGTAAGGACTACTAGCCAGTCAGAAGCAGAGTATGAGGGCGTGCCCTGACAGTACCTAGGTAAGGACTACTAGCCAGTCAGAAGCAGAGTATGAGGGCGTGCCCTGACAGTAGCTAGGTAAGGACTACTAGCCAGTCAGAAGCAGAGTATGAGGGCGTGCCCTGACAGTACCTAGGTAAGGACTACTAGCCAGTCAGAAGCAGAGTATGAGGGCGTGCCCTGACAGTACCTAGGTAAGGACTACTAGCCAGTCAGAAGCGGTGTATGAAGGCATGGCCTGCTAGCAGCTAGGCGAGCATTATAACGTGTGTTACAAGGAAATGTAGGGGTGTACTTACTTATGCCCCCTGTATTTTAAGAAAGAACATTTTATTTATTTATTTACGATACAGTATTCATTCACAAAGAAAATTGGTGTCCTTAAAGGTTGGATTTTTCCTATTCTTTTTAATTAAGGCATCATAATCAATTTCCAAAAGATGATTTTGTATTCCTCTTCTTAGTCAACTTTAGCAGGGGTGCATTCATTGCAAGCCACTGTACACATAGACATAATATATCTATATTATATTATGTAATAATATATCTATATTATGTGTACAGTGGCTTGCAGTGACTGTACATCTCTAACGGGTGCAGTACACAGCTGCTCCCTGTAGGTGGCAGCAACACACGCAAAGTTATCCTTCACTGCTTTTGTACACGAAGAAGAGCCGCATGCTAGAAAGAAACAGCTGTGAATACATAGCGAAGCTAGCTAAAGTCTTAGACAACTACACACAAGTGTTCGTGTTCATGGTCGGCAAAGACCAAACCAGTACCAGACTAACATACTGGTGTAACTGGACTAAAAAGGTGTTTTGCTTTAACTGGCCTTCTGTTACTTATATTTAGCCGTTAGCTTGCTAGTTAGCTCGCTAGTGATCTAGCTAGCTGTCACCGGGTTGTTTTGTTCTTTGTAAAAGTGGTCGTTTCTTTTATAACACATGAGTGTGTCTCTGGTTGTTATCCGTCTGGAATTAGCCGACCAGTCTCCTTATCCACAAGGTTTCCAGTACTCAGCCGGTGAGTTACGTTTCTCATAACGCGTTAAACATGAAAGTCACTGTGTTTGTGTGGAGTTAGCCACGAAGCTAGCTAACCAGCAGTGATAAGTGAAGATTATTCTAACGTCACAGCTGTTAACCAGTTAAGTGTTTTCAAAAGTAGACCTTATTTATTGAATAGACCCAGTGATGGAATGTATCTAAGTACATTTACTCAAGAACTTAAGTACACATTTAAGAAACTTGTACTTTTCATTTTATGCTATTTTCTACTTGTACTCCTCTACATCTCAGAGGTAAATAGTGTACTCTGTACTCCACTACATTTGTCTGACAGCTTTAGTTACTTTTCAGATGACAGTGTTTCCTCCCCTTCATGTCCAGTGAAAACCACGTATCTCCAGATGTGTTGATGTTGAATGATTGTGACAAACTGAAGGATGAAGAAATTCTACTTCTTAAGCTGAATAAAGTGTTTTAAAAAGCCTCTTGGATCAGCTGGAAAGTGCATCGTCCCAAAGCTGAAAACATGGCTGTTTTTCTTGTGTCTTTTGTGTTCAGTTGAAGGCATGTCGGAGAAGGAACTGCAGGAGAAGGCTTTGGGTGTAGCCAAACACACTCTGAGTGGAAAGACGGATCTGGAAAGGGCAGGTGTACTGCACCAGCACATTGGTAGCAGAGCCATGGGGGACATGGTTATAGAAACCTTTGAGCCCAGCCCAGGTAAGCACATGAAGCTGGAAATTCCAATTTCAAGACCCGCCCCATTCTGCCTCTGATTGGCTAGTAGGGGGAAAAAAATAACACTGCCTGAGCGGGCTTGGGAGATGATGGCAGGCAAAATGCTGATATGGCACACTGATTAGTCTACGGGTGCTTCTCATGTTGCTTAAATTGCCTCCTCGACTCCTCCACTTGCCTCCCTTCCTCGCATCTTAGTCCCTCCCACTGAGGAGGCCCGGAAGAGATGCTAGGAAATTGTGGTAGGAGAGAGGAAACCGAGAAAATGTGTTTTTAAAGGGACGAGACGTCCTTTCCTCTGAAGTGTCACATGAATAGCTGTTTGGGCGGAGTTAGCAACTCCGTCAGCTGCATGGCTTCAGAGAAGGCTGCTCTCGTGTATCCTCGGCTAAAGCTCCTTGATGATCCCTTCTCGATGATCCCTCCTCGATGCTCGGGGCACAAATAAGAGCTTTGAGACGGCCTTCACCAAGGAGGGACCGAACAACTTGCGGTTTCAGCAGAGGACCGAGGAGTCGAGGAGATATCAAATAAGTTACACGAGAAGCAACCTATATCCACGACGTTCCACATCCGAGATTGATCCGATGCCGCCGGAAATTCTGCTAGATGTTCTTCTTTTCGGCCGGATGTTACCTTCCTCTGTCTCTATGTTGGCGTTTTAACCTCCGGTGGATTTGTGAGGACTATGGCTAACTGCTCCTCAGATCTCTGCAGGGTAAATCCAGACAGCTAGCTAGACCATCTGTCCAATCTGAGTTTTCTGTTGCCCTGAGGAAGGTCTGGTAAAGTGAGACTACATAAAAATAACATTTTAAAATGGCACTTCCTATTAAAAAGGTTGCCATGTACTGGGGATAGATGTATGCAATGTGCTTACGGTGTTAGCAACATATACATAATATGTTTAATTGGTTTACAGTTTGTTGTTTATTGTGTTGTTATTTTATTGTATTGTATTGTACTCTTATTTTATCTTGTCTTGAATGTTGTTTAGGGAGGGGGGTGATGGCGAGTGGGGGGTTCAGATGGGGAGGTGATGTGTCCATGTTTTGAGTTGTATGTTTTGTGTTAATCTTTTAATAAAGATGGTTGCTGACCCCTGGTTTACATTGACAAGAAACTAGAATATTGTCAGCCTAATTCTTGAAAAACATCAAATGATGAAACTACTATGTTTTCATTGTAGATAAAGGGGGAGGCGAAGACCCCGGTGGTTCATCCGAGCCGGACAGTGGAGCTCCGGCTGCTCAGGCCGAAGCAGACGGCCTGGAGGGCACTGAGGCTTCACAGGACACCAACGAGGCGACAGGCGCTACTCCTGACTCCCCCTCCAAGCAGCTGCCGGACCAGATCTCTTTCTTCAGCGGAAACCCGTCAGTGGAGATCGTCCATGGCATCATGCACCTCTACAAGACCAAGTGAGTCCCATCTGACACGTTTATTCATCGTTTCAGATAGGGCTGTGCAATGAATCGAAATTTAATCGTGATTATGATTTTGGCTCCCAATGTTCACAAAAACAGAATAATCGAGAAAAACAATTATTTAGCTCATTACGTTTTGCAAGTAAACTCTTATTTTCTCTTGTGTTCTGAATGAAAAAATTAAGTTTAAATAGGAAAAGTAATATGGCAAATTTCACAGATGTCTGTGTTTATTTTATTTAACTTCTTCCACAGTTTTTTAAGTTCAATAATTGCAACATGTTTCCAGAAGTCAACGAGTAATCTTGTTAAATTATCGTGATTGAAATATTGACCGAAATAATAGTGATTATATTTTTATCCATACTCGAGCACCCATAGTTTCAGACCCTGGCTGCATCTCCTAACCCTTAATCGACAGCGCCTCGACTCCTCAGTCTTCGGCTGAACCGGATGTTGTTCTGTCCCCCCTCGGTGAAGGCCGTCTCAAAGCTCTTATTTCTGCCCCAAGGAGCGATGATCGAGGGGGGGGATCTCTGAGGAGCCATGAGCGAGGATTAAGGTTGGGCATCGTTTGGATTTTTAACGATTCCGATGCCGCACCGGTACTTTTAAAAGTATTCAGATTCCTAAACTGATTCTTGAAAAACGGAAAAATGACATCAAAAAAGACTCTTTATAGAGTTTTTGTTGTTGGTGGGCCCAGAGGGAAAATATGGCGTTTTAAAAGTAGCCTATATTTACAGTAGACTACAGAGAAAGTGTGGTATTTTTACATCTGTTTCGGAGCGACGGAGAGAAAATATTTCAGTCGCCACAATAAGTGGAACCGAAGTAAGGAACCAAATTTTGTGTTCCAATCCGGTCCGATTCCTACCGGTTGCGTAGGAACCGGGTTTCGGTATCCAACCCTAGCGAGGAAACGCGGGAGCAGCCTTCCTGGAAGCCGTGCAGCTGAAGGAGTTGCTAACTCCGCCCAAACGGCTGATGAATTCATGTGACGCTTCAGAGGAAAGGACGTCTCATCCCTCTTAAACACATTTGCTCGTTGCCTCTCTCCTCCCACGGTTTCCTCACGTCTCTCCCATGCCTCCTCGGTGGGAGGGACTAAGACATGAGGAAGGGAGGCAAGTGGAGGAGTCAAGGAGGCAATTTAAGGGCTATGTTTCAATATGGCTGTTTTCTTTTGTAGCAAAATGACATCACTGACTGAGGATGTAAGACGCAGCGCTATGGTGTGCATCCTGACCGTCCCCGCAACCATGACCAGCCACGACCTCATGAAGCTTTTGGCCCCTTTTAATGATGTCATGGAGCATATGAAGATCATACGGGACCCGACCCCTAACCAGTATATGGTCCTGATTAAGTTCTGTACACAGGTAAGAGCATAATCATGTTATTTTTACCTTCTTTTTTTTGTGTACATATACAGACCTATGATTCCAATTAAAATAGAGAAGAGAGGCTTTGTTCAGAGTTTTTACAGAATGGAATGTAATATTCACAACAGTGACTATGTTTTCTTTCTGTTTCTATCTTTGCCTTAAAATCATTTGAGCTCTGAGTTTTCAGTGTCAGCCACAACGACTTATATTCTTTACCTGAGTGAAAAGGAGTAGAATGAAGTAAAAACTTATTTAATCCTACCTAAATTCAGGGACACAGGACTTCTAAGTTTGCGGCTTAATAACTTTGCATTAATGGGCTGTTTTTCTTTCTTTTTTTTGTGATCAGTTTTTTATTAGCACCATTTATATCATTCAGACATACAGAATACATTCCACAATGTATGACAGTTAGTGTCAAATGGTGTAAAAAAACACAAATTACACAAAAACCATCTCCCACCCTCTGCGGTCTAAAGGAAAACAAACAACAAAAAAACGCACAAAAATCACGCCTTGCCTAGTCACTCTCCTCTAGTTCTTGTGATGTTGAGGTCATTAGGACTGATACCTGTGCTGCTGTGCTTTCCCATAGGCTGATAGTCGATGACTTGGCTTTGTTAATCCTTGCTGTAGAGAGCTCAAGCATAACTATGTCTAGAATATACTCCAACTACTGTTTTATACAAAGCGAGTGGGGGAGGGGGGAGCCAGCGCTGAGCTATCATTTTCTTGGTTGCAGTTGAGCCGGCTAGCCAAATTTTCCTCCGTCTCCTAAGCAGGTGTAGTTTAGAGTCGTCGTTAAGTAACAAAACAATCGGATCAGAAAGAATTCGAAATCCTATCGCATCAGATATTTTTGATGTTGTTTTATCCCAGAACTCATGCACCTGTTCACACCAGACCGTGCAGGAAAGTTCCAGTTTGTTCAGGTTGACAGAACGTGCAGTAGGGAGTGGGAGTGGCTTTCGAGACTTATCTCTTCTGAGGAGTCCAGTATGTCCTATGACATATGTTGAAGTGGATCTACTGGTGATTTGGTTTCTTGGAACAGTGGGAAATGTTGTCCCAAACTATCTCCCAATCAATTGTGTTCCCCTCAGGGCTCAGCTCTTGCTCCCATTAATGGACTGTTTTCTCTGTCACAAACCCCACTGTTAGTTTGGAGCTATACAGTGTGGACTTTGGACTCTTTGTAATGTATGTTGAAGTTTGTGCCTCTGTATTTCTGACTTTAGTCACCATCTGACTTGATGCTGGTTTTTTTTTCCTTCTCTGTCTTATTGTAGGCAGACGCAGACAGTTTTTACACAGCGTGTAATGGCCGCCAGTTCAACTCCATAGAGGACGCAGTGTGCCAAATGGTCTATGTGGAGCGGGCAGAGGTTATAAGGTCTGATGAGGTAAATGTACCCATACGAATACATTTCCAGTTTATTCTTAAAGCTGAAACAATAAGTCATTTAAACGGTTAGTTATTTAACAAAAAATATCTGATATAAAAATGATATTATTTAAAAAGTCATTATTTATTGTCATTGTAAGCTGAATATCTTTTGGGTTTTTGTCAAACAAAACAAGACGTTTTTTGACTACTTTATAATTTTGTCGACCAAACAACAAATGGATAAGTTGAGAAAGTAGTCGTCGGAATAATCAATGAAAAGTCGCTTCTTATCGAATGCCTCCAGACGTGCACACATTACCCCCATTCTTTACTCTCTCTCTCCATTGGCTCCCGGTGTGTTTTGGAATCAACTTTAAGATGTTAATGTTTGTTTTTAAGGACATTAACGGCTTGGCCCTGGCGTATTTTTCCAAGATTTTAACCCTTCGAATTTTTAGAAGTCCTAAGATCGAGATACAAACTGTGGGGTGATCGCGCTTTTGCAGTTGCTGCCCTGATTCAAACTATTACAGACGTAGCTCTTTTTTAAAATTTAGAATATGAAAACTTATTTATTCAGAATGGCTTTTAATACATAGTAGCACTGTGCCATTTCCCTTTCTTCCTCCTGGTTTTATGTAACCTTTTCTGGTTAAACTGTATGTTGTGTTGTTATTCTTGGTCCTTGATGTGCAGCACTTTGGATACCTGCTGGTTGCAGTGAAGGGCTGTATAAATACATGCTGACTGATTGATATCTACAGTGACCATTGTAACCAAACACAGCTGCAGCACTTGTCATTGATTATAGGAAGAAATTAGTTAAAACTGGATACTTTTGATCCTAAATAGTTTCCTTTCTCTAATCTCCTCCCCCTTTTTCCTCTGCCTCCCCCCTCCCCCCCAGGGAGCCAGTCTGCCGGTGATGGAGCTCACTGAGTTGCCAAAGTGCACCGTGTGCCTGGAGAGAATGGACGAGTCTGTTAACGGCATCCTCACCACTCTCTGCAACCACAGCTTTCACAGCCAGTGTCTCCAGCGGTGGGAAGATGCCTCGTGAGTTGTGTACACACACACACACACACACACACACACACACACACACACACACTGGAATTACCACGCTGTCCTGTGTTTCCTACGTGACGTTACCTTTGAGATGAGCTTATTTCTGACCTTTTTTCTATCAATGATGTGACTAAAACTCTGCTTTGGGTTTGTCTTAATCACTGACACTCCTATTGCATGTATCTAACTGTTGGTAATATTCAGTGTAAATATACTGTAGGACTGGTCTACAACCCTGTACATAAAGGAACCTTCTCATTGATGACAGAATCACATGCTCGGTGCTCTCTCACCTGATTCTTAGTCCACTGGTTATTTCTCCAGGCTTCATGTCACGGATGTTAGTCTTTGTCCTCCTCTTTGCGTGTATTCTTCTGTTTCACAAAGGACCACTGAACACACACGTGTCACAATAGATGAATGTGTTTGGCTCTGTTTGCAGGTGTCCTGTGTGTAGATACTGTCAAACACCAGAACCAGTTGAAGAGAACAAGTGCTTTGAGTGTGGAGTGCAGGAGGTAACTGATATCAATCTGTGTAGCTCTTTATCTTGTACTGGATCTTCTTCTTCTTAAATTGATTTAGCTTTTAATTAACCTTTGTTTTTTTTTTGCTCACCCCATGTGTAATTTTTTTCCTCTGTAGAACCTGTGGATTTGTTTGATCTGCGGGCACATCGGTTGTGGTCGCTACGTCAGCCGGCATGCCTACAAGCACTTTGAGGAAACGCAGCATACTTACGCTATGCAGCTCACCAACCACCGTGTTTGGGACTACGCAGGAGGTACTGTGTGTGCGTGTGTGTGTGCGTGTGTGTGTGTGTGAGAGAGAGAGTGTGAGAACAGATACATGTTGCTAGTTGGTGATGGTGAATTGCAAGATTACATCTTTAGGAGCAAAAAATGTATGACTATTAAAGCTGCTTTAAGCCCTTTTGGCCACTAGAGGGCAGAAGATGACCTAAACAAGTTTAGACATGTATATAGATGTTTTTTTTTTATTTAGTTTTATTTATACTTATCATTGATCTTCAGTGGGACATTTTTTTTTTTTTTAAAGTCACGTCTGTTTTTGAACACGATACACACAGGCCTGAAATCCACACACATGCTCAGGTCCTTTACGTGCACAAATGGAGAGATGTCAGAGTGAAGGGGCTGCAGCTGCTGGACAGGTGCCCCGAGCAGTTTGGGGGGAGGCGAGTGTTCAGTGCCTTGGTGCCTTGCTCAAGAGCACAATGATACAAAACGGAGAAAAGCAGCAAATCCCCTCAAGTTAAGGGTGCATTTCTGCTTTAATAAATTGATAATTTTTTCGTCAATATCAATTAATTATCTGTTGATTAATTAATTGTTTCAGCTTTCATGCAACGGACCCACTTTAAAATGATGTTTGGGTACTCTTGGGTGCTCTAACCGACCAGCCCGTGGTGATCTTTGTGGTTCCAGATAACTACGTGCACCGGCTGGTGGCCAGTAAGACCGACGGGAAGATGGTGCAGTACGAGTGCGAGGGAGACACTTGCCACGCTGAGAAAATTGACGGACTTCAACTGGAGGTAAGCATTTGCTTTTGATGCTTAAGTTTGCTAAATCAACACAAAATGTATTAAATTATTGATTCTCCATGTCCGCAGTACTCGTACCTGCTGACGAGTCAGCTGGAGTCTCAGAGGATTTACTGGGAGAATAAGATCGTTCATCTGGAGAAGGAGACCGCTGAGGAGGTAATGAGTGCTATAAAACAATACAGGCTTTAAGTCTTTAAGTTTTCTTGCATCTTTTTCTGATTATTCTCTGCACACACATCTCTTTTAACAGATAAACAACATGAAGGCCAAATTTAAGGAGACTCTGGAGCGTTGTGATAACTTGGAGCGACGGTTCGGAGAACTAAGCAAAGACAAGCAGGGCATAGAGAAGAAGTAAGACTGACACTTTGGTTTCTTTTGTTGTGTTACTACTTTCTGTTTTTTTTTTACAATGTTTTTATTGAATTTCCCCCCATCCCAGCCCATAACAAAATCTCTCTCCCATCATCTGCCGTATTACAAGACCCAAAAGCAAACCGTATGACATTTTGGCGTTCCCTGTTGTCGTCTCTTCGGCCGGGGACTCTGTTTCTGCCTGGACCAGCTCAGTTTGATATCTTTTACAGTTTTTGTGATCTCACTGTTTAAGTATTAAGTATTCATTTCAGGCATTTTCATCGATTATAATGGGTGTGTATTGCGTGACTTACAGTGGGTGATGTCATCACTAGAGCATTGAGCCTTAAAAAAAAAAGTCTTTGTCTCTTGTCTATGAATTGCTCTCACGCCCACAATTTTTACTTGTCATACATGATTTATAAGTTAAAACGTAGGTATTGTTGTGTAGTTTCAGCAAATGTGTTCATTTAAGCGATATGAGTTATACATTCAGCTCGGTGAGCTTCCAAATAACAACGGTTACAAATCTTTCCCCATTCGCTGCCCATGTTTTTCAGAGAGAAATAAAGCTATTTGATGATGGTTCCGCAGTGATTACATTCTGATTTCTCCTCATCAACATATTTATTGCATCAGCTGGACAAGGAAGTACTCTCTAGTATCAATTTTTGACTATTTTAAGACGAGGTGAGAACCTTTCTCTTTGTTTGATTTAATTTAAAGTAAATATGGGCTTTGCTGTGTTCTTCATGACTCATTTTAAAAGAGACAGAGAGAAAAAAAAGATTTGTGCTACGCAGCGCACATTAGTGGGGTTATTCAACAATGAAATTCGTACTTATTAAAACCATTCCCACTTTTCCAACTGTTCTCACTACTTTAACTTCTTACGGATTTAAGCTATTCATCCAGTTTAGCTTTAGCAATTTAGCTATTCAGCATTCACACGCATTTTCTGCAGGAAATGAATTTTCTAGTCTCTGATATTATTCTTTCGTATTTGTAAGTGTATTTGATATTTACTAAAACAGCAATTCATCTTAAAGGTACACTTTCTTTTCAGGTGGGAATAAAAACACAATGCTTATCATCATATGAGTCTGCACATACAATATTCTTCAGTATTTGAACACACAAGCACACTCTCTTTTCCCAAGATCCTCCCGGGCATTTTACAGCGAAAACAGAATTCCCTGGAAACAAAAAAAAAAACTGAATTTAACCCTTTTTGGACAATGAAGCATACTGTAGGTCCTCAAGTGGGATGAAACATCCTGTGTGATTTAACTGGTATAAGAATTTCTGTGCAACAATGTACCTATTTTCCCAGCGGACAGTTTGACATGTCAAAACAGGAAAAGCCCAGGTTTAATTAGTAACATTAATTGGGTGTGACATTTCCAGAGCTTTGGCATTGTGCACACTGGTTCACATTGTTAAGCTGATCAGTTCCACCTGTGCTTTTCCTGTTGTGACAAGTCAAAATGCATGCTGTTAAATGTTCTATTAAAGGAAACCTATAGCCAGAGCTACACAAATAAAAGCCAAGTTGTAATAAATTGTAGACAGCTGACTCTGTGTTTGTGTGTTCAGGTGCACCCAGTTGAACAGTCGAGTCTTGAAGCTGACCCAGGAGCTGAAGGAGGAGCAGGAGATGAACCGCTGTCTGAGAGCCAATCAGGTGCAGCTGCAGGCCAAGCTGGCAGAGGAGGAACGCAAAGCGAAAGAGACCGGTGAGTGAGCAGATGACGATAACTGATAAATAAGTATAATTATGCTAGTCAACATCACAGCACAAAGGGCCCTCATACAGCACACTGTGGATTGGACACACACACTGTTTTTTGGGTCGAGACACATTCTCACCTAAAGTGAACCAAACTCTAGAGGCCTTGGGAGTGAATGGAGACCCCCGTTTTCAAGCGGACCAGAGTTAGGTTGTTTGTCCCGCACCAGAGTTTGAATGAGCTTTCACACCACCCCAAACTAACCAGGTTCGTTATAAGCTCAGGTGTGAAAGCAACCTTATACTATAAACTGTATAAAATATGGACGTAGTCTCTGTGACTTCACCCGTAGGTTTCTAAAATGAAGCTCAAAGTGGCTTTAAGCCTGAATATAATTCAGGCTTAAAGTGCTGCGTGTCATGAAGGGTGAACTTAGCTATAGAGATCAAGAGTGGGACTAAACATGTTAATTTCTGCTGTAAATTTTGGTATTTTAGCATGGGGGGGAAATCCCTTTTGGAGCCCGGTTCAAAAGGCCACTCAACGAACTGTAGGTGTTTTTATTTTTTATAAATTTTTTTATAGAGTTCAGTAATTTGATCGAGTTTATTTAAGCCCATGCTGATTTTAATAAAATTAACCTGGATTGACCCTGAAACGTCTCAAGACATCTCTACCTAAATTAGCTCGTCTGTTGCTGCTTCCAAGTAAGCTAGCTGCTCATTTCCCAGACATTAACCATAGTTAATTAACCATAGTTAATGTCAGACTCAACGCTGTATAAAAGAAGTGGACGTAGCCACTGCGACATTGGTTTGTGGACTACAGTGCCGAATCTTGAGTTTGGCATTTTCCATTGCCGTTTTAATTTTTATTAGAGCCAAAAGTGAGCATATTTGGATGACAGGGTGGAGCTTGGGAGGAGCAAGGACACCGCTGTGGTAGCGACTTGTCAATCACTGGGTAGCCAAAAAATAAAATGGGACCATCATTTACAAGATGAACATCATGCTGTACTGAAGAAAACGTAAAACTAGCGATTGAGGCCATAAACTCACTATGGAAATGTTTACTGAGGTAATAAATCAAGTGAGAAGTAGGCTCATTTTTTCAGTGGGTGTTTCTCAATCTCAAGAATGCAAAGAACGGACTTCTTGGGGAGAACGTTCTTGCTGGTTGTTCTTGGAAGAATGAACCTGCAAGTTCACAAGCACAGAAAACTCTGTTAACAGTTTGAGACGATGCGTTCTTCCTGTTATTGCTCAACACCCCCAGCACAGAGGCTACCTGCAAGGCTCCGAAATACCAGCTAGAAATAAAAACCACAACTATATAACCACTTTGTATTAAAACAATCTCCGGACAAGAAAACCTCATAATGCTACAACTATTGCAATGATATTGAAAAATAAAACTAATTGAGCTTTAATTTTATTGTTTATGGTTTAGCTCATACACCCCTTACTTATTCAAAAGAGTGGAACGCGATTCCTATTATTAGTGTTTAAGTCAGTTTAAATTAAAAAATAAATATGCACTGGTGTGTCCTATGTGTTCCTATTAGTGTTATGTGGAATTATCATTTATATATTATTGTATTGCACTGAATATGCCCGGTGAGATGGAAATAACTAATTCAAATTATAAAGGTTGGTGTCTCCCCTTTAGTCTACATAACATGTCATAGCATGTTACCACTGTATGTATAACTGTTTAATTTAAACAAGTCTCCCGAAAAAGTGTGTGTGCGTGCGTGTGCATGCTTGTGTGTGCTTGTGTTTAACTCCGCAAAGACAGTTAACCACTTGTTTCTGTTAATCTTATGATGGACATGTGTTGTGTTATTTAAACAAACGATCCGTCAACGGCGAAATAAAAGCCTCTTATTTACGGGACCGGTCTAAAAGACCTCCGGGGTCCTACAGCGGGGTCTCTGAGTGTGACTGTCCGAGCGTCGAGCTAGCGGCCCCGGCAGGCGCAAACTGGCGGCCGCGTCACTTTATGGAGCTCCGAAAATTTTGGAGCAAATTGTCAATTTGGCAAAGATTTTTTGCAAGACTGCCTATATTCGAAATCTAAACTGTTCATTTCTCGCATAAAATGTTCTCAGAAGAGAATTTAGTGATGAATAAGATGGCGAAAATTGTTAAAATTGTCCCGTTTTTGGGCTGTCTATGTACCGGAAACCCGACCATCATTGAATGCCGAAATGAATGTTGGGCTACGGGTGCTGCCAAGTTCATACAAGTTACCAACTAAAGCCCGACCGATAGAGGATTTTTAAGGCCGATACCGATACAAATATTTGATGATTTAAAAATCCGATATTCCGATATATTGGCAGATATATATTTTTTTTAAATCCAGAAATGCGTAACAAAACATTTACTTTACTTAACATTAGTTATTTGTAGTTATTTATGAGTCCTCACTAAAATAATATGACAATGCAGTTTAAAAATAGTTTGTTATTATCACAACAGAACAGAAGAACATCAAAATATATTAAAGTTCTGATTAAATGAATAAAAATAAAAACTTATGATATGAAACTTAAAGTCCTTTGAACAAAAAGACAATAACAACAAAAAAATGAAAGCGTTGAAAACAGGGACGTTGTAGAGTGCCCTCTGGTGGACAAACTATGCAACGCCAGCACTCATAACATGATTGAAGGGTGTTTCGTCCGTTTTTATTACATTTTTTTTAATATTCAATTAACAGAATCATTTGTCATTATAAATAGTTATGATGAATGAATATTTTTTATCGGCCATTATAAATGCCGATACCGATAGTTTGGAAAATGCCTAATATCGGCCGATAATATCAGCCAGCCGATATATCGGTCGGCTCTATTACCAACCGATGCATCCTCGGTAAAATGTCAAGAACATTTCCGGGAATCTTAACTGTTCTCTGTGAAATGCAAACTTGTGTATTGGGACAGTACTTTGGCAACACGAGATGACGTTTCACAGGGACACAAGAACACAAGTCACGGGGACTGCAGATGGAAATTAGCATTAGCTAACTCTGGTACAAAACATCTTTTCGCAAGATTAATGTATTTTGTACATTGTCCCTGACAAATAAACTAATAAAATAAATAAAATAAGAACACAGATTGAGAAACCCCCATAGACTTCTATAGAAACAGACTTCTTTTTGCAACCAGTGGAGTCGCCCCCTGTTGGCCACTGGGGGGAAAGAAAATGCAGGTTTAAAGCAACACTAGGTAACTTTACCCACTTCGGTCTACAGGTTGGAAGCGGAATTGTCCATTACATTACATTACATTATATTATGCAAGTTTGCCAGATCAGGTAGCGGATCTGTAGTTCGATTGAACTGGACAATGTAATGTAATGGACGATTCCGCTTCCAACCTGTAGGGGGACCGAAGCGGGAAAAGTTACCAAGTGTTGCTTTAAGGAGCTTCAAGCTTGAAGCATTGGCTTCAGTTTTCAGACCTGGGGGTTGCTGCTTGGTCAGGCTAAAGAATCCAGAGCATAAGGGCCGTGCCCGGGAGGGATACGCAACAGGAATTTGTTGAATGCTCTGCTGGTAGACATTCATAAATTACTCCCAGAGGGCAAAGGTCATACAGTATGTGCCTGAAGGTAGATGGGTTGTTTTTGTATCTGGGGCCGGCAGTCAAAAGTACTTCCTCATTTATACAGTAATATTTGCAAATCATAAACCGAGCTCTGCTGGAGGTAGACAGGACGTGGACAAGAGTTAAAGAAAGACTTCCCTTTTTAAATCAGCCACCTGGTACAAGTCCTCATCAAACAAGTAAAATCATGTCTATTTATTGTCAGGTCTACAGTAAGAGATACTTTATTAGGCAGCATACATTCTGACATTTCACGACTTTGCCTGAGGGCAACGTTAATGTCGGCCTAGACTAGAGATTTGAATGGAAATTTTAGGCCTATGGTTTAGACGTACCTGTATTTTTCCTTCAGCGCTCAGCTCTGAGGATGCAGAAAGTTTAAACAAATGTTCCACAATGCAGGTGCTCTCTGTTTATGTGGAAGAGACCCATGCAAGTCGTGCCATTTAACTTGTTTTGATGAGAGGGATTTGAAAGTGTAACCCACGGCATTTTTAAACATTCCACACTGCTAGTCATCCTCTTGGAGTCGGTCTGAACACATGTTATTTAATGAGTGTAGTCAGAGCTTAGTCCAGGGATGTTGTGGTTCCACTGCTCGCTTGGTTTGGTTGACTCAAGTTAAATCAACACTTGTGTAAATAAATCCGTGCTGTTTGTTGCGTTGCCCTGAAGATATTTTGATAAGTCTTACTTCAAAGCTGAGCAAGGTTTCTTGTTATGAACTCAGAAATCCATTATTCTTTCATTTTAAAAGCTAAAGTTTCATATCAGAATTTTCCTAACAAAGCAGCTTCTGATTAAGTTCACCAAAAAGGCTCTTCCTCTGTGTCACCATCTCCTAAATGTGCTCCCAATTGACATCAGGACAGCTGGAAGTCCACACATCTTCCGCCACAGGCTGAAAACGTGTCTCTTCCGACTGCACCTTGGCTTAAAAGATGATTGTTCTCACATATATACTTACATGTTGCACTTACATGTGGCACTTTGTAGTTTGACTTATTTGAAGCAAATGTACTACTTCTATATGATTGTTGCTTTTTTTAAGATTCTTTTTTTAAGGGTCTTCTTGCTAATAAGGTGACAAAGGCAATCACATCTCTATTAGATTTCTATAGGGAAGGTACAAAGGAGGAGACACCAAACAATGCGGTGAGAGCATTCGGCTCGATCCTCTCTTCAACTATGTCTGAAATAGTTTTAAAAATATCCGTCCAGTAGTTACACAGAGATGGGCAGAGCTACGTTTCTGCTCTCTTTGCACAGCTTTTACTAATCCGTATGTTGATCTAAATGTTTATTTAAGTCAAAGACAGGAAGTTCACACAGCTGTGTGGCGGTCACAGCCCTGAGGCCAGCAGTGACGGTGTGAAATACATCAGCATAGTTCTAGTAGGTTCCATCCACATACACAGTGAAATCAGATTTGACCCATTTAAGTTTTTATAAAAAAAAGAATTGTTGATATTGTGGTGAGCCGCCACTAATATATCAATGTATAGGAATAGTATATACATTATACTGCACATTTAAGTGTTGTAAAACAAATAGTGTGTGCTATTATCTTGGGTTTACAAGTTAAGGGAGCTGCACATCCATCAGTAATTTGACTAATGTGCCAAATGATAATGTGATAAAATTCTCAGCTGAATTTGCAGCTCCTCTCGGCTTTTACGGAGCTTTATAGTGAGTTTCAGCTCTTTGTTTCTGTCGGGTCCACAAATGTACTGTTCGGTTTCTCTCCCAGCACTCATAGCTCATAGCAATGTTTTCAGAGAAAAAGCTGCAAAAGGCCACTGAACACGACCTGCTCAGCAGCAAACAGCAGACAGACTCAGTTAGAGACTAGCTGGTGAACATAGTGGAGCATTTAGCAGCTAAAGAGACGGATATTTATCCTTTGAGGCATCGGTAGAGACTAAAAACAGCTGAAAGAGAGAGGGGAGTTGGACTGACATTCATCAGGTGGACACAAACCCAAATACTCCTGATGAATCATCATGTTGCTAGGTAACTGCCGGATGTAGAAAATAAACAACTTTTTGCTAACAAGTTCAGCACATCCACTTAAAATGTGGTGATAGTTTTATTCTTCATCTGTAAGAGTTGAAATGAAAAGGCACAAAGAGTAACACATTAAAGGACAATTCACAGATAAGGTATGTAGAAAGTATGTCTTCTTCTCAGACTGATCTCATGAAGTAGCGTATGTATGACACGCCAATTCGTATGCCGTTTTTGCGTGTTATCAAGACGCATAATTGCTTTTTAGCTTGTTTATCAACGCTGTTCGGCCGCCATTGAGCTACATTACGTGTGAATTTTCACCGTAGCAAGTAGTATGAATGGACACAAATGTTACACGCGTGTGACATTGTTGTCGCGATAGTACGGCACAAACAAATCCACGTAGACATACACGTGGAAAGCTCAAAATGCGTACAGATAACACGCCATTTGGCTTCAGGAAAGTGCCTTGTATGTTTACGCAAAGTCATGATGCCACGTTGCTTCTTCTTTACAGTACATTTACCATCCGTTGGTGTGTCTGTCGTCTGGTGTTTCCCTGCAGGTGAATGTAAGGACGGAGCAATAGCAGAACTGAAGGAGCAGCTGAGAGACGTGATGTTTTATCTGGAAACGCAGCAGCAGATTGAACACCTGCCTCCGGAGGCCCGCAGTGAAATCCAGGAGGGACAGATCAACATCGGCGCCAGCCCTTCGGACAGCGCCGGAGCCGGCCCCTCCCCCGCCAGAGGCAGGAGAGGCCGGGGCAGGAAGAGGAAGTAGGCTGCGGTTTTAAAGTCTACCGGAACATGCTGGAAACTATCACAGCCTCTCAGCATTGGACACATGGCTGAGCTTTGTCCTTTTTTTGTTGTTAACGTGCGTCTCCGTCATTGTGGTTCCCCAGAAAGCACTCCGAAGAGAAATAAAGACTTGACGCTGATCCTCTCGAAGAAAGATGAAATAGTGATGATATTTACCTGCACAACTTAACTTAATGTGGCTTCCACAAGAAGAAAGGTGGAACATGGTGGTGGATTGGTCAGCCGTTAACGGCAACACTTGGCTGTGGTTTGTTAAATATATTTAACATCTGTGTGATGTAAATATATTCAGCTATTTCCACAATCTAAAAAGAATATCTTTTTTATCATAAGTGGTATTTTTTCTCAGACCAAAATGATAATTTTTCCCCAGTTTAATACCCTGTAACAGTTGACATGTGTTTTTCTTTTACATTGTGAGAAATTTGGCAAAGAGAAGCTGGTACATGAATGTTTTCTTTGTGTAAAGGAAGCTTGTGTTTTCCAAATCCTTTTTGGCTGGACTCTATTCTTAAGTAAAATGTGTTTGTTTTTTCACATTCACCCCCCCTAACATTATTTCTCAGTAGTTTAACACTGAACACTACTCAGGATGATAAAGATTAACAGAGATGGAGGAGAATTGTTGATTTGCCACGTTGCTTTTTTTGTTTTCTTCTCTTATCCGTGCAGTTTATCGCTGTTGGAAAGTCCAGGGACAGCAGCCAGAGCATACCCACTGACGGGAAGCCTTTTTGGGCAGGAGCAGGAAGCATGCTTACCCTTTTACCATCTAGGTCAGTGATTTCCAAGCAGGAGTGCGTGTCCCACAGGGGGTAATTAATACCACTGCTTTTACCAAGAAGTACCTAAAAGGGCTGTGAAGTAGCTCCGCTATAAAATATCAAAATAGAATTTATGATTTGGGTTGCAAATCAAGGCAAAACTTTAGCATATTTATGACCACTCGTCCCACCAACCCGAGTCAGCTGTTACACCTGAACTAGTTAGTGAAACATCACTAAAGTACATTTACTCAAGTACTGTACTTAAGTACCATTTTGTGGTACTTGTACTTTACTTGAGTATTTCAATTTGTTGCTACTTCTTTAAACTTCTGTTCCACAATACGTCAGTGGAAAATATATTGTACTTTTCACTCCAGCTGTAGTTACTTGTCACTATACAGAATCAAATTCTACATGCAAAACACATGATCATTATAAAATACATAATACATACATGGTTAGAATTAGCACTGCAACGATAAAGTTGATTTAGAGAAAACCAATCAGCAACTATTGATAATTTATTCATTTTTTAATTTTTTTTTTATTAGGTGAAAAATCCCAAAATTCTTTTCAAATGTGGATTTTGGACTTTTAGTCGGACAAAACAAGAAATAGAATTGCATCACTTTGGGCAATTAATCGATTAATCAAGAGAAATTACAGTACGCCCTCACACTCTGCTTCTGACTTGCTAGTAGTCCTTACCTAGCTACTGTCAGGACACGCCCTCACACTCTGCTTCTGACTGGCTAGTAGTCCTTACCTAGGTACTGTCAGGGCACGCCCTCATACTCTGCTTCTGACTGGCTAGTAGTCCTTACCTAGGTACTGTCAGGACACGCCCTCATACTCTGCTTCTGACTGGCTAGTAGTCCTTACCTAGGTACTGTCAGGACACGCCCTCATACTCTGCTTCTGACTGGCTAGTAGTCTTAACCTAGGTACTATCAGGACATGCCCTCATACTCGGCTTCTGACTGGCTAGTAGTCCTTACCTAGCTACTGCACATGTGCGACTCCCAACAAAGATGGAACAGAAGTGAGATGTCTCACTCTGTAGCTAAAACAGAGAGCTCAACACGCAGGGTGAAAAGAGGAGCTGCAGCAATGTGCAGTACAACAAAAATATGGTGTCTTCTGAAAAACTTATTCTGGTACATTCTCCAAATACAATTATGAACCTGAAAATGAGCATAATATTAGCACTTTAATTCAGAACTCGTGTTTTTATTAATTGACTCATAAGGTCATTTAAACATGACGGTAAGAAAAAGGAGATTCTCTTTTCCCTGACAGCCCTTTAATAGAATTACTTCAACATTTTGAGGGAAAAAACGTATTCGCTTTCTTGCCAAGCGTTAGCTAAGATGATCGATACCAGTTAGCTTAGCATAAAGGCTGGAAGCAGGGGGGAACAGCTAGCGTGGCGCTGTCACGGTCTCCTTGTGTTTCTGATCTTTGTGCTAAGCTAACCATCTCCTGCTTCAAATTGAACAGCCTGACATGAGAGTGGGATCGATCTTTCTCCTATGCAAGAAAAACAAGTGTTTATCCCAAAACTGCTGAATTGTGAGGAGCTTGGGAAAGTCAGCCGAAACAGAGCTGGAGTTTATATCCCGCGTGCCAGAGCAGCTGTCACTTTACACGCAACTTTGTTTTCAGAGAAGTGATTTGTAGTCTGTGCTATTACATGAGCTACAACAATAAGAATGTGTGTGTAAGTAATTATAAGTTGTCAGAGTCCGGTTTAAAACTGGACTGACACCTTTAATGTATCGTGCTTAAAATAAAAAATAAATCCTTATCTGCAGCATCAAAGTGCAGACATCTCGGCTCACTTCAGACCTTTATTTGTCCCTCGAGTAGCGTCGTCCGAGGCCTGAGTGACGGCTGCTGCAGTAGCAAACTGCCCCATCTGCCCCATCTGCCCCCTGAGGAGGCTATCAAGTTATTACCAATCCCTCCTCTTCCTACTACAACATTAACAGTTTACGTCCGGCAGCTCGTTGGAAGTAAACTGTGTACAGAGGCTGGATGTAGCTGAACAGAGAAACCCACTGACTGATGATAAATACTGAGACTTCCTGAGCGCCCCTCTAGAGTCTGATAGCTTCCTTTTCACACCATCTTCACAGTAGTTTTCACACTCAAACCTTTTTCTGAGAATTTGTCATTTAAAGTTCAGTTTTTTTTTTGTGTGAATGTGACATATCTTTTAATGCCAACTGCTAGGTCGCCTGTTTGGCTAGATTTTTTGTACAAAAAGCAACAAGCTTTACACATTAAGTTACAGGCAAATGATGCAGTATGCAAATTGCTATCACACCTATTTGTTTTCTATTTATATCTCAATGTAGGGCCTTTTAAAAGTCTGAACACCCACGCAACCGGGGCTGCAGCTAACGCGTCATTTTTCATTATCGATTCATCTTTCTGTTTAAACAATGTGCGTCAACAATGCAATCGCAATTTTCCCAGGAGCCAAAGGTGACACAATATTTTTTTTTTGTTTCGTCTGGAAAAACCCAAATATATTTGCTTTCCTGTCACATAAGAAGTGGAGAAACAGCAAATCGTCACATTTAAGAAGCAAATGCTTGACATTTTTTGCTGAAAAAATGATGTGTGTTTTGTTGTTCCTCGAATTTGACGGAATTAGAGCCTGGAAAGTCCTCGAAAAAATCCTTGAATTTGATATTTTAAAAAGGATCATGAAGTAAGACTTTTGATTTCCACCTGTATTATCATTACAAGGCTGGACAAGAAAGCACTTGAAGTGGATTTGATCTGTTTAAACAATAAATAAAACTAAAATAAATGGCACAAGTGAAAGATAATATGTTAAATGAGCCCAGTGAGGTGTAGCATGTCAGTCTTTACAAAAACAGCATCAAGTGGACAGAAGACAGAGAATAGAGAGGAGGAGCCAGCAGATGAGATAGGAGGGCTCTTCCTGAGTTGAGCCGTTTGCTGTGACCTGCTGTCTGCTTTCTCCACTCCCAGAACTATGGACTAAAAACAGAACTTAACTTTACAAAGATTTGAGCAACATTGGAGGTAAGAAGAAAAAGAAAATGTTCCTGCATGTTTTCACTTGACCTCATGTTTCATTGTCCCCCTACTCTTTGCTTTGTGTGTGTGTGTGTGTGTGTGTGTGTGGTGTGTGTGTGCAGCTGGGTGTGAGGCAGTAGTTCAGTACCTCTCCTGTGTGAAACTCCACACACACACAACACATTTTTTTGAAGAAAGCGACTAACCTACAACTTGTGTCTCTTTGTGTGTGTTTCAGCTTTGGGTTTCTTCATGTTTTTGCAGCCAAAACTCACTCTCAACTGAGGAAAGAAAAGCTCAGGAAAAAAAAAACAGGTATTTTTTAACACCGCAACAAAACATCATTTAAGAGCCCTAAAATGTTTGGTATGTAGCCGGTCCCTTCAGGTCCATGCATGTAAAAAGACAGGCAGAAGGGCAGATTCTGATAGTGATAGTGATAGTGATAGTGAGTGTATTTTCTTTGTCTCCCCTTTGCTGAATTCTTTTGTGCTGAAGTAAAAAAAAAAAAGAAAAAGGACACGAGTTTAGCAAGTTAGCCTGTGCCAAGAATAATATCCAACTTTAATAACAGTCACACAATGCATGCACTTATTTGAACTGTCAGTTGCTGTTCCAGGAACAGTATTCAATTCCCCAGAATATATCATCCATTAGTGCTGATTTGTATGCAGCGCATTTTGTCATTGGCCTGTTCTGCTTTGGGTGTAACTGACAGTTCCTCCTTTTTCTGCCTGCTTTGAAACACAGAGATGAGTGTGTAATCACCACAATTTCACACAAAGTGTTTCTTTAATCAATCATTTTGCTGCCTGCTTGTGCAATAGTGACCATTTCTGCAGACTAACCTGAAAAAAATGTTGAATTATTTGAAGATAAATCAACTTAGGTTAAGACTTTGCCTTCACAGTTTGCAGAACATGTATAGTGAGTTTATGATGCATGTAAAAGCTGCCACAAAGCTCTCCTGTGTTCATTTACACACAGGCAGTTATGTTGCAGCACAGGCCAGCGAATGTTCCTCAATGAATTGCACTTCCTTCTTTCTGCAGGAGCTTTTCCAAAGTATTTATCACTTGATTTGAATATCATAGTTGAAGGGAAAAACCGCAGCACCGTACCTGGAAAACAGTTTTTTGTTACGTCCATGTCGACATCTACGAAGTAGCAGTAACTGATCAAAGTATAAATGACAAAATAAGTGTGTTGATGGAACAGATAAAGCAAGATAACTTGATGGATGCCATCCAAAGGATTATCAGCTGACAGCAGAGTGAGCAACGATCTATAAAGGAATTTTATCAGCTGTGTTTAGAAATCAGCCTTTGGCTGCAGTTATTTCAACACCATCCAGATTCCACTCTGCGCTGCATCTGTCGTCATGATTTCCTCACAACTGTGTTGAAGTCATAAATCTGAAAAAGAAAAGTCTGACATCCAGTTCTTCTCTTCACCTAATTTTTGATAAATAGTCTTCTCATGCCAGATCAGGAAGTAGCTCAAATTGACAAAATGTCGCTGCTCTGTATCTCATAGCATGACCCAGGCAATTTAATATGTGTCTGTGGTTGTTTGTGTCGGTCTCGATGGCGGGGCTGTAGCTGATGAAGAGGAACTAAACAAAGATAACAGAAAGGAAGGATGGGTAGTGGTTTGCAGCGGCGGTGGTGGTTTGTAACTCTTGTTAGTAAAGTTGTGGACATAAAACCCCAAAACAAAGAGCTGAAAGACTCAAATGCTTCAGTATTGATTATAGCTGCTGGTCTCACATGTCCAGCTCTATCTTCATAGCGCTGTGGAGTAAAGGTCTGGCTACACCACAGATGCATTCTGGGATAGGAAGGTAAAAGAAAATGCTCTGGGTTGTTTGCATTTCTTTTAACCAATCAAAAACTGTCTTGGCCGGCGCTAAGTCTCGGGAAGGAAGTTGTTTCGGTGAAATATTTGCACCCCGCAAAAGAAAAACACCACATACAATATTGCATGAAGTTAAGGTGATGGTTTGGAGTAATTTCACCCTAGGGTCCTTTGCACCATGACCTCGAGCCAAACACCCCCCGAGAAGCTTTTTTCAGCTGGGTCGAACATTGGGAGAGTTAGCGTAGAGTAGCGTTAGCCGCTGAATAGCTTAGCGCAGGGGCTAATGGACCCACGTTTGTATCTCGTAAATGACCCCACTAATAATGCCCGAAATGATACCAAACTTCTACACTAGTACATATAGGTTATGTACTCATAAAACGATGGATTGTAAAGTTTGTAAGTACACCAGAAGTTTATGTAAATAACACTTGCCTGCTGGCTTCTGCTCTCTGCTGTTGTTGTTGCTGCTGTGAGACGAGTTCTTAGGGCCGTCTACAAATTACAACACCGAAAAGAGATGCAACAAAAATATTTATTAATTTAACTTTTTTTTTTAAAGTAAGTGCTGTAGTATAACTAGCAGGAGACACGTTATAATTGAGGTTAGTTTGGAGACATTACCTTTTACATTACAAAACGGAGGCTAGCTCACCCCTCCCTCCTCCTCATCCCCTCTCCCTCCCTTCTGTGCTTCCGCGCACTAACCCCCCCCCAACCCCCTGGAACGCTGTTTGTTATGTTTGGTGGCGCAGTTTCTTTTTGTTGGCGTTTGTGGAGCCTGGGCTGTCTACAGAGACCGCGTTTTTTTACAGTGTGTTCAGGGGACAGGCAGCTAGCGGATAGTGAGGAGATGTTTTTTACAGTGTGTTCAGGAGACAGGCAGCTAGCAGATAGTGAGGAGATGTTTTTTACAGTGTGTTCAGGGAGACAGGCAGCTAGCAGATAGTGAGGAGATGTTTGCTGTATGTGACAAAAAAAGTGTTGTGGCCTAAAAAACGCGTCACATCGCTTAGAGCACCTTTTAAGTGCGGTCGGAAACGTCAATCTATAAACGTTCTGACAGAAACAGTAATTGTGAAATATAAAGTCTACTTTTGCTGTGTTGGTTTGGTTCAAGAACACAACAGGACATCACACAAAGGGTCTGTTTTATTGACACACCCCTACCCCGGCCCCCGCTGCAACACCCTGAGGCATATCGCCAGATTGCTTTTTTTTTGGCTTGAATGCCTTGTTTTCCTGGAAATGTACTTCCGTTGATCCAGACTGCAGCTGCTTTAACGTCCCGCCCTTTTCTTCTCTGCAGATGAGTGACCAAGACAGCAGCACCTCGGCCTCGCAAACAGAGGGAGAATTTGAGGGAGAAGTTGAGGGAGAGATGGACGAAGAAATGAAAGGTGGTGAAGAAGAAGAAGAAGAAGAAGGTGAAAAACACAGGGACAGTCCGGTCCCCGGTATGTCCAGCTTCTCCACGTCTCTAAGCGCCGTCATGCGCATCAAACAGAAGTACCGGGCCATGAAGAAGAGGCGGCAGGACTTGGCCCTGGGGGTGACAGCAGACGGGCCCCTCACGGGAGCTCCCCACAGATCCAGCCCCAAAATCTTCACCTTCGACGGACACACCCCGTCCAGCTTCCCGTCCTCTGTCCCGCAGTGGAACAAGAGGAGGAAGAGGAAACGGGTGTTGTACCCCAACAGTGGGAGGTGCAGGGCGCCTCCGAAGCAGGAGCGCAGCCGAGCCAAATACTGCCTCGTCCTGCTCTGTGCCATCGTCTTCATCCAGGTAAAGGAACTCTAAATTATATAATAATAATAAGAATAAATACCAAGTTAAGGGATTTGTATAATTATTAATTCCTGTGTGATGATGCAATGTAAATATAGATTGAACTAGGGCTGCAACTAACGATTATTTTCATTATTGATTAATCTGTTGGATTATTTTCTAGATGAGTGGATTAGTTGTTTGGTCTATGAAATGTCCGAAAATTGTGAAAAATGTGGATCAGTGTTTCCCAAAAGGCCAAGATGACGTCCTCAAATGTCTGTTTTGTCCACAACTCAAAGACATTCAGTTTACTGTCACAGAGGATTTCAATTCAATTGTATTTATAGGGTCAAATCATAACAGAAGTTATAGAAGTTAGGATCTCAGGACACAGAGTAGGTCTAGAGTCTAGACCACGCTCTATAATTTACAAAGACCCAACAGTTCCCCCAAAGAGCAAGCATTTAAGGGCTTGAAGTGAAGTGTGAGTGAAGAAACTAGAAAAAGATTCAAATTTAACAAGCTGAAATAAAAAAAAAAAAAAATGTACTCAAACCGATTAATCGATTATCAAAATAGTTGGCGATTCATTTAAGAGTTCACAACTCTTGATTAATCATTAATCATTACCTTATCTTGAGGCACAGTTTAGTAAAGTCTAAGTGCCCACAGCTCGTTCTTGCTTCAATATAGTTCCCGGTTTGTTTGCTGTTAGAAGACGGGCTGTGTCTCATGTTACGTTGTTTTTTGTACACGCTGTGACTCTTCAAATCACAACATGTAAATAGGAACATGTTGGAGTTATTTTGTCACTTTTGTCACAATTTGGAGCAGTAGGCTAGTTGGAACCAGTTACCTGCAGGATCTGTGCTAGGCTAAGCTAATGCTGGAACCGTCAGACAGCGTTACAGCACGCACGGAGATGAGAAGAGTATGTATGGACTTGTCTTACTCTGGGGGTTACGGTGAATAAGATAAATACCCAATAAGTCGGCGTGTTCCTTTAAAGAGACAGGCGCTAAATCGGAGTGTTTCAGACAAAGGGTTAATACAGGTATATTCAGACAGACAGACAGTATGAGAAAAATAAAGTGTTTTTTGAACATTAAAGCATGTAAATATGTTCTAGGAGAAACCCAGAATACAAGTATGAACCACAAAATGAGCATGATATGGGACCTTTAAAGTTGCTGGATAACATTTAGCTTTTTTCAATGGCTCTCTAAAGTTGCAATTTGATATCCAATGAAGCAAGTATTCTATCATTATCAAGTGCGTGGATTTCTTGTATACGAACAGTTTTCTATAAAAATTACGTCATCGCTCCCAAGATATTCTAAATCTCTGTCCCGTGTGTCTCTTCAGGTGTACAACGCCATCGAGAACCTCGATGACCACGTTCTCAGGTACGACCTGGACGGGCTGGAGAAGACGCTGAGGCGAGAGGTGTTTGGGCAGCAGGGAGCCGTGGAGGGTCTGCTGTCCCACCTGAAGGACTACCTGTCCACCTACGTCCACAACAAGCCCCTGGTGGTGTCCCTGCACGGCCCCAGCGGCGTGGGCAAGAGCCACCTGGGGCGCCTCCTGGCGGGACACTTCCGCTCGGTGGTTGGGGAGACGCTGGTGCTGCAGTACTACGTCCTCCACCACTGCCCCCAGGAGGCGGACGCACTGCAGTGCGCCGGTGACCTGGCCGCCCTCATCTCGCAGATGGTGGAACGTGCCGAGGAGGAGGAGAAGATCCCGCTCTTCATCTTCGACGAGGCGGAGCACATGCACGGCGAGATCCTGGACGCCCTGCTGCAGCTCGTGGCCTCCAAACAGTCCAACGAGTACCTGAACGCCATCTACCTGTTCCTGAGCAACCTGGGCCACACGCACATCACCAAACACATGCTCCACAACTCCTCCAGTATTTCTATGGCATCGTCGTCTTCGTCGTCTGGTCGCCATAGCCACCTCGTGAAAGAGCTGACTCCGATATTACGCAGCACCCTGGCGGAGCTTCACCCGCTGTGGACAGAGGCGGACGTCTTACCTCTGGGCCTTTTGGAGAAAGGCCACGTGATGGAGTGCTTCCTGGACGAAATGACTCGAGAGGGCTTCTACCCGGATCATACCAACATAGAGCGGCTCGCGGGGGAGATTGAATATTACCCCGAGGCAGGAGGGCACCAATATTCCCAGACGGGCTGCAAGCAAGTGGTCGCTAGAGTCAACCTGCTGTGAAATCCCTCCGCAGGAAACGTCTGAATGTTTCACATTCTTTGAAGGATGAAGAAATGGCCTCGCTGGGAGCGAGTGAGGTTACGTGGTTATGAAACTTGAATGACACAACTCGGAGCCACAGCTTTTCAAGAGCCGTCTTGTAAGAGTGTGGTGTGTGTGTGTGTGAGTGTGTGTGTGTGGGGGGTGGGGGGGGGGGGGGGGGGGGGGATGCTGAAGATGTTCGCCTCTGTTGTGGGAAATGTGGCGTTTTTTTGTGAAGAGCACCCGGTCACACAAACTCAGCTCAGCTCAGTGAGTAAAAACTAGCGATATGCAGATCGTTTAGGCTTTTATTTGACCACAGTTTGAGATATCTGCCTCCACCAAAATACAAAGGACGTAAGTGGAAATGTGTTTATGTTGCTCACAACATCATTTAAATAAATTTTACACTGTCAACCTATTTTATAGGGATTATTTCTTCAGTCGAAAACCGTCGACGGTGAGGTGTGTCTATTACCGTGGGATGGCAATGTTGTTTAGTCGACCACTTTGGTCCAGACTGAAATATCTTAGCAACAGTGGACCTTTTTCACAGCAGACATTTTGACTTGTCATAGTAGAAAAAGCTCAGCTGAAACTGATAACCTTAACTTAAAGTGTCCCAGTAAGCTATTTCAGTGAGTCAGCATGCACTATACCAGGGTCTCTCCTAATATGGAATGCAGCCATCATTAATGGTTTAATACCAGGGTCTCTCCTAAGTGGAATGCAGCCATCATTAATGGTTTAATACCAGGGTCTCTCCTAAGTGGAATGCAGCCATCATTAATGGTTTAATACCAGGACCCCGACACAAAACTTTGTAGACAGCTTGACACAATGAAAGTTAAATGAGAATAGATATATTTTTATGATTTGTGTGAACAGACCTTTTAACCCCTTTTAACTACTACATATTAGGCAGCTCAAGCCGACACAGAAGAGATGAGTAAGACCAATATTCATTCATGTATAAAGGGAAGCTCAGATATTTATAATGCATCAGTTACTAACGCATTTTAGGACAATTAGAAGTGTTTTTTTTTGTCAGAATTCAGCATAACTCTTATTAATGCTAGTGCAAGTCAGCAGTGTGGATGTACTCCCTAATAATATACTCTATAAGAACCGTAATGGTATTTAAGTAATTGGTTCTTACTTGGAGCTGCAGATGGGAAGTTAGTAGCATAGAAGAATTTTTCCTTCATACTCTGAGATGTAAAAGAGATAATTCTCTTTGTTTGAGAAAAAGTTGCCCCTGACAACTGTATTTATTAAAGAAAGATAGTTTTGAATGGATATACTACACGTTGACATCCAAAGTGCAACACAGACTCGCACTAGCATTGATTTTTATTGACCTGATGAGAATATGAATATGTTTATGTCCTGTATTCAGGTATCTTACAGTCTTAATATTAATGTTTAATGTGTAGTGAGTGCCTTGAAATTAAAGACACCATTTAAACACGACTGTGAGGTTGTTGTTTTTCTTGCAAAGCGTAATATGGCGCTTTTTTTGTTTGACAAAACAAAGGAGGAAATCTTGAAACGGAATAGTTTGACGTATTGTGAAATATAATATGATGTAATTATAAAGACTAGTTCCCTCTTCAGTTTTTCATAATTTGATTGTTTTGCTTTCTTGCTGAGACGCTCACGGCTGTACGGTAAATATGCTACGGCCTGACCCTGTTAGCTTAGCATCGAGACGGGGGAAACGAACCCCCTAAAATCACAACATGCCGTTTTTACACTTCAGTTTGTTTCCAGATTAAACAAAATATAAATAATTAAAAGGTGAGTTTTAAAGGTGCTGTAGGCCGGAGCCAGGCTAGCTGTTTCCTCCGACTTCCAGTCTTTATGCTAAGCTAAGCCGCTGCTGGCTTTGTGACTTTATGTTTAACATCGAGAGCAGAGTCAATTGTTTCATTTAACTCTGCAAGAAAGCAAATTCTCAAAATGTTAAACTATTACTTTAAAGCTGCAGTGGGTAGAAAACCAAAAAAGCCAGAATTTAGCAGTAGAGTGAGACCTCTTCCTGCAGCTCTCTCTCTCCTCTTTGTTGCATGCCCAGAGCAGCCAATAGGAACACACTCTCTCGCTCTCTGAAATGACCTGTGATTGGCCAAAGTCTCAGCTAGATTTTCTAAAGCCTGAAAAGGAGCCAAGAGGAAGTACAGAGGTCTGGTTTTCTCCAAGGGGGTAAGTGAGCATCCAGAAAGCGTCCCTCCTATGGGGAAATTCTAGGCTAACAAGCCATCACCTCCCATTAGCATCCCATTGACTCCCATTCATTTTGACGTCACTTTGACAGCGAATAACTTTACATCTGAAGCGTTTAAAGACTCTATTTGTCCGTTGTTTATTTCTAAAGAAACAAGACAATGTATAAAAGACTCCATTACCTTGTACCTCATGTTATGGCTCCGTAGCAGACGCTTTTATAAAAATAGGCTAACGATTGGGTCATAACCATGCAACTTTCTGTCGCACAGTAGAGGAATTACCGTATAGTACAGGAGAGGCTTGCAGGCAGTTTGGACTTACATTAGCTGTTTAAGTTTAATTACTAATGTTAACTAGCATGTTAGTGATCAATAATTAGCCTGTGTCTATGTTATCTCCTTACATATACCTACGCGCTCCGTCACTGTAAAATTGGGAATGATTGAGATTTCTCTCGGCACAGCTACCAGAAGACTTAGTTACAACTTTCAGACAGGTTGCTCACGTCACATCTACGTCGTCAAGCACAGTTGGAGGCTGCTCAGTAACACTCAGCGAGCACCGGAAAAGAGACTTCACTGGTCTCAGTTGTCTGTGTCCATGTATTCTACTGTCTACGGTTTTCTGTCAAACTACTCGAATTACAACATGTTAAAAGATTTCTTTGGATTTTTTTGCCCAATGACGCCAAAAATAAAATGCCTACCAGAGCTTTAACTCAGGGTCCTGGTACTAGTTGTTGTTTATCTCAGTCTCTCTCAGCAGACGGAGTCTGTTGGAGAAGCGACGACAACTGAGCAAAGGAAGAAGTGGTTAAAGCTCCAGAAAAGGCTTTAAAAGGTTAGTGGAGTTCAAACGAGAAAAAAGAAAGTACTGTTTCTACCATATCTGGATGAAGAGAAGAATCACAACAACATTCAGGCAATATTTTTCAATTTTCTTTATTATTAGAATTCCCTTAATTGACATTGGAAAAAGAAATGAGGTACTGTGTCTAAGTGACAAAGAAAAATGAGATTTATAATCGTGATGACACGATGAGATTGAAAAAAAAAACATACATACATACATTTTGATGTATGATTACCGGGGGAAAAAAAGAAAAGAAATAAGATGGTCAGACACCAGACCTTTTACATATTCCTATGAAGTGTTTTGACCGGAGACACTTGGGAGGACAAACTGTATTTTATGTACATATCTGAGGAGTGTAGGTTGTATTCGACAAAGAGAGCGCTGACAGCAACGAGTGCAGTCCCCCCCCCGAGCAACATGAGCAAACATCTGGCCATCAAGCAAACATCAGCCTGAGCCACTCAACGGCTGAGATAACCTACGAGAGATGCAAAAATGATCCTCCCTTTTTTCCTCTGTGCCCGAAATAGATAGATGAAAACAATACTGTAGAAATGCAAAACTAAGTACGCACGCTACCGGAAGATTCCACCACATTGATTTCACCTACCGAAATTCACGAAGGATTAAAAGATCACTCGGGAGCATCTTTCACTGTCCCTGTTAAGCCGTTTAAAATATGTCTTTAATATGTTTGTAAGTCTTTACCGCTCAACTTAAAACCCACCTCGATATTCCAGTCATACATTCATGAAATGGGCTGTAACAGAACATTTATATGGATTCAATAGTCCAAAGATTGCAACAATACAGCCAAAAAGGCTCAAACTGATAAATAACAAAAGAGAAAATTTTCTTTTTTAACCAAGCAAACAAGCTTTTAGCTCTGCATCTGCACATTTTTCATCCTTGCATGCTTTTAACGAAGGCGGGAACAACAACCGAATACAGAGGCTACACATTTACACCGACGACTACATCATCCAAAGACCTACGGGGAAATAAATAGTTTCATTCCAATGACCGTAAAAGCCGCTAATAATCCACCGCTATGCTCCGCCGTCTGTTTTGGGATCAACAAGCTCACGACTCCTCTCGGAGGTCGATGCTGAGGCTCGACTGTTACTGTCAGAGATGCTCGTGAAATGTGTGAAGAGGTGGGAGGAAGTGTGAGGGAGGGGAGGGGGTCCAGAGAGAAGACAGAGGAGGGGCAGAGGAGTGTGTTGGGATGTGGTTCGGGTCTTTTCTTTTCTTTGTTCTCTCCCTCCTTTATGCCTCCAGCTCGAAGCCCATCCCGACTTTGTGTCCACCGGCGTTGAAGTTCTTCCCGTCGACCAGGGCTGAGAGGGTGACCTTCACACCTGCAGCCAAAAGATAAGACTTCATAAAAACCTTTAGAATACCAAATATAAAATCGAGGAAAATATGTGATGTACGATATGACCGGGTGCTCCCTTTACAGGGAACTCACTTTGTTTTAATCTAACGTTAGCACTGCGCTCTCTCTCTGTTCTCTTGCTAACTCGCTCCACCACTTTGTTTTATCTAACGTTAGCACTGCTCCACATAGCGCTCTGGGGTACTGTAGCTGTTGTTATAGCAACAAAAGACGCTCTCAGCTGCTTTTTGGAATCAACACGCTGCCAGCTTTTTTTTTTTATTACAAAAGCACTCTAGTCAACTTTTCTTGTTGAAAAAGACGTCACGTGTGAACATAGCCTTACGATGCATTTTCCATCTGATCCAAGAGGCTTATTAAAGACTTTATTTAGCTTAAGAAGTAGAGTTTTCTCAACACATAAAGGAAGACTTCATCCTTCAGTTTATCACAAACATAAAACATCAACACATCTGGAGATACGTGGTTTTCACTGGACAGGAAGGGGAGGAAACACTGTCATCTGAAAAGTAACTAAAGCTGTCAGACAAATGTAGTGGAGTACAAGTAGAAAGTAGCATAACATGGAAACACTCCTCAGAAGTGCCCCACTGAGGATGACTCCAGGTTGTATTTAGATTATTTGCGGTGAAGGGGAGCCTACCTGGCCGAAGGCTCTGGGTGTAGCCGACTCCGATCAGACTGGCATTGTTGACTTTGGCCTGCGGGGGGGAAACGTGATAGGACATGAAACATAACGGTGCAATTGTTTTCTTTTGAGCACTATGCCTTTACAACAGAGGCGTAACCAGGCACTCACAGACAGAGAGGTGTCTTTATCCAGCTTGTATTTGGCGGCGATGCCGAAGCGAGTGTTGTTGCTGCCGGCGGTCCAGGCCAGGGTGACGGCCGTCTCCAGCTCCTCGTTCACCTTCTGGTAGATGGAGCCGCCGAACTCGGTCCCGTCGTTGCTGAGACAGAGAAGATCAAGAGGCGTTCACGCACACAGATTTATCAGGGTCCTCCCTGGCCACATGACGTCATACGCCTGATTTGCACATTGGTGACGTCATCAAAGCTCAGAGGAGGTTTTTTAAAGATTATTTTTGGGGCCATTAAGTGTCCCAGTAAGCTATTTCAGTGAGTTAGCATGCACGATACCAGGGTCTCTCCTAATTAGAATGCAGCCATCATTGATGGTTTAATACCAGGACCTCTCCTAAGTGGAATGCAGCCATCAGTAATGGTTTAATACCAGGGTCTCTCCTAAGTGGAATGCAGCCATCAGTAATGGTTTAATACCAGGGTCTCTCCTAAGTGGAATGCAGCCATAATTAATGGTTTAATACCAAGGTCTCTCCTAAGTGGAATGCAGCCATCCGTAATGGTTTAATACCAGGGCCTCTCCTAAGTGGAATGCAGCCATCAGTAATGGTTTTGAATACACCTGTGCTTTTCCTACTGTGACATGTCAACATGTCTGCTGTGAAAAAGGTCTTATTGTTCCAGACTTTTGGCAGAGCCACGGTACTCTCCCCATGACGAGTAGACTGAATCTGATGCGTTTGAAAACCACAGGAGCACTCACACGTTGGTGTGCAGCTGGAAGTCCCCGGCCCTGTATCCCAGGGCAAAGTTGTTCTGGGCTAGTTTGGACTTGGCCGTGTCGAAGGCCATCTGGTAGCCGGCCAGCCATCCCTCGTAGCCCAACACGGCAGCGGCGTGGATGATGGGACCCTCGAAGTCTACGTCACAGCCCAGGTTCACAAAGTCGCGCTTGTAGGCCGTCTTCAGCTTCCCGCTCTTCTTACTGAAAAATAAATTCATAGAGTTTCATGTTAGTTTATCTCTAATATTCACTGCTCATATGTAGAGCTGTGAAGATGAATGTATTAGTCATTAACTACAAGATTTGGTTTGAGTAGTTTTTTATGGGAAAAAAAGTAAATTCTCTGATTCCAGCTTGTTAAATGTGAATATTTTCTAGTTTCTTCTCTCCTCTGTGACAGTAAATTAAATATCTTTGAGTTGTGGACAAAACAAGACATTTGAGAACTACATCGAGAAATCAATTGACGGATGAATTGACTTTAAAAATAATCGTTAGTTAGAGCCCAATTCAAATGTTTCTTATCGTCCCCAAAAGCCAAAGAAAAGACCAAAACCAACAGTGAAAGTATCTCAGTCTGCCCCAAATACTCTACTACTGAAAATATTCCCCAACAAATGCACTATTTCCTCCTCCTGTTTTATAAAAGCTACAGAGAGCAGCTGTTTTAGGTCATTCCTAAGCATTTGTTATAAAATATAAAACCATATATTTGTTAAGATTTTCAAATTAGGAAAAAAAAAAAAAGAATCTAATTCTCCAATGTGAAAACGTGTGAAAAAAGCAGCTAGTTATTGACCAAAAGAACAGAAACATGAGTTTTTACCATAGACTGTTATTATATTATTATATAATATTAAGGGACAAAGCATCCGGTTCGGTGAAGTGCTGCAAATGCTGAAGTGCCTTCAACCTGCATCCTATCTGAACTCCAGCAGGAGGCGACACGTGAGGTTGCTAAAGGAGGTCTGTTTCTTAAATTTTTTTCAATTTCTTTATTTTTGAAAGGGGACAGAGAACATTAATCAACATTGAAACAATGTAAATGTTCCCGAGTTAGCACAAAAGTGCTAATTTTCATTGGTAGTCCCCCTTCTGTAGAAGTCTATGAGAAAGTGACCCACTTCTCACTTGATTTATTACCTCAGTAAACATTTTCATAATGAGTTTATGGTCTCAATCGCTAGTTTGAAGTCTTCTGCAACACAGAATGGTGTTCATTTTTTGAATTATGGCCTTGTTGATTTTAAAATGGGCGATAAAGCAGGGGGGTTTTAGGGCGTGGCGTGTGTGTGCTTTCAGCAGCAGTTGCATTCAGATTGCCAGTGAAAGTGAGCAACGTAACGTAGAGTGTAAGCGGCGTTGCCAACTCTGTGTCACAGTCAGATAATGCCCAACAGTCTACGGCTCCTCCCTCACGTCTAAAATCCTCACATCAGCAAACTGGACGACTCATAGCAGAGCTCCGCAAACCAAATGGGTGACGTCACACATGCTCTGTCCATTAATATTTACAGTCAGTGTTTTTTTAAAAGGCCCTGACCCACAGTTTATACTTATTACGTAACGTTCCATGTAATCCCACGCGGCGTGATACAAATAAATGTGGTCTCACCCTGTGTTTGGTACAAAAGACGTATCCAAGGCGACCTTCAGTCCTTGAGTCAGCTGTTGGTAAAGTAACCACAGACCAGTGTGAGACTCAAACGATGCTATTGTATAAGTTTGCAGAAACGAGTGTGAAGACTTAATGTTACTGGAGCGTACCTGGTCCTCCACAGTGACCTCAGTAGCCAGCGTGTTGTCCGTGTTCCACTTCTGGTTGAAGCTCAGGCCCAGCTCCTTCATCTTGTACTTGGTCTCCAGGCTGCCGGCGGCCTTCCCTGTGTCCGTGTTACTGGAGCCAGATGTGTTGAACTCCTGACAGGAGAGGACGTCAAGCATTACTGTTACTGTACTATATCATTACTTACATTATAAATACAATTTAATTGAATTAATGTTCTAGAATCAGAGGTGGAAAGACTAAAAAAAATATTCTACTAAAAGTCACTATATGTAACTTTTACACATTTCTCAAACTGTCTAATGTTCCATCTGATGATCATAAATTACCTGTAAAAGGAAACGAGACAAACCGTGAAAAGAACGCTAGTTTTATATAGTTTTTAGTAAATCATCTGCCCGGGTACGATTTTTTTCCCATGAAGAGCACATAATCTGACGGGTCACAGATTTCGGTGTAACACAGGAAAAGCCTGTTAGCGTATCCAGCCAGGTAAAGGGTAGCAGGAGATTTCTTTATTTAGGCCTAATTGTATTTTAATGTTAATTTTTAGAAGTTATCTGCTGTAGTTATGATTGATACTGGGGGCAGGACCATCACAGGAAAGAAGGAAATTAAACAAAGAACAACTAAAAGCTAAAACGAAAGACAACGATAACGTTGGGCTTTAAAGTGCTCATATTATGCTCATTTTCAGGTTCATAATTGTATTTAGAGATTATATCAGAATAGGTTTACATCGTTTAATGAAAAAAAATATATATATACAGTACAGGCCAAAAGTTTGGACACACCTTCTCATTCAATGTGTTTCCTTTTTATTTTCATGACTATTTACATTGTAGATTCTCACTGAAGGCATCAAAACTATGAATGAACACATATGGAATTATGTACTTAACAAAAAAAAGTGTGAAATAACTGAAAACATGTCTTATATTTTAGATTCTTCAAAGTAGCCACCCTTTGCTTTTTTTTGGTAACTCTGCAAACCCTTGGTGTTCTCTCAATGAGCTTCATGAGGTAGTCACCTGAAATGGTTTTACCTTCACAGGTGTGCTTTGTCAGGGTTAAATAGTGGAATTATTTCCCTTATTAATAAAAAAGCAAAGGGTTGCTACTTTGAAGAATCTAAAATATAAGACATGTTTTCAGTTATTTCACACTTTTTTGTTAAGTACATAATTCCATATGTGTTCATTCATAGTTTTGATGCCTTCAGTGAGAATCTACAATGTAAATAGTCATGAAAATAAAAAGGAAACACATATTTTTGTTGTACTGTCCATTGCTGCAGCTCCTATTTTCACCCTGTGTCAGGTCTCTGTTTTAGCTACAGAGTGAGACCTCGCAACTTCTGCAACATCTCTGTTGTCAGTCGCACATGCTCAGTAGCTAGGTAAGGACTACATGAGCTAGCTAGCTGTTTCTCCAACTTCAGTCAGTACAAGGCAGGATTAGCCGGGAGACTTCTTCTAAACGAGAGTGCACTTCCAACTTTGCGTAGAATACCTGCAGAACAGGGACATGGAAGGAGTTCTATACAATTTATTTTGTAGATTAGGTTGAATTTGTGTGTGTTGTAGCAGTGTTTTGCCATTGAGAACGAGCTAGCATGCTAGCGCTAGCCCCCTAGGCCCCTCGTCTCGGATAGTGACGTAGAAAGCCGTGCAGATTTAGACCAGCTCACCCGGAGACTGAAGGCAGGACACATTCAGAAACCGTATCTCACTCAGAACACCATGGATGTTTTTTTGTCTAAGTTTGTATGCGTGTGGAAGCCCCAGAGACACAAAATAACACCCCAAATCCCAGAAAAAGGGATTTTTTCATCATATGGGCACTTTAACAGATGGAGACAAATACGGGATTGTAAATTATTCAAAAACGTCCCCCAATTGGCCCTCAGGTATGTAATATGTCATTTCATTCATAACTTCAGATTGCGCCATGAGGCTGTACGTCAGTAGCCAACATTAAATTAGGCCCCCTACCATTTAGCGCGGACATTTTAATCCTTTTAGTCCACGTTCGTGTTGGCCTAGTATTTTCTTTTCCCTTGTCCCCCTGTAACGTTACTTGTGTAAAGCGTCCGTGGGTTTCATGAAATGCGCTATATTAATCTAAGTTATTATTACGTTGGTTGCTACAACAACCTCTTAATTCTTTGGCTCGTGACACAGTGACGGTGATACCCGGTTTAGCTCACGAGACATCCAAAGTAGTAAGTAGTAAGTTACCGTATGCAACACTGGAAATGCAACGATGCATCTGTAACGTATTCTCTTATTGTAAATGAATGATTTTCTGTCCGAGCAAACCATTCATCGTGACTATATGACCTCCCGGTAACGCTACCTCATTATTATACAGCACCATAAAGAGAAGAGCTTTACCACAGCAGGTGGGGTAACAAACACTACCGCTTTATGTAAAAGTATGATTACTCTGATTCACTTTTACTTACGTACAAGTAAACTTACCGGTATTAAAATCTACTCAAGTAAAAATGAAAAGTAGTTCATAAAACTCAGAGTAAAAGTTACTTTACTTACTTTTTTTAACAGTGTAAAACTACACATTTTAAAAACTACTTTAAAACTAAAAGTACACACAAAAAAACGACTCAACTACACTAACACAAGTAATTTGTTACTTTCCACCTCTGACCAAAAGTCAATCGGACACAAAATAACCACAGGAGGACAGATTATATTGTAAAATATCCAAAGCATTCACAAAATATAGAGAGAGACCGCAAAGATGAGACAAAACTTAATAATTATTAAATCGTACAGACATAAATTAAAGAATATGAGTTAACACACGAGACGATACAGCTGACAGACGAGCAGACGTTAACCCATGCAGGACATTAGTAACACGTGTGGAACATGCTGAGACGTTTGATGAACATTATGAATATGACAGAGAGCATGTACAATTCTCAGTTTTTGGCTCATTAGATATTTTTTTATTTTACCATCGTCAGTGTATTACTATTTATTTTTTTAACCGTTTCAAATGTTTTGCTTCATTTTGTTGCAGCCCTTGTTTTCTTTCTATTTGCATTAATTTACACATGATCAGAAGACTTAAATGTCATCAACTATAACGATATTCAGTTCGTTTTTTTTATGAAAAAAAGTCACGATTTCTCCGATTCCAGCTTCTTAAACGTGAATTTTTTTTGGGAGGTGGGGGCATTTTTGGACTTTATTTTTTACAGGATAGCTGAAGAAATTAAAGGAGAGAGAGATGGGGGGGGATGACATGCAGCAGAGGGCCGCAGGTCGGAGTCGAACCTGGGCCCGCTGCATCGAGGCGCAAACCTCTGTTTATGGGCGCCGCTCTACCAACTGAGCTTTTTTTTTTAAATCCTCTTTTCATTATTATATTTACTGTTTTTTTCATAAGATAAATGCTGGAATAATGTTACATATCACAGATTGTTTCCAGAAATGTCTTATTTTCAGTGGATCTTTCATTTATTTTGCATTACTTCATTTAAAGGTTGTATGAAATGCTGCTTTTTGGATGCTTTTATATAGACCTTAGTGGTCCCCCTAATACTGTATCTGAAGTCTCTTTTATATAGACCTTAGTGGTCCCCTAATACTGTATCTGAAGTCTCTTTTATATAGACCTTAGTGGTCCCCCTAATACTGTATCTGAAGTCTCTTTTATATAGACCTTAGTGGTCCCCCTAATACTGTATCTGAAGTCTCTTTTATATAGACCTTAGTGGTCCCCTAATACTGTATCTGAAGTCTCTTTTATATAGACCTTAGTGGTCCTCTAATACTGTATCTGAAGTCTCTGAAGGCAAGGTGGAGGGTGGGGGTGTGGCCTTGACCAACTGCCACTTTTCTCGTTTGAAAGCCATGATGTCTCTCTCTCATGGGCGGGCCAAATTCTCTGGGTGGTCAAATCAGAGAAAGTGGAGGTAACCTTGCTCCTTATGACCTCATAAGGAGAAGATTCCTGATTGGTCCATCTGAGCTTTCATTTTCTCAAAGGCAGAGCAGGATACCCAGGGCTCGGTTTACACCTATCACCATTTCTAGCCACTGGGGGACCATAGGCAGGCTGGGGGAACTCATATTAATGTTAAAAAAAAAACTCATAAAGTGAAATATTCATGCCATGGGACCTTTAACAGGATCGTAGAAAGGTGCAATATCTATCTATCTATCTATCTATCTATCTATCTATCTATCTATCTATCTATCCATCCATTCTCTGGCAGGAAAATCGGCATGGTCCCCCCCCCCAAAAAAAAGAGTTGTTAAGCCCGGTGGCAAGTATCTTTTTTTCCACAGACTGACGGCAGAATTAATCTAGAGCCCAGTCGTTGCTGTGATAACAGAATCATTGAAGTAATCATGAAATTGAGAATGTACAAAAAGCTATAAGACAGATTCCATAGGGCCCTAGATTAGACCAGTGCTAAAAACGTTACTTACGTTTTAAACTGTAGTTTAAAATAGTACATTAAAAAATAATTCCCAGTGGCTTAAGTGTTACCTTGCTTTTTGTTTTTACTATTCACTGACATTTTAGAGACCACATGATTAATTAATTAATCAAGACAATTAATTGACATAAAAATGAGGCAATTGCACAGACTCAAAGATTCTACAAGATAGATCTAATTGAGAGTGACGTGACAGAACGTAGAGAACAAATAATTGTTATAAAAACACATTGATATTCATGCTGTATGAGTGACTATCACAAAGACAAAAAAAGAGAGAAATAAAACACGGATGGTGGTGGTGGTGTTCAGTGTATGAATAAACAGCTGTCAGCTCTGGCACCGATCTTACCATCTACATTAGAGCGCGAGCAGTCCGGTACAGAAGGCAGCAGCATGGAGACAGAGCAGTGGTTAGGAGAGGGAGAGAGAGGTAGAGAGAGAGAGAGAGGGAGGCAGACAGGCCACAAAACAAACACACAGGTTTGTCATGTTTTCTTTAGAACAGAGCACTAACAAGTTCAGCCAAGCAGGTCTGCAGCAGCACCGTTTCCCGGGAACCTAGAAACCAGGTCCCAGCAGGGTGCGGGAGTTCAGGGACAACGATGTGCAGACTGGAGGCTTATTTTGGGGGTGTTAGGGTTAGATAGTGCAGCATGTTTGCCAATGTGATGGCAGGACAAGGGGAAGGCAGGGAGATGCACTATAGGCACAAAGCATCTATTACATGAACAACAGGTAAAAAGAGAAAAGGGTCCTCACCACTCCGCTTTGTGATTTAGTCTTTAGGTCCAGCTTCACAACTCCAAAGCCTGGTGGATTTCACAAGACAGAGTTGGGTTGTTGTTGTTGTTTTTGCAGTAATTGAGCGGGAAAGGGTTGTGGCTAGAAGGGTTTAGGGGTTTAGCCGAGAAAAAATATGGCGCCAGCGGTTAACCCTTGTGTGGTCTTCCTGTCGACCATGCAACCTCTTGTTTTTCTGGGTCAACATTTTTAAATTAAAACTTTTTCTTCAACATTTTGTTGTTCTTTTTCGAAACTTGTCACTTAAGTTGATTTTTTTTTTCCAAGTTTATTTTCCCCCCAAGTTCTTTGTCACTTTTTTTTTTTTTTTTTTTAAGATATTTTTGGGGGATTTTTCCTTTATTTAGAACAGCTGAAGAGATCCAGGAAACAGGGGAGAGAGATGGAGAGAGAGAGAGAGAGGGGCGATGACATGCAACAAAGGGCCACGGGTCGGATTCGAACCCGAGCCGCTCTACCAGATTATTATTTTTTTTTTATCTGCGTTTTTCTATTTTCTTTGACAGTTTGGTTGAAAGAAACCCAAATTTCTAATATAGAAACTTTTTGAAAAAATGGGTCAAATTTGACCCGAGGACACCAGGAGGGTTTGGATTAAAACACTTCTGAGGGGCGCCCGGATAGCTCAGTTGGTAGAGCGGGCGCGCATGTATGGAGGTTTGCTCCTCAACGTAGAGGGCCCGGGTTCGACTCCAATCTGCGGCCCTTTGCTGCATGTCGTTCCCCCCTCTCTCTCCTCTTTCATTTCTTCAGCTGTCCTGTCAATAAAGGCCTAAAAATGCCCCAAAAATGTATAAAAATAAAATAAAAATAAATAACACTCCTGAGGAACAAGCATGGGTTTCCTGGGTGAAAGTATTTAAATTATATTATTATATTAGATTTTGCGTGACTTCCGGCCGTAGCTGTATACCTTCTAGCCACAACCATGTAAAAGGGAGTCCAACCAGTGTTTCCTAAAGCCTAGGGGCAGCCCCCGAGCCGTTTTGGGCATAACCTTAGCCAAATAAATGTAAAATCAATATGAGCATCACACTTAACTAAATGACTTTCCTCAGAGGATCTGATGAATGTAGTTGGTCCCCAGTGGACTTCTTTAGCAAGTTTGGTCTTTTTGAGTGTTATTTATTTTAATAACTGCTCTAGCTTTCCCAATGTTTTGGACATAGATTTGAAAATTGCATTTTTTCTTCTTTTTTTTTATTGAAAAACAACATTTTCTCAAAGGGAGGGCCCTTTAACCCTCTGCCAAATACGAGCAGCCAAGTCTTTTACAAACGTAGGGACACCGCAAAATAAATCAAATACAAGAAGATTTAAGGAGTAGTTTGACGTTTTTGGAAAACACAAGATTTAATGTGGTGCTTTTGCACGATTCTTTGCGGAGAAACTTAAGTTTTACAAATCTGAATTTGTTTACTATAACACAAATGATTTTCCAGTAAAATGCATTATCACACAATATATATTAGAGCTGCACAATATATTGTTGTTTTATCGTCATTACGATATCAACTGGGGCAAAATACACATCGCAAAAGGCTGCGACATATCGCGATAGACACTCGATAGAGATTGTTGTGTTGCCTGTTATATTCAATTTGTTTGGTGTCTGAAATGATTTCCTTTTATTTCTTTTAAATTCAACAAGCAATCTGATGTATTTTAGTTGAATACTGAAAGCAGCAAAACGGAGTATTCTTCAATATCTGTTTATTTATCGCAAGTAATATCGTTATCGCGATATTCAACATTATCGCACATTTTCCTCATATTGTGCAGCCCTTATATATATATATTTATATATATAAATACTCACCAGTATTAACTGTTCAATCAATCTATTTATATCATCTGCACACTAGCAGAACAGCTCGACTTCCTGAGACACCAGATTTTTTCCTGACAGTAAATAATTCAGTCTTTGGTCTAAGAGCGTGTACTCACCATAGCCCTTGCTGAATATGTCCTTGGCAGCCTTGCCCAGGTCTGAGTATGAAGGAGGGACAGCCATCGTGTGCTGGAGGAGAGAAAGTCATTAATGTGGAGTCGCCCACTCTCATGTTTAAGCCATATAACACGTCAGTCAAGTTATGTGTTGTCATGTGCACAACAATTTCAGCGAAGCAATCGTTGGCAACCTTCTTAGTTCCTCAGGCTCCCTCCAACAACGCTAATTAAATATGTATGTATAAATATGTATATGAAAATCTATGCAGTGTTTCCCACAGATTAGAATTTGTGGCGCGCAACAATCAAGTATCAAAAACTGAGGAGGACACGCTGTTGGATGCTGTCCTCCTCTCCTACTCTTCCTTCAATGCCTAACAAATCTCTCTCTCTCTCTCTCTCTGATCCTGTCTTTATGATTGAGCAGCACTGGTTGAAGCCTGAAAAGATTGTAAACAAATTAATAACATAACTAATTCCACTGGTGGGACTGTTAAGCTCTGTTTTATACTGATACCTCCGGTTCAGGCTGGTCCTCATGCTCAACACGTTGCCTTTTTTAGTGTAAGAGTAAAAAAATGACATAAGATTATTTATAATACGTTTATTTGCTTCACAGCTGCTATATATAGTGTTTTGACCTCGACAACCCAACTGCATTTTACCCCAAACCTGTGACTAGTTAACTTTCTACAGCAGGCCCAATCGCTTGTCTGCTAAGAGTCGGGTAGGGACTCCGACGTTAACACACTGACAACATTGTATTCAGAATATAAAATATTTTTATAGCACTTTTTAATGTGTGATGTAAAGGTGTTCACGAGATACCAACCTTTCGTCAACTTGTTAATTTCGCCTCGTTTTGATGGAGACAGACGCTGTGTGCATGGAGGGGAGGGGCTGTGTGTGTGTGTGTATCTGTATCTGTGTGTGTATCTGTATCTGTGTGTGTATCTGTATCTGTGTGTGTGTGTGTGTGTGTGTATCTGTATCTGTGTGTGTATCTGTATCTGTGTGTGTGTGTGTGTATCTGTATCTGTATCTGTGTGCGTATCTGTATCTGTGTGTGTGTGTGTGTGTGTGTGTATCTGTATCTGTGTGCGGATCTGTATGTGTGTGTGATTGTGTGTGTGTGTGTGGATCTGTATCTGTATCTGTATCTGTGTGTGTATCTGTATCTGTGTGTGTGTGTGTGTGTGTGTGTGTGTGTGTATCTGTATCTGTGTGCGTATCTGTATGTGTGTGTGATTGTGTGTGTGTGTATCTGTATCTGTGTGCGTATCTGTATGTGTGTGTGATTGTGTGTGTGTGTGTGAGAGAGAGAGAGAGAGAGAGAGAGACGTGTGAGTGACAGAGAGACGGAGGAGAGCAGGGAAACGAAATGCAGCTGAACGAATACGCTGCGTGTTTTAAATAGCGTTAAAAAAAATATTAATAACGAAACGCAATATGTGGCGTTACGGTGTTGATTGTATGGCGTACCGCCACAAATTAGTCTATGTGTGGGGAAACACTGATCTAAGACATGAAATAGTGCAAAAGTTAAAATATAGGGATAAAATATAACATATATAAAAATACAATACTATTTGTCATTAGACTAACCCTAACTCATATAAACAGGATCCTAGTGAATGTATGTGTGTGATTAGAAGAACTTAACCCAATCTGCAGACTTTTTTTTTTTTTTTTACAGTTTTCAGCTGATCCAAAATGAAAATCTGTAGAATTTCTGCTTGAGGTGGAGATGTGTTAACATTCTGAATATATGTATATATATACACACATACATACATACATACATACATAGTATATTTCTTGTATTTCTGTATGTGTGTGAGTGAGTATGTGTGTATGTCCTTGCTGCTGTAACACAGTAATTTCCCAGTTTAGGATTAATAAAGTCTGTCTGTCTGTCTATCTGTGCTATGGACCTGGGGGCCACCAGCCTTGCAATACACCGGGGTACCCTGGAAGGGAACACGGTGTTCCTTTAGAGGCAGCTGGGATGCTAACAACATATGAGCTCTGCGTCCGGCTGAACCAAGAAGCTAATGGTACACATTAAGAGTCAAGCACCTGGAAATATTAATCTAACCTTTTATATGAGCATAAAGAATTACATTTCATAGCTAATGTACCAAGTCTTATCGATTATTTGAAATGTTATACTGTTGTACTATCCAATGTATTACGTTATATTATGTTACTACCTTTCACCTCATACTATTTACCACTTTGCACTATATTATCTTATCAATATGTTACAATTTGTGCATCATTAATCACACTGCTGTCACTTAACCTTGTCATTTTTTTAATGCAGTTCTATTTTATTCCTATTTTAGTGGTATATACTTCTTCTTGTGTATTACTTTTCCTTTCTCCATTGATCTGTATTGCTGTCCTACAACCTGACTTAATGAAGGTTGATTTGATCTTATCCTGTTCAAGCATCAGAACAAAAGGCTCTCTCAAGGTTGTAAAAAAAAAAAAAAAGGCCCTCATCCTTGGGATGCTGCTGCTGGAGATGTGCCGACCGTATGCACATCCGGTTTAGAAAAATATCCCATGTGCACAATGCTGTATTTTCTGCATTAACAACTGCTTGGTGCTGCATCTCTTATATGGGACAAAGGACAGCAGATGGGCCAGTTAAAGAGGGATGGGGGGTTGACAGACTGCTAGCTAGCTAGCTTGCTTAGCTAACTGCCGTGTGAGCTGCAGTAACATGCTTGCTTGTTATTAAAAGGATGACTGATAGATACTGACATTAACTACCTGTTATAGCTAGTTAGTTAACGTGCGTTGTGCTGTTCTTGCTCCCCAAACACACGAACGCGTATGCACGCGCACACACACATTCACAGGCAGTTAGACAGCCACAAACCCAGCTAATAAAGTTGCTAAATACGTGGCTAACATTAATCTCTGCACTATCACAGAAAAAAAAACAAGGATTAAACTGTGCATTACAAAGCTAAATATCATTACATAACAGAGCTAACGTTAGCTAAATCGCTAAACATTCTAGGCTAACCTTGGAGAGAAACGCACTTATCAAAGCAGCAATCAGTAACGTTAACGTTTATTGCAATGCACGTGCAATAAAGCTAAGCGCTGTATTTAAGATTAACACGCATATTTTGTGTCTCCTTACCGGTGCAAATGTGTTTGATAGGAGTGTCCGCAGAGCCTGGAGCGTCCCTGGTCGTGATGCTGCTGAGTGGATTGACAGCTAGCTTAGCTTAGGGGAGACAGGGCACAATGAAGGAGACATATGGAGCATGCGCGGTGTCAGTGAGAAAAGCGAACAAAGAGTCAATACAAAGGCAAGAGAGTAATCCTACAGAGCACAGCAGCACCCGAGCAGTTTTATACGAGTGAGAAACGTTCATTTGAAGGGAATTCAGGTACAGATGAAAATGTATTTTAGTAAAGATAAGATTGAAAATAACATGATGAGTATCATACAACTATTTATTATTTTTTGGAAAATAATAAATGGCCTGAGCCAACTTTCCTGCCCTTTATTGTATGTATGTATGTTATATTGAATGTAATGTTTAATTTAATATTAAAAACAAAAAAGCTATTAAGACCTTTCAGTTATTAAATGATTTGACACAAACTCTGGCTTTATTAAATGTAATTGTCTTATTATTCCTTTTATGGTACTGTCTTTTCTTTTGTTCCTGTCTTGTAATATCTATTCTATGCTTATGTTTGTACCTTTGTTGTATATGAACTTCTGTACAATAAAGAATTAATTATAAAAAATAATTTAAAAAAATAACAGGGTAAGCCAATCAGAGGCAGAGTAAGGCAGAGTTGGGCGGGACATGCCTTCGCCATCCTAGAAAAGGCAAATTCGCGGGCCAGAGTCGGACAGACTGGAGATTGTTTCAGCTCTTTTTGCAGCCGAGAATCTCTCCGGTCCTCCTTAAATGTTTGTGACAAACTTGGCGTTTTTCTCCGTGTCGGGAGGGGGGAAAGTGTCGTGTCCTGCCCCGCCCTGAATGTACACTGACTCGAGGCTATCAACCTCTGAGCGCCACGGAGGGAACTTCACTGTGAAAAGTACACAGACATTATCAACTCTAGATCTGCACCAAAAGTCCAATGGTCAATGTTTGCGTCGGGATCCCTGCTGCGCAAAGCACCCAGACTGCACAAGGGCTTGGAAGGCTGCCGACTGGGTTGCAAGCGACCGAGCACGTCCGTATTTGACGTATTTAAAACAAAAAAGTTAGGCCGGTGGTATCGCAGTCATGTCAGGACAACCTAGATTTGTGAGCCCGTTTTACAGACCCCAGTGTTTGGCTGCTGCAGCTCCAGCGGCGGGGAAAGCCAAACTCACGCATCCGGGGAAGGCTATCTTGGCAGGTAAGAAAGTTTAATTTTTTTACAGGCGCTCGATCCTGCACACATGAGTTGTTTACAAGTTGTAGCACTTGTGTGTGCATCAGTGATAAGAGGCCTTGGCTGCAGCACTGTTTACTACAAATACACTTATATTAAGTGCGTAGGTAAGATGCATATTGTGTATTGCAAGCAGGAGAAAGTGGGCTTAAAAACAACAAAAGTAAATGGGAATCCATGTGAGCATTATGCACCACCACCACTGTCCAGACTCTAATTTCCTTCATATCTCAGCCTTTAATTTGCACACAGCAGCATAACTTGTTCTTGAGGAAAGTGTGGTATGTTCTAGGAACTTTTTAAACTTTTACTACAAATCATTTTCCAAGGAACCTGACCGGCCTGAACTCTGATTGTCTGACTGCCTTATTAGTCAATCAGTGATAGATGTCCAAACTTCAGTGTACTACAGGGCAATAATCATTGGCAACATTGCCACATCACAGGATGGAAGAAAGACTTGACGGATGAATATGGTGCTGCTGATAATGGTTGAACCTTAAAAGTTCAGAAGAAAAGTTTAGTTTGTTCTCATTTTCTTTTTGTACATTACCATCAGAAGTATGGTTGCTGTTTTCTTTTGACCTAGTGTCCTTTTAGTGTGTGCTCAGAGGCCTCTGAGTCTCAGTGTTCAGTTCCATGAGCCACGATGACAATGCACTTTGCCCTGTCAGCCTCCGCACACATTCACCTTGGTTACAACATGCCTGTCACACAGCTCAGTTCAGGAGCTTTTTGCAAAGGGGCATAAAAGGTCAAGATGATTAAAACTGGTGTAAAGAAGAGTATATTCTAGTCCTGATGTATGGTAAACTTATCTAGCAAGGCCAGCCCAAATTCAAGGATGACTAAGCATCTATTAGCGAGTCACAAGAGAATAATTACGTCACATGCCTAGGCTTTAAAACCCCACTAATCCCTATGGAAACAGACCGCATCTTTATTATACCATGGGCAAACTCTGGATTCATCTTAATTGGCGCTTGTATGCTATAATGTTACCTTTTGTTTTCTCATACACATGATTATCATTTGCAAAAAAAACTTTCAAAAACAACAAATATAAAGGAATAGTTGTCATTTTTGGGAAAGAAGCATAGAGTTGGATGAGAAAATCGACATCACTCTTGGATCTGTCGAGGGAGGGTTAACCTAGCTTAGCATAAAGACTGCAGTAACTGACATGGCGGGGTTTTTTTCGTGTCGGAGGGGAAAGTGTCGGGTCCTGCTCCGCCCTGAATGAACACTTGACTCAACACCACATCTCGACTGCTCGGATGTGGCTGTGCTCTGTCCCAAGAAGTCGCTGCAACTAAAACCACAACTTGTAGTTTTTACACTTCAATTTTTAAACAAGATACATCGTGTTTGTTAGTGAGCTTAAAGCCCAAGACACACCAACCCAGTGTTGGTGTGTTCCGTGCCGTTGTCCGTCTGAGGAGTGGTCGGCCTTCATTTGGGCCGATTTGACCTTGTTGAATCGGAGGGTGGGCAGTCGGACTAAATGGCCAATCTGATTGGTGGAGAGCTAACCCGGAAATGACGAGCGGGATGAGCTTGACTACAGCCTCTCAAAATCTGACGAAAATCTTTTAAACTGACCTTTTGTTGATCTGAAATGAAGACAGATTCAGCAACTGCACGGCCTATTTCTCTCTTAAAATGATTTCAGAAACATGTTTCGGTGAACTATCTTCGTAAAATATGAGATGGTATTCCGAACGAAGCCGCCGTTATGCTCGTTTGTGAAATCCGGGAGCAGATTGGGGTCACCTGCTGTTATGGAGACGTATGACGTCTCACGCACTTGCAGAACGTACGCTCGAGTCGACGTCGCTTGGCTGTGTTCCGAGGCACTTTTTGGACCAATTCTGGGAGGCTTTAGAGGTGCTCGTAGCTTAATTTGTTACTTTGGGCAGAGCCAAGGTAGCTGTTTTCAGTCTTTATGCTAAGCTAAACTATTTAACTCCTGGCTGTAGCTTCATACTTTGATTATAAAGCAGGTTGAGGTGTATCGATACGGTCTACAGAGATCCACTGAGAAATGCACACAGCCCGTATTCAGAAACTGTGCCTTTTAAACAAGCCGTCAGGACTTGTGTACGGTTGTGAGGTCATAATCTAGGCCAGCACGATAAATCGTTATAAAATCGCGATCTTGATTCACCCATTCACAATTTAACTGTTAAATTACTTTTTTTTCCTCCTTCATTTAATTTATTTAAAACATTTGACATTGACATTAACATGTTTTAATTATGTAAAGACATGTTCAAAGAGTTCAGATAGAGCCTGTATCAGGGCCATTTTATTTAATGTGTTATATGTCACTTATTTTTGGTAGCCTGCTGTACTTAAATGGCCAGTATATACTTTATTTTCTTTATTCATAGAAGCCTCTATGTTTACAGGCTTGGGGTGCTGCACAATGTGCTATAGGTGCCAAAAACAATCTATGTTTGGTACTACCAACTTGTTTTGTTTTGTCATGGTTCATGTGTGCAATAAACATTACACTTATTTTTCCACGAATCGTGCAGGCCTAGTCACAACTATACTATATATAGAGAGAAAGTGCCGCTAGAGTGCCATTACAGTCATTCCCCGGCTGCACTAACGGTGCAGAGACAAGGAGAGCAGAGATGCAAAAGACCCAGAAACGCTGACCAATCAGAGCAGACTGGGCTTTTTCGGAATGGGGGTTTAAAGAGACAGGTGCTAAAACAGAGCTTTTCAGACCGAGGGTGAATACAGATATATTCAGAACGACAGTACGAGAAAAACAAAGTGTTTCTTGAAAATTAAAGCATGTAAACATGCATAGTAGAAACACAAAATATAAGTATAAACCTGAAAATGAGCATGATATGTGACCTTTAATGTATAAACATGAAAAGTTTCAGGGTTAAAAGGTAAATATGTCCCTAAATGTTGAAGTATTCCTTGAAAATTGTTGTTCACAATAAACCTTATCTAATAATTATCATGAAACTATTCTAGCCTTAATTATCAGAACATAAAATAACCGGTATTGCATATAAGTCATGTTTGAATTAAGTTTTGTCTGAAGAACTACAGACTACTTTGTGCAAGTGTTGCAAGTAAAAGGAAGTATTTAATAAGCATTGACTGTCCCCACACTGACTTTCATCACACCTGTTCAAGTGTGTTGTTGTATTCTAGTAAACGTTGGGCTCGATAAACTGGTTCTGCACCTTTTTTCCAGCTTGAATACGGGGACGTAACGCAGGTACTACGTGGAGGCTTGTTTGCAGATGATGATGATGATGATGATGATGATGTGGACTGTTGTTTTTGATGCCAGCTTAATTTGTAGGTTCGGCTACAGCCAGTCTCTAACCAAAGGAATGCCTGGGCGTGAAGCCAAGATGCACTTTATGTTTTGGTACAAAAAAAACAGCAATCTTGTGATTGCACGAGCACAACTGGTGTGTTGTATTTCTCTGCATGACATTTTGGTAGAAAGAATGCATGTAAAAAGCACCGACAAAGGGCCCTTTTTTTTCTTCTTTTTTTTTTTTTAAATCTGTGAGGATGAATTCAAGCTTGTATAAATGTTAAACATGTATCCTCTACTGTTCGCAGTAAAGCTTTTAATCTAGCGATTAATCTGTTGATTATTTTCTTGATTAATGGATTAGTTGTTTGGTCTAGAAAAATGGTGAACAATGTCCATCAGTTTCCCAAAGCCCAAGATGATGTAATAAAAGACAACTCAAAGCGCTTAATCGACTATCAAAATAGTTAGCAATTAATGTAACAGTTGACAACTAATGGATTAATCTTTGCAGCTCTACTTTTCAAGCCTTCAGTTTTTAGTGCTTCTACAAAATGTGTTTGTTTTTTTAACAGTTACTCACTACTCAAGGCCTGTAGATTAGATTAGATTATATTAGATTCAACTTTGTTGTCATTGTGCAGAGGACAACTACAAAGACAACAAAATGCAGTTTGCGTCCAACCAGAAGTGCAAAAAGAGCAGAAAGGGGCAATGCGATATACAAAGTATAGACAGGACAAGAAATGTAGTGCAGTCAGTGTAGACAGTAGTGTACAGCTGGTTTACAGAATATGGTTTACAGTAATATGAATTAAATATAAATATGTGCAGTGTATAAGCAGTTACCTTTATAAGAGTAGAATGAATATAAATATGTAATATGAACAATGTATGAACAACATGTACAGATATGTGCAATGTAGTAGCAGTAACATTATAATAGTAGTAAGAATAATATAGATATATGCAGTGTATTATTATAAGAAAAACAGATTCAATATGGATATTCAGTATGAACCATATAGACCGAATACGCATTTTGAGATGTCGGTAGAAGCAGGAAAGTTAGTAGGATAACTTGCCAAACGTGTCTTGCTCAGCTACTTCACGTCATGCAAACTTGTCACCCAAGGAATGGGACCACTATCGGCTGCTGGTCTGTTTTGCCACGGGGTTAACGGTGAACAGGATGTACGCTGAAGGCTACACACCCCCTTGAGCTGGAGTCAGGCCAGGGGGAGTAACTGTAGGCAGAACAAACTGAGATCAGGCGAGCCAATCGGCTGCCGGCTGAGTGTTTGCTGTTGAACGGCAGATGTGTGACAACCAGGGTTTTAAGGTGGCGCTGGGGTCATACTGGAGATGAGCTACTGTAGAGCAGACAAACGCTCTGGAGTCTCCCTCTGGTGATTACTGACGTGCATGTAATTCCAGATTTCTCTTCTCAAGCTTTTACCCCAAAACTGTATTTATTTACTATTCCATTTTTTTTCATTCATTTATTATTGGATCTCTTTTTAAAGAATAATTTCTGCTGTTTTATGATCCTTGCATTTGTGGTTTTAAAGAAGCATGTTGTATTGCATGTTTTTATATGAAATGTTCTGAATAAATAAAGATTTATGTATCATCATTATTAATAAGTAAAATATAACGTGGGCATTAGGGCTGGGTATCGGCAATGATTTCGCCTATATCAATACAAATATTTGGTGATTTAACAATCCGATACTCCGATATAACAGCCGATATATATTTGAAAAATATCCAGAAACGCGTAACAAAACAGATTTCCCTAAAAATTTGTTATTTATGAGTCCTCGCTAGAATAATATGATAATGCAGTTTAAAAGTTTTTCGTTTTATTGTCACAACAGAACAGAGGAACATCAAAATATCTTAAAGTTCTGATCAATAAAATGTATAAAAATACAAACTTAAGATATGAAACTTAAAGGGTTAAACACGAGTGTTGCCAACAGGGACGTTGTGGAGCGCCCTCTGGTGGATAGACTACGCAACGCCAACACTAATAACATGGTTGAAGGGGGTTCCATCCGTTTTTATTTTATTTTTTAAATATTCATTTATCGGCCATTATTAATGCCGATACCGAAAGTTTGGAAAATGGCTAATATCGGCCGCTAATATCGGCCCGCCGATATATCGGTCGGAACCCAGTGCAAATAGATTGTGGATTCTTGTATCTAGTTATTCAAAGAAACACATATTTGCATTTGTAAAGTACGTTTGTAGATTAGATAAAGTCAATCAACAGTTGTTTATACTTGCTGTCTGAATGCTTCTTTCTCCCCAAAATGCACTTGTGTGGTGTTTCTTTAAATGTTTACTCCCGTTAAAATGACTCTGTACTTAATGGCGTTTTTATTTTATTATGTTTCAGGTGGAATAGCAGGAGGCATAGAGATCTGCATCACCTTCCCCACCGAGTACGTTAAAACACAGCTGCAGCTTGACGAGAAGGCAAATCCTCCCAAATACAAAGGCATTGGTGAGTGCATGTTCACCGTCTGTTGAATATATATATATTAGATGGGGTTAGGTATCATATAATTTAACGATATGTTTATTATTGAGCTTGTAGTGTTTCCAGTGGTGTTGATCTGGACTGCATTATGCTGAAATGCAAACTACAACCTCAATAATACAGATATCATTCAATGAATACTTATTGATACCTCCACAGTCTAGACCAGTGTTTCTCAAATGGGGGTACGTGTACCCCTAGGGGTACTTTGGAGGACTGCAGGGGGTACGTGAGATATTTAACAACAAATGTTTAATAGTTACAAGGCTGTTGTTCAAACATTGTTCCTCTTTATGTAGACTTTTCTTTTTTCTTCCTACCAGTATGTGACATTTGTGTCGCCTTCTTTGGACCTATTATATCCTTCCTTCCTTCCTTCTACTGTCCTTCTACTTTTTACAAGTTTCTCGCTTTTTTCAAAGTTATGTCACTGTTTTTGAAGTTTTGGATGCTATTGTCAACCTATCCTTGGCTTAAAGAAACAATTCAAAAGGGGTACATTATTGAAAAAAGTTTGAGAACCACTGGTATTAACACATAAGCCTGTTTCACTAACATTCAGGGTGGACTTGTGCTGTTGCAAATATGAGCGAACAGATGTGTGTTTGCGTTGTTAGTGAGTTTGTTATCTGTTCAATGAGAGCTTGTGAACTTTGGCTTAGACCGCGTTTGTCTGTGGAAACTCAGCGTGACGGACTCTTGTTTCAGACACACGTAGAACCCAGAAATTCACAGTGCTCTCGACTCTAAACAACTTTACTTTTACAGCAAGATTTTCATAACAAAGCAGCTGCTGATTAGACTTTTGATACTGGTGCAAGAATTCATTGTTTTGTAAGCTTCTCTCTCTCTCTCTCTCTCTCTCTCTCTCTCTCTCTGTCCTGCAGGTGACTGTGTGAAGCAGACAGTGAACGGTCATGGTGTGAGGGGTCTCTACAGAGGTCTAAGCTCACTGCTTTATGGCTCTATACCTAAAGCAGCTGTCAGGTACTGCGGCGCTCCAGCCTTACACGTCTGTGCACGCACAAACACACACTTTATGAATGAATGAACAGCTTATTTCCAATATACCTCGATATTACACGTTGGTTCCAGCTTCACAAATGAGAGAGAGAATGAGAGTGAGAATTTGCTGCTTTTCTCTGTTTCACATCATTGTAGAGTAAATATCGTTGGGTTTGGGGTCTGTAAGTCGGACAAAACAAGCAATTTAAAAATGTCAGCATGGGCTCTCTCTGTATAGGGCTGGGCAATATGGAGAAAATCAGATATCACAATATTCTTGACCAAATACCTCGATATCGATATTGCAGCGATATTCTAGGGTTGACAATTTGGGCTTTAACTAAATATCTTCACACTTAGATTTTAGATAAATAATCATCAGTAATGTGGACATAATGTCTAAGTGGGGAAAAGGCAAATAATAGAACAGTCTGGTAAGTTCAGAAAAGTACATCACTTTACTGTAATGCAGCCTTTAAAACCAGGAAAAGACAACACTTATGTCATATTATGATATCGATATAATATTGATATATTGCCCAGCCGCTCTGTACCTATTTTTTTTATTTTTTTTATTATTAACCGATTAATCGAAAAACATTGAAAATAAAAGTCATTATTTGCAGTCGCCCTAATAATTTTGTAACTAATTGTTGTATTATTGGTTAATACATAATGTACTGATGATTTATGGATTGTTATTATAGTCATCAATTAATTTAATTATTTAAATTGAATCATTATTAAACTTTTGGTTTAGGTACCTTGAAAGTGCTCAAATTATTCTATTAAAAACCTGTACGAACTCTGTAATTTGTTAATAAATACATTTTCTTTCTTTTTTTCTTTAACGGTGCAACTTTTGGTTGGGATTTTAACAATTTGGCAATTTACAAGTTGTGCTTTAATAATGGCTTTCAAACCACTATGTACATATAACAACTTATAAACCTTGCCTTATTTGAAAGTCGTACTAATTATTTTCTATTTTGAGTCATTAATCTTTTTTATTCTTTGGTAACTTTTACAGATTTGGGGTGTTTGAGTTCCTCAGTAATAAGATGCGTGATGAAAAAGGAAGACTAGACAGTACACGAGGATTAATCTGTGGCCTTGGGGCTGGAGTTGCAGAGGCTGTGCTCATAGTCTGTCCTATGGAGACAGTTAAGGTAATAAAAATAACATTATTAAGTGTTCATTCATTATTTGGCCACTGGGGTCAGCATGACACACTGTAAAAAGAACAGTCTTAACCAACGTTGCAGAAACCATTGTATGGTTTGTATGGCTGAGAGAAAACTTTCCCTCATCCTGTCCAGAGTTAAAAATTCATCCCAATAAAATATCTCTTATGACGTTTTGCAAATCGCAGCATTACTCGTTGTTTATTACAGTTTGCAGAAACCATGTCTCAGATTTAAGGGGCTTCTGCAGTCATTTCTGTTCTCAATCTTTGACTCTTTGGTTTGTGAAATGTATTAACCATTGTTGTATCGTTTTAGGTCAAATTCATACATGATCAGACATCAGCAATTCCAAAGTACAAGGGATTTTTCCATGGTGTGAGGGAGATTATTAGAGTCGAAGGTAAGGATGGTTTCTTCATTTGTGCAGGGTCTGTGGCATTTTACTGCCACCTACTTTTCAAACTCCACCACATAATGATTGGGCCATACAGGTAATGACTCATCTTCTGCATTTGAGTCATCACATCTATTATTTAGAGGATAATATTCTTCCTCTACCTCATTAGTTCCTGAACTGGAAGGCTGTGATAGAGTTTGGCTTTTGATCAAAATCTGATAGTACTGATGTGTCTGCAGGACTGAAGGGGACTTACCAAGGGCTAACAGCCACCGTGTTGAAACAAGGCTCCAACCAGGCCATCCGCTTCTATGTCATGACTTCCCTGAGGAACTGGTACAAAGGTGTGTGAGTGAATAGCTTCCACATCTTTTATAATTACTGCATTCAATCAAAAGGATAAGCCAAACATATCATCTTTTGTTTAACACAAAGGCGATGACCCCAACAAAGCCATTAACCCTCTGATAACTGGACTGTTTGGAGCTGTTGCTGGTGCTGCCAGCGTGTTTGGAAACACTCCTCTGGATGTCGTTAAGACCAGAATGCAGGTTGGTTGAATAACAGTCAAATCTTTAGAATCTCACAATTTAAGCCGGAGCAGAGTGACTAACATGTACGTATGTCATTTAACAGGGTCTTGAAGCTCACAAGTACAAAAGCACATTGGACTGTGCTATGAAGATCATGAAGCATGAGGGACCAAAAGCGTAAGTTCATAAACAGAGTTTATGTAAATTATAAAGAATGACAATAGAAAGAGTATAGTCCTAGTTATGGAGAGTTTGACAGTTGGAGTAAACCTCATATCTTTAAAGGATTCCCAGTCTTTACACATCGACAATTCAGCAATAATTATCTACATGCCAGCTACCACAATGCGGCAGATAACTAGTAATCACAATGCACCTTTTGCATTCGTGTGGTGATGTCCCGATAATATTTCATGGCTCACCTGAGCTGTTTACCTTGCTCTTTGTTGCAAATACTGGACACCGCTATCAACGTGTTGTTTATACGCTCTGAGCAATAAAACAAAACACGTCTTTTTTTTGTGGCGTTCATGTTGTTTCCACATTATGACTTAAAGCTCATGAATACATTGATGTCTGAAAAAGGACTTCCCAACTCGGGAAATAGGACCATCCGAGGAGCACGTGAATGCAGCGTTAACTTGGCGTAGGTCTGCACACTCTGAGTGCCATTCTAGTTTGTAATGATACTGTGGTGTTTTGCGTGGATAGACAACCAAGTTTTTGTGATAATGCATTTCTATATAACCTTTGTAAGTTTTTGAAACCTTTTAGGTGCTTCATTTAGTGCCCTGAAGTATTCACTATCTCCCTTTGTCCCCTTCAGGTTCTACAAAGGTACTGTGCCCCGGCTGGGTCGGGTGTGTATGGACGTGGCCATAGTCTTCATTATCTACGAGGAAGTCGTGAAGGTCCTGAACATTGTTTGGAAGACGGACTGAAATGGACCCATCCCGGTGCTACACCACAAGCGAGAGTGTTAGGACCGGCCATTCACATTATTAACCAGGCCAAGTCCTAAACCGATCTCCTTAAACCTCGTTTCTAGGTTCTATATCTACCTCTTAGTGATTTTCAGAGTGAACTAAAGGGATTGGTATGGTCTTGATTTTATTAATAACACAGCTACTACACATGGAAGCATTATCTGCATTAAAAAAAAGTTTCAGATTGCAGAGTCAGTGCTTACACTTCCTTTTTTATTTTAAATTCGAGAATGGGGAAGTTCATTAAGCGCTCAGGGAAAGGAACGGAGCATTTATTTAGATCTACAGTCCGCACAGACAACTACAGCGCTTTAAGTTTACTTATACTAATGCTGTATGTACTTAATCGAAGAGAAACCAATACCCACCCCAACACAATGTGATTTTAGACACTATAGACAAAGAAATTATTATTACTTGAATTGAGAGATTATATCCAGAGATCAAACCATTTGAAAGTCCTCTTTATATGCAAGTATTTAGATTTTTTTCTACAAGATGTTTCAAAAGCGATATTTCATTCAGTACCTGATGAAATAATTTATATTCTGATGCCACATGCTGCAGAGGCGACAGGCACATTAAGAACTGAATGCCTTAAATCACAATTGTCAGATGAATCAAGATTGTAGGATCCATAAAGAGATGCAGTTTTATTATTTTTTTATTATGTTGCATCTGTACAGAACTTTAGAAATGCACAAAATAGTAGTTGAGGTGAAAAGAAGGTTCACTTTTAAGTTGTAGAGATGTTTTAAATCTATTAACGTACTAGACTGATGCTATAAAAAGTGCCTAGGTATTCATTTTGAGATCTTATTGAGATTAAGAACGATTGAATGTTGTACTTTAGTCACTACGGATTTTTAAAATAATGTAATCAGTTGCACACCACGCTGTGGTGGTTCCAGATGTTTAATTCCAGGCCGTTTCTGCGGTATTTCTGAAATGTTCTTTTAAATTGATCATAACTGTTGATGAATGTTTGATTTTACATTTTAAATTGCCTGTTTGAGAAGTGCCATTCATAGTGCCTTCCATCTCATTCCAGGGAGGGTGAGAGCTTTAGGATATATTTTATTGCAGATTCTGTTTTTATTTTTAACCACATTAATTGCCTTTTACTTTTTACACACATACTGATGACCCAATGTGCCAACTGCTGCTTAATTATAAATATAGATATATATATATAAATATAAAGCCATGTTATAGACTGGAGTTTTGAGTCTGGCATGTTTACATGCAATGCAATTAAGTGTTTTACAAATGTTAAGCTATCCTTTTTCAGCTTCAGCTTGCATACATGTAGACTTTCTGTCATAGCTATTTAAATCTCTTTTTTTCAAGAAGAAGAAAAAAAAAAAACAAGAAAACCAAGTGTTGTGCCTTTAGTCTAAGTAGTTCTAACATGGATGCTCACAAATAAACATCGGATCAGATTGTTCATTTTGTCGTGTTCATTTCAACTGTCATACTGGTCTCATGTTATCTTACTTTAAGGATTACAGTATTTGTTCTTAGCAGAAGAAGTACTCCGAGTAGTAACACCACAGTGTAAATAAATACTCTGTTACATGTAAAAGTCCCCCTTAAGTAAAAGTACAGAAGTATCCACACTAAAATATACTTAAAGTACTAAAAGTAAAAAGTAGTCCTTATGCAGAATGGCCTATTTTAGAACCATAGATATTATATCATTATTGCATATGCATTAATGTGTTAATATTACTTTAATGTACACTGCCAGGAAGCTTAACCGATAATAATACATACATCATAATGTTTTGTTAATTATAATTTGTATAAATAATGTGAATCTGCAAAGTAAAGTTAAAAAGACATGTATAGTGGAATGAAAAGTACAATAACTTTGAAATGTAATAGAGTAGAAGTGTAAAGTACAAGTACCTTAAAATTGTACTTAAAGTTGTGATCTCGAAGGTTTTTATTTAAATAAATGTTTGTTAAGTCACTGTTGCTGAAGGCGGTAACACAAATCTAATGGGGCCTATGGCCCACTGATGAAAGTATTGCAATATTTATTTATTTGCAGTATTTGAACTGGATGTCTAGTGTGACATATCCTAGAAAAAAAATGTATTACAGTTTTTCTCCATTAGATTTATACACACACACACACAAAAAAAATTGAACTATGCACACAATTCTTAAAAACTTGAAGCTCATGTATAACTATCAATTTCTGCTTGGTTTGTCATTGTATGTATCCAGACAAACTACGCAATGCTAACACTCAGAACATGGTTGAAGGGGGTTTTGTCAGTTTTTATTTTATTTTTTAAATATTCATTTATCAGAATCATTTATTTGTCATTATAAATTATTCTGACGAATGAATATTTAAAAAAAAATGCCTAATATCGGCCGATAATATCGGTCGGGCTCTAGTGTGCCTAAAAACAAAATAGACATTTGGTGCCTCAAAAGAAAAAGAAAAAAATGTATCAACAACAAGACTCCAGCATTAGAAATAACATATTAATTCTATTTCTATGCTCCAGACTCTTAGCCTACGTAAGTACATTGTTTTCACTCAAATATGAATTTTAAATCAACCAGGACTGAAAGCTTAAGGATTGTCACTTTAAGTAAATATACTATGCGACCGTAAATATACGGTCGCATCCACATTTTTTTTTAGGTTCTTTTTATTGCTATTTAACAGACGTTACACAACAAAACCCAACCCATAACTAACATCTTCTTGTGGTTACAAAAAAGGAATTTTAAACCATTAAACAAAAGACAAACATTATACAGTACAGAGCTACACCTAAAGTCATCCTGTCACAGATAGAGAAGTACTAAACCAGAAGTGTATCCTATTTTCAGTCTTTTATATCCTTCAAGTTATCAAAATAACGTAACAAAAAAATGTAATCATAAAACTTGGACTTGCTTCCCTGCAGAGTGTATTTTATTTTGACCATTTTATTAAGTGAAACGGCCATCTAGCGTGACAACGAGGTCTCTAGACCAGAGATCTTCAACAGGGGGTCCGGGACCCCTAGGGGGTCCTCAGAGTAGCTGCAGGGGGGCTGCCAAATTATTGTTCAGTGGTTTAAAAAAAAAAAAAAGTAAACTATAAAATATGTCTGAAAACCTACATACACATCAATCTAACATATTATTAGTAAAGATATATATTTTTTATGTGGCCTATTGATAAGTTAGCCACCCACAGATACAGTTAAGCTTAAGGATTTACTGTGCCACATTTGAACATTAAAACATGATGTATACATATATGAATATGCCAACATTTTTATTTATTTTAAAAGCTTATATTAGTATTGTATGCACCATGAAAAGGTATGTGTAAAGGCTTTAGGCCACCCTACACGTTATTGTAGGTCCAGTTTAATATGCAACTAAATTTTATATGCAGGCTTCAAAATTAACTTTTTCGTCCACCAGCCAAATGGCTAGTGAATGTTCAAATATTTCCAACCACTCAATAGATTACCATTGGGTTTTTTTGGCTAGTGAGTGAAACCAATCTATCAGCCACTTGCATATTTCACCAGCATTTGGCTGGTAAACGGTGCTAATTTTGAACCCTGAATATAGCCTATGTATGTGTTTTATCTTGTATTTGTTTGTCTTTTGCTATGTTTTGTATTGTGCTATGGACCATTTTTTGATGTGTGTCCTGAATAAAGAATATGATGATGTATTAGGGGGTCCCTGCTCCGTCTATCGTTCAGTTAAGGGGTCCTTGGCCTAAAAAAACGTTGAAGACCCCTGGTCTAGACCTCTAGACCCCTTCCGCCACCACTGGTTCTTAACATGTTTGCTGTGACCTTGCTTCGCGCTTTTTAACCACCCTGCGCTTGCCGTAGTTGTCAGTGCAGACTTCCTCCTCGGGACGAATGAAAGAAGATGTTTGTTTTTGTGTGACCGTATTAAGGCGTCTTTAAACATGTCTCTGAATGGAGGGGGAAGCAGAGGATTTTACTTCAACACCGTCTTGTCTTTGGCACGGTCGTTGGCAGCTCACCGGCAGGCGCCGATAGAAAAGGTAACGCTATATAACGTTACGTGGCGATAGCTAACGACAGAAACGAGCTAATACCTGTCAAGAGAGTCTTTGACATTAAAGGCCCCGTCCCCTAGCTTCGCTTCTCTACCGGTGTGATTTGCGTTATGTATTTAAAAAAACACACTAAACACGTTTTTTTTTTCTTTCTTCAGTTTGCCAATGTGTGAATTACGCTGTCATTTTAAGATTGAATGGCTACACGGTTAACGTTAGCGTTTGTAACTGACTCCTCCAAAGGTGGCTGATCGTTAGCTGTTTGGAATATGTGGCTAATCTTGTCTTTAAAGGAAAAAAAAGGGAAGGGCAGCTCAAATGTGAACAATGTCAACGTTACCTTTTTAGAATTAATTATTTAATAATGAATCTTCGTTTGGCTGTCGTTCATACTGGTTGTACAAGAAAGAAAAGTGAAAACTGTCTGATTAATCCGTAACGAAAATAGTCGTTAGTTGCAGCCATAGCTAGATATATGTCAGTTTATAGCTATATCTGTGAGTTGCTATATCTGTGAGTTGCTGTATCTGTGAGTTGCTGTATCTGTGAGTTGCTATATCTGTGAGTTGCTATATCTGTGAGTTGCTATATCTGTGAGTTGCTGTATCTGTGAGTTGCTGTATCTGTGAGTTGCTATATCTGTGAGTTGCTATATCTGTGAGTTGCTATATCTGTGAGTTGCTGTATCTATGAGTTGCTATATCTGTGAGTTGCTGTATCTGTGAGTTGCTGTATCTGTGAGTTGCTATATCTGTGAGTTGCTATATCTGTGAGTTGCTGTATCTGTGAGTTGCTATATCTATGAGTTGCTATATCTGTGAGTTGCTATATCTGTGAGTTGCTATATCTGTGAGTTGCTGTATCTGAGCTATATCTGAGTTGCTATATCTGTGAGTTGCTGTATCTGTGAGTTGCTATATCTGTGAGTTGCTATATCTATGAGTTGCTATATCTGTGAGTTGCTGTATCTGTGAGTTGCTGTATCTGTGAGTTGCTATATCTGTGAGTTGCTGTATCTGTGAGTTGCTGTATCTATGAGTTGCTGTATCTGTGAGTTGCTATATCTGTGAGTTGCTATATCTGTGAGTTGCTATATCTGTGAGTTGCTATATCTGTGAGTTGCTGTATCTGTGAGTTGCTGTATCTGTGAGTTGCTATATCTGTGAGTTGCTATATCTGTGAGTTGCTGTATCTGTGAGTTGCTGTATCTGTGAGTTGCTGTATCTGTGAGTTGCTATATCTGTGAGTTGCTATATCTGTGAGTTGCTGTATCTGTGAGTTGCTGTATCTGTGAGTTGCTGTATCTGTGAGTTGCTGTATCTGTGAGTTGCTGTATCTGTGAGTTGCTGTATCTGTGAGTTGCTGTATCTGTGAGTTGCTGTATCTGTGAGTTGCTGTATCTGTGAGTTGCTGTATCTGTGAGTTGCTGTATCTGTGAGTTGCAGCCTTAATGTCTGATTTAAAGCTGAGGGTAAATAGCATCAGTGTGAGTCCACAAACCTGCAACATACTGTCTGTCTTTGAGTCCAGTGTCCAATATTCCTCATACAAGAACCAGTTAATTCAGTTGTGGTGTTTTGAAAGCAATAACATGCATTGCCAATTTATGTGGGGTGGATCAATGTTATCTATAATAAAGTAATTGCAGCATATTCCAGTGACATAGTGAGGTTGTTGATGTGTCCCACAGGAACAATCAATATTAAATGAGAACATTTCCAACCAGGCAAAACAAGCAGTTGCCGCAGGGCTACACGAGCCCCAGCTTCACTGTGTGTCAGTTGCTTTTTGCTCATTTTATTACTTTTAATTGGTCTGGGAATTTCACCACTAATGTACAATATCGACTGGCTCCTCCTGGCCCTGTGTCAAAATCTACTTCAAACACCTTTTTTAATTTTGTTTGTATCGTTGTATCGTTGTTAAATTACCACAAACTGGCTGACATACAGAAAACCAGAGACCAGCTATTATTCAAGTCTAGAAGTGTTAAAAACAAAGCTGTCATCTCTAGTGTACTGTGTGCACTGTACTGACATTTACTGTTCAAGGAACAGGTTAATCTACTAGCTGGGTCATAACAGGCAGTCTAAGGGATCACGAAAGGGCGGCACCCAACTTTAAGTCCCATTAAATTAGATGTAGGCATTCATCTTGCAATGGGCTGGGTATTATTATTATAATTTTCAATACCGTGACTTCAATACCAGTTCCTGAACAATACAATACTTTTTTCGATACCAATTCAATAAAATCCATTGTAACAAAAAGATGTTACAACATTAGACATTACAGTACGCATCTATTTTTTTTCCCGGCTCCTTTCTGCCTATGTGATGCACAATGTCGTCAAGCCTCAAAATACAACAACACACCCGTCTCTGAGTCCCATCTCTGTGCGTAACAAACTACGCGTAACGTTAGACAGTGTAGAAATATTTCTATGATCTGGATGTGTTATTCTCAGTATAACGTAGGAAAGCTTTTTTTTGCACATCTCTTTTGTCGGGCAAGCGCGTAGGATATGATCAAAAGTAGCAGATCAAAAAGTTTAGAGAAAATCCCGCACACTGACCATTACGCAAGCAATAAATTATTAAGACGAAAAATACAACTTTTCGGTCAGCTAATTCTCAGTATAAAAGTTTATAACATATGTGAGTTGTGTGTAGTCACGAGACGTGGTTACAACTCCAGGGAAGACTCATTTGAATTTCCTGTACAATGTACAGACCCGGGGACACAAGAATAGTTAGCTTAAGCTTTGATTATGTTTTCAGGAATGTGAAGTGTATGTTAAGAACTGTTTTTCAGTACCAGGCGGAGAGGTGGCTCGTGTGTGTGTGTGTGTGTGTGTGTGTGTGTGTGTGTGTGTAGAGTGTGTGTAGTGTGTGATGTGTGTGTGTGAGTGTGTGAGTGTGTGAGTGTGTGAGTGTGAGTGTGAGTGTGAGTGTGAGTGTGAGTGTGAGTGTGTGAGTGTGTGTGTGTGTGTGAGTGTGTGAGTGTGTGAGTGTGTGAGTGTGTGAGTGTGTGAGAGTGTGTGAGAGTGTGTGAGTGTGTGAGAGTGTGAGTGTGTGAGAGAACTGAAGAATCTGCCCGGGAGAGGATGACGCCGTCAAGGGAGAACATGAAAGATTAGGGATATGGTTAGACGAGGTTCACAATTTAAGAGAGACTGAGTGAACCTGAACCCTGCATACCTTTTGTTTGTGGCCAGGGAAACTCAGGATCTTCTTAGGAAGGCGCGGGAATTAATAAATTGGAGTCAGATTTGACGGGTCTTAGGGCCTTATTTTTACATAATTCCAGCCAATCAACCGCATTATTGGATCTTGGTAGAAGCATGCTACATGCTAATAGACCTTTTTCACAGCAGACATGTTGACTTGTCATAGTAGGAAAAGCACAGCTGAAATTGATAACCTTAACGATGGCTCAGTTCCATCAAGTGTCCCAGTAAGATATTTCAGTGAGTCAGCATGAACAATACCAGGACCTCTCCTAAGTGGAATGCAGCCATCAGTAATGGTTTAATACCAGGGTCTCTCCTAAGTGGAATGCAGCCATCAGTAATGGTTTAATACCAGGGACCTCTCCTAAGTGGAATGCAGCCATCAGTAATGGTTTAATACCAGGACCTCTCCTAAGTGGAATGCAGCCATCAGTAATGGTTTAATACCAGGGCCTCTCCTAAGTGGAATGCAGCCATCAGTAATGGTTTAATACCAGGGCCTCTCCTAAGTGGAATGCAGCCATCAGTAATGGTTTAATACCAGGGTCTCTCCTAAGTGGAATGCAGCCATCAGTAATGGTTTAATACCAGGGCCTCTCCTAAGTGGAATGCAGCCATCAGTAATGGTTTAATACCAGGGCCTCTCCTAAGTGGAATGCAGCCATCATTAATGGTTTTATACCAGGGTCTCTCCTAAGTGGAATGCAGCCATCAGTAATGGTTTAATACCAGGGTCTCTCCTAAGTGGAATGCAGCCCTCAGTAATGGTTTAATACCAGGGCCTCTCCTAAGTGGAATGCAGCCATCATTAATGGTTTTTGAATACACTTGTGCTTTTCCTACTGTGACATGTCAGCATGTCTGCTGTGAAAAATGTCTATTGGCTCACTGACACTGATGAGATTTACTCCTTAGGTATTTATTAAATGTGGTATTAAATGACAAGACATTTTTTTGACACTCGATACTATGGAGACAATTCAGTCGGTGCCTATAAAGTAGAAGTTCGTCACCCAGCCCTAATCTTGCAAAACATGTTGGATGAAGGTCTTTCAAAATGATTTTGGTGTTTAACGGCATCGAGGGGTTTGAAATGATGCGGTTTCACTCACACAGGAGGTTAGGATTTGTGGTCAGGGATTACGGCGTGCCACAAGACAAGTTTCTGAAATACTTCAAACGAGCAGTCAGAATTTGAAGTGATTAAAAACATGAGATTTAAATGGGGAAATGTTTTTGACCTAAACAGGAAGTGTATCTTATGATGAAAGAGCAGTGGTAGCAATAATGCAGTGAGTGTGTTATTCTCTGTGTTATGGGCAAGTGTTTCTGTTTCTGCTTTTTGTATGTCTATGTAAGGGGTTTTAAAATGTGCTTGTTATGCAGGTCTGCATATAGTATTACAATATTCTGCAAGATAATGCAATTTATTACCGGTTTCCAAGTTCAAATTATGTCCCTCAAAGGAAAACTTTGGCAGGATACATTTTTTTCTGTTTGTTCTTCTCACTTCAATTTTATTGCTGCAAATATGGATATATGCATTATGTCAGCAGGATCATTTAAGAGGCAACCGCGACTACATTGTGCGTCTGCCCTATTTCTGATACAGTGGCGGCAGAAATTTTGCCATGGCGGGCCGCCACTACACAATCAACATAGAGGAAACACTGTTTTCCGTAGAATGTTTTGTGTCTCATAAGCACTTTTCCCCCTGGATCAATAGGAGGTTTAGGTGTTGTCTTAGCACAGCAGGTTGAGTTTTGGCATACAACTAAAATACCTTTATTTATTTTTTTTTGCATTGTGTTGCAGTTTTGGCACTGAAAAACATGGCAGAGTTTAGCTTTTGAAATCCAATGTTGGCTCTCCTCAAATTTCCATTCCTGGCCGCTCTTATCCTTCAAAATTATCATTTAAAAATATTCTTCGAGTTGAGTATGGATTAAAACACAGGATCTAGTGATCTCACTCTCTGTCAGGGGCTGTGCAATTAATCGAGTTGTGATCTTGATGTCGTTTAATAACGATCACAACAACAATGGCGTTGAGAAAAAATTATTATTTCGCACATTACATTTTGCAAGTAAACTCTGATTTTGTCTTGTGTTCAGAAGGGGAATTTGAAAACTGCTAGGAAAAGTGTTAAAGGAAATTTCACAATTCAAGGTGTTTCTACAGTTTGACTCCTTTTTTTAAGTTCAGTAAATGCAACATCTTTCCAAAAGTCAATGAGTAATTGTGTTAAATAATCGTGACTTCAATATTGACCAAAATAATTGTGATTATGATTCTTTCCATAATCAAGCAGCCCTAGTCTCTGTGTAATACATAATAAGAAAATAATAATAAATAATGTCTCTCAGAGCTTAAGTCTGGCCCTTCAGCATAAGGCTAATTAATGCCAGAGGCATTTTGGCTCGATTCCATTTAGGCCGACAAAATCATTCTCGCTAATAGAAGCAGACATGAGCGATGTGTCTTCTTAAACCTTGTGGGTACTTTTATAAGATTATATCCAAATTAGGGATAGACAGATAATCTGTATCGGCGTTTTATTTGCCTGATAACCAATAAAGTTAATTAATTAAAGAGTGCGCTACTTACTCTGCTAAAGCTCTGGGTCTGTCCCTCTGCTTCGGTTTCACTCACCACTGAGTCTGACTTAATGTCCATCTCTCTCCCCCCCCCTAAATGCATATTGGTTCCAAATATCGGTTATCGGTTTCACTTGATTGCTATTTTTATTTACGTGTCATGCCACTAAGTGGCCCATCCCACACGGAATTACATGACACCAATACATACAGTAACAGTAATTAATTCAACAGCTTCTGGTCCAATGTCCACACACAACATTCTCCACTTTGCACAAAACTAGGGATGCACAGAATTCAGGCTTCAGATTTGGATTCGGACAAATATTGGGCTTTTTGACGGGGTTAGGTTTCTGCCGAACCGAACCCTACACTTGCACTACGCTTGTCGCCGTAATGACGGCGCCGTTGATTACGGGAAGGTGTATACGTAGGTGGAGCGTTAAATGCGGCAGGCTTTGAGAAAGTGAAAATGGAACTCTGGGGTCAGAAAAAGTTGTTGTTTGGCAGTACTTTCAGTCAAAAGAAGGCCATTCAAGTCCAGCTACATGTTCAATCTGCAATGCCGATTTGTCTGGTGGTGGCGAGGACCCTAAACTATACACAACATGGCCGCTGTTATAACATTTGGTATTTAACATACGAAAGAATACGAGTTGTGCATGAAGGAATCTACAGACAGCAGCCAAAATGCAGCAACTTCAGGTACGGCAAAGGAAGGACAGTCACAGCTAAAAACCTGTGTTAACCAGACCGTGGACTGAGGGCGGGAGGTGGATGCGGTATTCGGTTTCGGATTCGGCAGAATCTTAACCAGTGGATTCAGTATTCGGCTGAACCCCAAAAATCTGGATTCAGTGAATCCCTAAACAAAACAAAGAAGAAATATCTAGTAATCTAATCTAATAATCAGTATTGGTATCGGTGGATCCCTAATCCAAATCGTTCATCTCAGCTCACAGCTCATCTTAACCAAGTTAGCAGTAGCTCTGACCCGTGTGTGTGTGTTGTCCTCCCACAGGTCCAGAAGCTGCAATGTATGTGTCCCGTGGACTTCAGAGGAGTCTTCCAGCTGGACGAGAGGAGGAGAGACGCTGTCATTGCACTCGGCATCTTTCTGGTCGAGTCAAACCTGCAGGTAAAACATTGTACCTACTTACCTCTCCACTACATCAGTGGTTTTCAACCTTTTTTGAGCCACGGCACAGTTTTTACATAAAAAAAATCCCGCGGCACACCACCAACCAAAAATGACACATTGTAGCATAATAATCAGAATCTGCATTTTTCTTTTTTTTTTTAATGTATCCATCGCTTTTGCAGGCTTACATCAATGATCTCGGACCTACTGTTTAGGCCTACATCCTGTCACTGCGGGATGCGCGCGAAAGGTGGCAGCAGGGCTCCAGACTAACTTTTTTCATTAGGAGCATAGTGACCCCCCAACTGAAAATGTTAGGGGCACAACCAAAAGGTGCTGTAGAAATAAAGTTGCCTTGCCTTACAACCTCAGCCTATCAGTCAGCCTCCAGGGCAGAGAAACCACTGCTGTGCCTGCTCGGCTCCGAGGAAGTGTAACATCAACTGCACCGCAACTGCTTTCGGCTCGCCATTAATATCATATCACAGCAAACGCTGTCTGCTTGAAGTTATGAAAAACTGTAACCACACTTAAAACCACTTTATCGGCATTTCCGTGACTCACTGTGACTTCAACAAAACTGCAGAGCCGACGTAGTTTGCATCGTCTGCAGCTCTGCGTGTGTGTCAGAGCTCTGCTCTCTGTCTCTGTGTTTCAGAGAGGACAGATAAGCTTGCGCTTACGTGCTCTCAGGTACCGAAATGTCAACGTTTAACGTGTAAAAAAGGGGGCAAATTTACTGGTCGCACATGTGCGACTGGATGTAAAATTCAGTCGCACACTCAAATTTTGGTCGCAAAATTAAACATTAAACTGCCCTGCTGGCAGTAATTTTATTGTCTTAAATCAACAAGGTCATTATTGCGCTATACTGCCACCTACTGACACAGAATAGTATTTAATTTCTCAGCCAGTCATCATATTGAGGCACAGATGCGCAACAGTGGAAAATGATTTGCAGTAACTCAATAAAAAAATTTGTTGGACCAATTAAGTAAATTTGGATAATTTCCCACGGCACACAGGACGATCTCTCACGGCACACTAGTGTGCCGCGGCACAGTGGTTGAAAATCACTGGACTACATGATACATTTGTGGAGCTAAGGGTGAATTTACAGGATGCTGATGTAACCGTGGTAACTCTCTCTCTATATATGTACTGTATAACATGCTGTGGAATACTTGTGTTGCAGCATAGAGATACTATTGTCCCCTACCTGCTTGGGTTGCTTAAAGGGCTTCCTAAAGTTCAGTGGATTGAAGAAAGCTCCGAACGCAAAGGAAGGGGTAACTATACACCTGTGATTTCGAAACAATATTAACCTCAGTGAGGACACTGTTTCGAAACATAAACATTTTTTTTTTCAAATCCTAAAAATTTTATAAAACACCCAAAATTCAATGAGAGTAGAGATCTGGTCATTTGTTGTACTTGCGAAGCGCGTTGCATGGAATCCTCAGTGTTATTTTTGGGTAATTAAAAATTAGAATTAATTAATTAACAAGACACTCATATTTCTGATATAGAAATTTAGAAAATGGGGTCAAATTTGACCTGAAGACAACACAAGGGTTAACTAGATCCTAAAATTGTCACTATAGTTGTCTATCTGTTATTGTGTTAAGTATGGATGCCTGAATACAATTTAGGGTGTTTTTTTATATTTCCTGCACTAACACATACACACATTTTATCTGTATTTTTGGGATTTATTTTATTTTTAAAATTATTAATTTTAATTGTATTACTTGTGCTAAATTTGTAGATTTCAGGAATTTTTTAGTTGCTCATAATATAATTGTTTCCTCTTTCTTGGGTGAGATTCCTTCTATAAGCCTCTAGGGGTTTTCCTAATCTCACCTGCACAATCTTTCTTTTATTTATTTTTTTTTGCGTTTTCTTGATTTTCATTGTGCAAGTAAAAAAAATAAATTCAAATAAACTTTTTGTCCTGCAGAGATCCTTCCTGTCGCAGAGAACTTCACCTTTGGTCTTGTAACACTACTGTCAGACGTTGCCCAACGTGATGAGACCTTCAGAAGACAGGTGAGTGTGTTGCTGATATTTTTCCTTCTTCTCACGCTGGCTGTGAAGAGACTCCTTCCCGACGATGTTCCAGTGTGAGAGATCGTGGGAAAATCTCCCTCAAATCTGTGCAAACAGAAAACTTGAAGCTTAAGCTTAAGCTAATAAGAGACTCTGACAGTTCGACACAAGCCAGGCCTTTATCTGATTGTTGACAATGTACAACAGTGGTTCTCAAATTTTTGAACAGTACAGCACTGTTAGCGATAGATTTACTAAACAACAGCCTTGGAACTGAAAAAACATTTAAATGCTGATGAGAAAAGGAGACAAAATCTGTAAAAAAGACAAAACCTTGGAAAAAGACGGTAGAAAGAAGGAAGGAAGTAAGGCAAGAATAGGTCGATAACAGTATCAAAAACTTCAAAAACAGTGACATAACTTGGAAAAAAAGCGAAGTTGAAGGACAGTAGAAGAATGGAAGGATAGAATAGGTCCAAGAAGGCGACACAAATGTCATATTTTTGGTAGGAAAAAAAAAAGTCTCCATAAAGAGGAACAATGTTCTGGACAACAGCCTCGTAACTATTAAACATTTTGTTAAATATCTCACGTAGTCCTCCAGAGTCCTCCAGTCCTCCAGAGTACCCCTAGGGGTACACATACCCCCATTTGAAAAACACTGATGTAGAGATAGACAGGAAACATGGAGAGAGAGAGAGAGAGACATACTTTTATATGCCCTTTTAGAACAAAATTCCCTTATTTGGATGCTGTCCCTCTGCTGCAGCTCAGCACAGTTACGCTGTCCGTGGAAACATGAAGAATGATTTTTGTTGCATTTGATTAAATGAATTGTTACAGTAATCTTGTGTGGGTTAACATTTCACCTAATGTAACACAACATCAGAAATCAGTATCAGAAAGGGCTTTATTGCCATGTACGTTTTTTGCACGTACAAGGAATTTGTCAGGGTGTATTTTCTGTAGCCGTCTCTCCCTCTATGTATGCCAGCTAACTGAAATCATGTTTGAACCTGATGCTTTTATATAACGCCAGGCAAGTGTACATTTATTATTTCATGGCTCTAAAATGACGGATACGTGACGGACACAAGTCATGAAATATGATGTAGCATGTGGACTACATATACCTACAGTATGTTGCCACATTTCTTTGCAGACTTGCATCCAGAAATGTGTTCATAATCAAATATATTAAGAAGTTCTGTCCCCTAATGCTTGAAAGCTATTGCCAGAATATTCAATTGTTTGTAAAGCATTTTTTTTTAGTGAAGTGCAACGTATTGACTGTGCTTGTAGTTTGAAGTATTTAAAGTGAAGATGGAACGTAACCAACTAGTAGAGATTAGAAAAGTATGCTGTTTATGTTCATACAATAATAAACCTCTGGAGTAAAGTATACTGTACAGTTCTGTGTGTATACGCTGTGAATAGTCATGGAAATTGTATTATGGGTCCTTGAAAAGTCATGGAAAGGGCGACCCGGATAGCTCAGTTGGTAGAGCGGGCGTCCTTTTCATGTCTTCAGCTGTCCTGTCAAAATGAAAATGTGTGGGAACCCTGTAAATACTGTCTTGTCGATGTGGATGAGTCGAGTCAGAGAATGTGATGATGTTACATCTTTGTCAGATCCTGGAGGCGGTCATGGACATCATGCAGGTCCTGCAAGATATCTGCAAGGATCCAGAGGCTCATGATAAAGGTACCGGCATAACACAGCTCTTGCTTCCTTTGTCACCCCCCCCTACGGTCTGCTGTTTTTGTGAACTTTTAAAAAATCAGTTAAAAACCTGCCTTTTTAACCCTCCTGTTGACCTTGGGTCAAATTTGACCCGTTTTCAAAGTTTCCACATCCAAAATTTGGGTTTTCTTTCAAGCGAATTGCCCCCAAAATAGCATGCCTTGTTCCATACAACGCTCTTCTCGAGTAAAATGAAGAGTCAGATCACTACTTTCATAGAATTTTGGATGTTTTATAAAATTTTATAGCATTTGAAAAAACAACAACAATGAAATAGTTTCTAAAAAGTATCCTGACTAAACTTTGACAGTCTGTTCCACTTAATATTAACTATTTGTCGAAATAATTCATAATTTCAGCTTTTTTTTAACTCAAAAATGAGGTATAATTACATATAAATGAGGTTCATTCACCATGAATTAAAAAGAAAATGGTGAAACTAGTGGTAATAAGTTGATGATTGTGGTGAATCTGGTGGTAGTGGGGGGGGAGTGCAGGAAAAGCAACGAAAATCTCAAAAAAGAGTTCAAAAACCTCGAAGGGTTGACCAACCGGCCGACCCGGTCAACGGGAAGACAACACAAGGGTTAAACAGGCTTTTAGTTGACCTGTCTGCACTTTATTTTTTAAGTATTACCTTGTAATGTCGTGGTTTATTGTGTTTTTAATATGTATCATCTTGTATGTTTTTACTTAAACTACTTTGTGACTTTTATCCGTGATAAACGCTCTTATAAATACATTTCAGTTACTTAGCCTCTCTGCAAAGATGATATTTTCATCTGCTCTAACTTCCGTGACCCTTTTTCTGTGCAGAATACCTGTGCAGGTACACTGTGCCCACCCTGCTCGGTGTTGCCCGAGCTTTTGGCCGATACAGCAACACCGACGAGCCGCTGCTTTCCAAGCTGTTCCCGCGACCGGTTACTCCCTTGCCGTCCACGGCCGAAGATAGTGATGCGACGCGCCGGCGGTCCTTCAACGACTTCCGCTCCATCCTGCCGAGCTCTTTGCTCACGGTGTATCAGGAAGACACGCTGAAACGTAAAGGCTGCAGCCAACAGGTAGGGGTTATTTGGGAAAAGGAGAGAAACAAACCTGAACCATACCTGTAAAAACCTACCTACAGTGGTGTGCATAAGTTTACACACCCATGCTTAAGTTGACTAAAAAGAGGAATAAACAAAAATATAATCTTTTGGAAATTGATCTTAATGCCTTAATTAAAAAAATTTGGAAAAATCCAACCTTTAAGGACACCAATTTTCTTTTGTGAATGAATAATGTATCGTAAATAAATAAATAAATATTCTTTTTATCATTTACGAGGATTTTTATTTTTAAAGGCCAATTATTTCATGGATCCAGGATACTATGCATCCTGATAAAGTTCCCTTGGCCTTTGGAATTAAAACAGCCCCCCCACATCATCACATACTTCACCATACCCACATCATCACATACCCTCACCATACCCCCTACATCATCACATACCCTTCACCATACCCCACATCATCACGCTATCCCTTCACCATACTTCCACATCACTTCACCATACTTCATCATCATCACATACTTCCTCATACATCACATATCCCTTCACCATACCCTACATCATCACATACCCTCATCATACCCCTCACATCATCACATACCCTTCACCATACCTCCACATCGTCACATACCCTTTCACCATACCCCCCATATCATCATACTCCTTCACCATACCCCTCACATCATCACATACCCTTCACCATACCTAGAGATTGGCATGGGGTACTTTCCATAAGATCAGGTCTCAATGCAAATCAAACCAGCTATTAGGCTAACTGACATAAAACCATGCCAATCTCTAGGTATGGTGAAGGGTATGTGATGATGTGGGGGTATGGTGAAGGGTATATAATGTAGGGGGGTATGGTGAAGGGTATGTGATGATGGGGGGGGTATGGTGAAGGGTATGTGATGATGTGGGGGTATGGTGAAGGGTATGTGATGATGTGGGGGTATGGTGAAGGGTATGTGATGATGTGGGGGTATGGTGAAGGGTATGTGATGATGTGGGGGGTATGGTGAAGGGTATGTGATGATGTGGGGGGGGTGTGGGGAAGGGTATGTGGTGATGGGGGGGTATGATGAAGGGTATGTGATGATGTGGGGGTATGGTGAAGGGTATGTGATGATGGGGGGGTAGGGTGAAAGGGTATGTGGGGGTATGGTGAAGGGTATGTGATGATGTGGGGGTATGGTGAAGGGTATGTGATGATGTGGGGGGTATGGTGAAGGGTATGTAATGATGTGGGGGGTATGGTGAAGGGTATGTGATGATGGGGGGGGTATGGTGAGGGGTATGTGATGATGTGAGGGGGTATGGTGAAGGGTATGTGATGATGTGGGGGTATGGTGAAGGGTATGTGATGATGTGGGGGGGTATGGTGAAGGGTATGTGATGATGTGGGGGTATGGTGAAGGGTATGTGATGATGTGGGGGGTATGATGAAGGGTATGTGATGATGTGGGGGGTATGGTGAAGGGTATGTGATGATGTGGGGGGTATGGTGAAGGGTATGTGGTGATGTGGGGGGTATGATGAAGGGTATGTGATGATGTGGGGGGTATGGTGAAGGGTATGTGATGATGTGGGGGTATGGTGAAGGGTATGTGATGATGTGGGGGTATGGTGAAGGGTATGTGGGGGTATGGTGAAGGGTATGTGATGATGTGGGGGGTATGGTGAAGGGTATGTGATGATGTGGGGGTATGGTGAAGGGTATGTGATGATGTGGGGGTATGGTGAAGGGTATGTGATGATGTGGGGGTATGGTGAAGGGTATGTGATGATGTGGGGGTATGGTGAAGGGTATGTGATGATGTGGGGGTATGGTGAAGGGTATGTGATGATGTGGGGGTATGGTGAAGGGTATGTGATGATGGGGGGGTATGGTGAAGGGTATGTGATGATGTGGGGGTATGGTGAAGGGTAAGTGATGATGTGGGGGGTATGGTGAAGGGTATGTGATGATGTGGGGGTATGGTGAAGGGTATGTGATGATGTGGGGGGTATGGTGAAGGGTATGTGATGATGTGGGGGGATGGTGAAGGGTATGTGATGATGTGGGGGGTATGGTGAAGGGTATGTGATGATGTGGGGGTATGATGAAGGGTATGTGATGATGTGGGGGTATGGTGAAGGGTATGTGATGATGTGGGGGGTATGGTGAAGGGTATGTGATGATGTGGGGGTATGATGAAGGGTATGTGATGATGTGGGGGGGTATGGTGAAGGGTATGTGATGATGTGGGGGGTATGGTGAAGGGTATGTGATGATGGGGGGGTATGGTGAAGGGTATGTGATGATGTGGGGGGGCTGTTTTAATTCCAAAGGCCAAGGGAACTTTAACAGGATGCATAGTATCCTGATCCATGACATAACTGGCCGCTAAAAATATACATCTGCCTGCCTCTATGGGAATTTAACATAGGGGTGGACTTACTTATGCCGCCTGTATTTTAAGGAAGAACATGTATTTATTTACGATACATTATTCATTCACAAAGAAAATTGGTGTCCTTAAAAGTTGGATTTTTCCTCATTTTTTTTAATTAAGGCATTAAGATCAATTTCCAAAAGATGATTATTTTTTTTATTCCTCTTTTTAGTCAACTTAAGCATGAGTGTAAACGTATGCACACCTTTTTTTATGTGTTTTCAGGCCAGTCCAGAGAGAGAATGTCTGACCCCCATCTCACCAGCTGACGCCTCTGCACAGTACTTTGAAGGTAAGTGTGGGTACGAGATCTGTGCTGCCTGCACGATCCGACATGCGCGTTGTGTACAAGATGTTGGCGCATGTGCAGATGATAATCCTATTTTACGACGATTTACGACACTGCATGATCTGGTCCACTATTCTAGTACTATAGCATTTTGGTTGGCCTAATACCATATACAGTAGCAATGAATCGCAAAGGGCGTGGAGGAAACTGAAGGTCTGCAGTGACCGAAAGACTCAGACCTCATTGCACATGTAACCAAAATGGTGCATGATCACGTAGAATGTTTGGATTTGAATGTGCTGTCGGCCAATCAAGAATTGAGTTGGTGCTTGGCTCGTTTGAGGTAATTTCTCAAAAAAGAAATTTGACTTCTTTTTTCGTCGTTTTTTTCAACATTTGCTTCTTTTTTTTTCTGCGTTCTTTCCGACGCTTTTGACGTTTTTTTTTCCAAAGTTTGACCATTTTTTTTCGATGGTTTTTTTTTCTTTTCGTTTTGACGTTTTTTAAGTTTGTTAAAAACGTTTTTTATTTTTCTTTTTCAGAAAAAATAACAATTTGTATTGGGGCCAGTAAAAATTTACCAGACAAGTGGAAAAAAAATCGAAACGTTATTTCTCAAAAAATAAATTTGATATTTTTTTTCAACATTTGCTGCTTTTTTTATGCCTTTTTTTCCTGCGTACTTTTCGACACTTTTGACGGGTTTTCTTTTAGTTTTTAACGCTTTTCCAACGTTTTTTTTCAAAGTTCTACCATTTTTTTTCGACTTTTTATTTGCAAAGTTTGTTAAAAACGTTTTGTTTGTTTTTTCAGAAAAAAAACTAAAAAAACAATTGTACAACAACGTATTGGGGCCAGTAAAAATGTGTGAAAAACCTATCTTAACGCTGAACCCTGCTCTCTAAGGGAACATGCTTTTAATGCTGCTGCTGTCCCTCTTCAGGCTCATACCTCCCTGATGGCAGCTCAGTGGACCCCGAGTACTACTTCTCCACCATCAGCTCCAGCTTCTCCGTCTCCCCGCTTTTCAACGGAAGCAGCTCTGGAGAGTTTCACATCCCTCTGGATATGCTCCGACAGCTCCTTCAGATGGTTAGCAGCCCCACAGCGGCAGAATAGACTCATTTGATATAAAGAGAATTTGACGCAAGATGCAAATTTGATGGAAATCATGATGGAAATTCATTCACTTGTTTCTCTCAAATAGGTTGAACTATTTGTCTCGGAGTCGTTTCTAAAATCACTGGATGAGTCCTTGGCAGAACTTCTGGAGGTATGAATCTTAAGTCACGACAGATGTTTGTCTTTTTTTGTTGTTGACACAACTGTTCAATGATACATTTCTGCTACTTTCTTGCAGTTGAGTCCTGGTCTTCGTCTCTACTACAAAACCTTCAGTGATTCTCTGTATGTGGCCATATTTAAAATGCTAAGAGACACGCTGTACAATTTAAAAGGTAAAGAATCCCCAGTTTTCCCCCCTCCTAGTCTTCAAAAGATTCCAAAATTAGGCCACAAATGTGTCAATAAGGATGAGTTTTTCTGTGCCCACCAGACCTTCAGACAGACTTTGTGAAGGAGGTTCACGACTTTGTGCTGGAGCAGTTCAGCAGCAGCCAGTCGGAGCTGCAGAGGATCCTGCATGACGTCGAGTACCTCCACAGTGAGCTGAGCCCGCTCAAGCTGCGCTGTCAGGCCAACGCCGCCTGCGTGGACCTCATGGTGTGGGCGGTTACTGAAGAGCAGGGTGAGAAATCACTTTGTTCAGACAGGAAGTCCTCTGCCTCAGAGGTCATCTCTGCCAACAGTTCCCTCTCTTTGTTGTTTTCACCAGGAGCCGAGAACCTTTGCACCAAACTATCAGAGAAGCTGCAGTCCAAGACGTCCAGTAAAGTCATCATTGCTCACATGCCGCTCCTCATTTGCTGCCTACAGGTAACTGCTTGTTTGTTTTGTTTTTTAACAAAAAAGCAGGGCTGTGCTCGATTTAAAGAAATTCTTAGTCGACCAACACTCGTTCAATTGTATCGACTAAGTGATTAGTTGATTTAATCGACAGATCTGTAAATCTCAGTTTCTCCGCAAACGCCACTTTAATTCTTGTGTTTACCAGAGATGTGCTCGTACGGTTCTTGGAAATAAGTCATTCAGCATGAAAAAAAGCATCAAACATGACTAATGGACTAAAGAGATCTAAGTCGACTAAGACCAAAACGACCGATTAGTCGACTAATCGACTAAGGGGGAGCAGCCCTACAAAAAAGGAAACCTAAGAATGAGAAGACTCTTTGTTGTTGACCTTATAATCTTTGCCACGAACATGTCACATACTGTGTTAAAATGTTAGCCCTTTTTCTATGTCCTAGTTCTCTTATTACACCTGTATTTACATCAGTAGATATTCATTTAACCCTTGTTGTCTTCCCATTGACCATGCAACTCCTTGTTTTTCTGGGTCAAAATTGAAAAACTTCTTTTCTATGTTTTGGTCACTTTTTTCGACGTTTCTTTTGTGACTTTTCCCGATGTTTTTGAAACATTTGCCAATGTTTTTGTTCTATTTTTTTTTTGCGCTTTTTTTTGACGGTTTTGTTATTTTTTTGAAGCTTTTTCTGACATTTTTGTCGCTTTTTTGCTCACCATAAAATTGAATAAAACCCCCAAATTCAATGAGAGTAGTGAACTGATCATTTATTTTACTTGTAAAGAGCGTCGTATATGGAACCATCCACTTCATAACTTTGGACAATTTGGTTGAAAAAAACCCAAATTTCTGATACAGAAACTTTTTGAAAATGGGTCAAATACATAAACCGTTTGGATAGGAATAAGCTAATACTTGGCATTTTTTTCTGTCGAAATAGGACAGCGCCGTAACCTTAAGTGTAATGTGTAGACTTTAGTAATGTGTAAATTGTTTGCTAGTGAACATTTACTGTGCTGTCCCATCAAGAGCAATCAGCTATGTAAACAGGAAGTAACTGAAGCATGACAAGCTGTGTGTGTTTTGCAGTTGAGTTCAAATATCAACAATCTTTGTTCACAATCACTTACTGCTCCTTTTAATTTATTGGCGTGTAAAACTTAACTTAGTAAACACTTAAGTTTGACCTTACGAACAGCTGCTGCAACCTGCTCCAGCTGTTTTTGTTTTTGTAAAGCCTGGATGGAGAGCGGCCATAGTTGTTAACCCTTGTGTTGTCTCCTCCACCAACCTTTTTCCAATGTTTTAAATTGTTAAATTTTTCTTCTACACATTTTCAGCCCTTATCTCTACGTCCCATATTTTCTGATTTAAAACAAAAATTGAAACCGGGTCAGTATGACCTGAAGTCAACACAAGGGTTAACTCATACACACACCAACACACACGTGTCTGTGTCCACAGGGCTTGGGTCGTCTCTGTGAGCGCTTCCCTGTGGTGGCCCACTCTGTCACCACGTCACTGAGAGACTTCTTGGTGGTGCCCTCACCTGTTCTGGTGAAGCTGTTCAAATACCACAGCCAGTACACTCCAGGTAACTGAGCGCCACATCCTTCCAATAGCAGTGGTATTTCCAGTTCTACGTTTTCTTGACAAATCCTCATTTGTTTTCTAAGCTGCCGGTGAAATAAAGATCCATGTAACCAACGAACACTCCCAGTCCACACTCAGTACCCAGAGCAAGAAGAGCCAGCCCTCCATGTACGAACAGCTGCGGGACATCTCCATCGATAACATCTGCAGGTGAATTCGCCCACATAGTTCAAGTTCAAGACCTTTATTTGTCCCCGAGGGGCAATTTGTTTTGCTGCAGTAGCAAAGTAGGACACAAACAATACATGACAACAAAAACACATTCAACATCGTTAAAATTTACAATACACAGCCGACAAATTTATATATTAATACCCCTAACATATAAATGTAGAATTCAGTTCCGTGCATATGTTACCTCTTTTTTTTTTCAGAATTTATCAAAGAGATAGCAAAGGGTACAAAGGAGAAATTATATCTATTTGTTTTGGCGTATGGCTGACTAAGTCGGGAACCGGAAGGCAACATCTTAAATTCTGCATACAGGGGATGAGAACTACAAGACATGATGGATTCCGCCTTTTTCAGTACATGTCTATTATGCAGTTCATTTAGTTTTACCTGTGGAATCCCAATAATTTTGCTGCTAACTTTATTTACCATGGCTAATGTGTTCTTCTGTTTTAAACTAAGAGAAGCATACCAGCAAATACATGAAAAAGTAAAAACGGACTCAATAAAAGATTTATAAAACAATGTCATCAAGGATCTGTCTACTTGAAACTTAGCTAACTTTCTCAGACAGAAGAGACGTGGCTGACTTTTCTTATTCAGCATGTCTGTGTTCAGGTCAAAGGTCAACTTGTTATCAATAATGATTCCCAAATACTTGTATGACTCAACAAATTCAACCTCTTTTCCATTTATAGTCTTATCAAGAGTTGGATGGTGACGTCTAAAATCAATGCACATTTCCTTTGTCTTTGTAACATTTAAGCCCAAAAAAGCTTCTTTGCCTACGCACACTTGTACAGACCTGTCTTTTTCTATGTAATTCTATGGGGAAAAAAGTCTTTTTGGGCCCTTTGGCGTCACGTGACGGACACAGAAGTTGTAATCCCACTGTTTGGCTGCTATGTCAAATTGGCTTCAAAGGCCGGCACACTTCTTAGGGACCTGATGCACACACACACCGGTACGAACTCACCCTTTACTCTCCAATCTGTCCTCAGGTGCCTGAAAGCCGGGCTGACTATGGATAATGTCATTGTAGAAGCTTTTCTCGCCAGTCTGTCTAACCGTCTCTACATCTACCAGGAAAACGATAAGTAAGCATCATGTTATGCTACAGATGAGAATGTAAAGTCTTGATTTGAGAGTGTGCTTACAGATGTTCCCGTCTATTCCCCAGGGATGCTCACTTGATCCCAGACCACACCATCAGGGCGTTGGGTCACATCGCTGTGGCTTTACGGGACACCCCCAGAGTGATGGAGCCCATCCTCCAGATCTTACAGCAGAAGTTCTGTCAGCCTCCCTCCCAGCTAGACGTCCTCATCATAGACCAGCTTGGCTGCATGGTCATCACAGGCAATGTAAATATGTGTATATATATATCTCTCTCTCTCTATTGTAGAGCTGCAAAGATTAATCGATTAGTTATCAACTATTTAAAATAATCGCCAAATACTTCGATAATTGATTAATCAGTTTGAGTCATTTTTTTATATTTAAAAAAAGTAAAAACTTCTCTGCTTCCAGCTTGTTAAATGTGAATATTGTTCTAGTTCCTTCTCTCCTCTGTGACAGTAAACTGAATATCTTTGAGTTGTGGACAAAACAAGACATTTGAGGATGTCATCTTGGGCTTTGGGAAACATTTTATTGACGAAACAACTAAGCGATTAGACGAAAATAATCTACAGATTTATCAACTATAAAAAAACACTCGTTAAGGCCTCTTTACAGTCACCGTTCCCGACCTGTCGCGCGACAATGTGACGTCAAAATGACGTAGATCTCACTGGCACGCCAGGATTTAAAGTGCGCGACCAGAGGTGCGAACATTCCACCTTCTTGCAACTAGTTTTGCAATCATCACACGCAAGTATAAATAGTTCCCCCATGACGTCACGCTGTCGCGCGACAGGTCGGGAATGGCGAGTATACCGCTCGCTTTAGTTGCTGCCCTACTCTATTGTTTATAAATATATACAGAACTTATTTAAAAGCAGTGTGAGTTTTAGCTAGTGTAAACCCTGACATATCTAACTTACTAACTTTTCTTTTTTTTTTTACTTAGCAATACATCTACCAGGAAGTCTGGAATTTGTTCCAGCAGATCAGTGTCAAAGCCAGCTCCATGGTCTACTCTACCAAAGACTACAAGGACCATGGATACAGGTGAGCATCTTAACCCTCCAAGACCCACAGGACCGCAGACGATCACGGCCAACCTTACCGTCTTTTTTTATGCGATGGAATATGCGGGATATTTATGCTATTTTATGCGATGAAATTGCGGGAACTTGCAAAAACTGCAGTTTGATGAAAAAGAGAAAAAAAAGTGATTCCCCGAACACCCTGCTTTTCAATGATGTTCACGTCGCGTAATTCCGTCACTTCATAATGTTCCCATGGTAACAGGGGAAAATGGCTGCTCTTGTGTGAAGTAAACGCAACATTTTTCAACTTCCTGCTAATATATATGTGACTTTTTTGCAATGAAAATGCGGGGATTATGAAATCATATAAGCCCCGCATATTTTCCGTGGATATCAGCAATTTATGCGGCGTATTTGAAAAAATGTGGCCCCTGCATAAATATGCGGACTTTGGCTGATTATGCATTGAATTATGCAATCCCATAATTGCGTTTTTCTGGAGGGACTGAATAACGCTCCAAAGTTAGGCTAAATCTCTGCTTGGAAAACTGGCTTGGATATTTTCAAAGGGGTCCCATGAGCTGTCACCTCAAGATATCTAAATTAAAATGGGCTCTATCCCATGCAGTTTTTCTCATGCAGTACAAATGTGTTAATTTCACCCATTCCAAAAAGGTGTATTTGAATGTTTCTGTATATTGTGGTCCCTAAACAGTCTTGGAATTACGTAAGTTGGATATGACTGGAAAGCTGAGACTCAAAAATTCCCATAAATTGCTGCAATTACTCATGAAACATAATTGAGCATGAGAATGGCCATCATATACTTCCATCATAATGTTCTAAACCAAAAAAAATTCTAATTTCGAATAATGCCTCCCCCGAAACACAATGTTTACATATTTATGACTAGAAACACCGTGCTGAGCTGCATCTCAAATTTATCTTTAAGTTTCCAGCTTTCAGATGTTGTTTACCACTTTTGTGTCCTATTCTGTTGGCCCGCTATCTCTGCCTAAAAAAGACAAAAATGGGTCTATGGTGGGCCTCTAAGGGTTTAATGACACCATTACAGTCCTTTGGAGTTGTTGAGTATTTATGAAAGTGATGCATAAAGTGGGAGAATATGCTATTCCTCTGTATTATTCACAGCTTGTCACGAGAGTCTAGTAAATGAATGTTCCCTCTCCTGTATGCAGACACTGTTCCTTGGCTGTGATAAATGCTCTGGGTAACATAGCAGCGAACATGCAGGCTGAGCAGATGGTCGACGAGCTGCTGGTCAACCTGCTGGAGCTTTTTGTTCAGCTGGGCTTAGAGGGGAAGAGAGCCAGTGAGAGAGCCCCAGACAAAGGCCCGGCTCTGAAGGTAACACACACACACACACACACACACACACACACACACACACACACAGACACACACAAAAACAGCAGCAATGAGAACGCAGTGTTAGCACAGAAGAAAAATTTATCCTGACACAACATTTGCTGCGGTGCAGTGCGGCCAATCGAAAGCATGCAAGCGTACACACCACCTAGAATATTTTGTAGTGTTTTAAATAATTTCTCAACGTGCCCTGATGGGACGCCCGGATAGCTCAGTTGGTAAAGCTGGCGCCCACATATAGAGGTTTACTCCTCGACGCAGCGGCCCGGGTTGGACTCCGACCTGTGGCCCTTTGCTGCATGTCATTCCCTCCTCTCTCTAGCTTTTCATTTCTTCAGCTGTCCTGTCAATAAAGGCCTAAAAATGCCCAAAAAAACATCTTTTAAAAAATAAATAAGAAAAGTGCCATGATGCAAAACTATTGTGGCCAGCCCTGGTGGTTTAGGGGTTTAAAGTGAACTTAAGACCAAAGATTTGTGACAAGACAAAACCGTTTTTGCAGGGAAAAGTTGCAGCCGGCGTGTCGTCCTCTCTCTCTCTATCTCTCTCTCTCTCTATCTCTCTCTCTCACTTTCTCTCTCTCTCTCTCTCTCTCTCTCCACTTTCCTGTCTGTCTGTACTATGCAATAAAATGCATAAAAAACCTAAATAATCAACAATAAAAAGATACAAACAGGAAATGCGGGGAGTGAGATATTTGTGATGTGGGGCTAAATAAATAAACTTGACTTGAAGAGTTTGACTTAAAAGTTTTTTTGACACAGTGCTAATGTCAGTCGTTAGAGGGCTAAAGGCTTGAAAATAAGTGAGACGTGGACAGATGACGACTTGCTTCATGACCTCTTTTTAAGGCCAAACTGTTTGAATCTGTTCTGAACGGCCTCAGTCGAAGGGAGGGCAAAAAGCCTGCCATGATAGCCTCCCCTCTGACTGCATCCCACTGCCTCCCTGTGTCTTTTGTGTGTCTTTGTAGTCTTGTAACAATGAATTGTAAAAATGGGCACAATAGTCTCTTAGAAGGCCCGCATGGTGTCGAAACTCGGTTGTATAACATGAAAGTGAAGGAAGTAGTTGTGTGAAGAATGGAAAAAAAGAGAGCTTGAGAGAGAAGTTCAAACCCTGTCCCCGTTGGCCAATCACTGAAGTGCTTGTTTGTGGGGCGACCTCTAGCTCACCCAGTAACAGGGTGCGCCCCGTGTAGGCTGAGTCCTTTGCAGCGGCCCGGGTTCAAATCCGACCTGCGGCCCTTTTCTGCGTGTCTTCCCTTCTCTTTCTCTCCCCCTCTCATGTCTATCCTCTGTCACTATCGAATAAAGGGGAAAGCCCCAAAAAATAATCTTTGAAAGTACGTGTTTGTTTTGGAAAGTTACAGAAATTGTCAGATTTTAAAGCAACATTAAAGCACTTTTCTCGCTTCGGTCCCCCTACAGCGGAATTGTCCATTACATTACATTACATAATGCAAGTTTGCCAGATCGGGTAGCGGATCTGTAGTTCGAATGAGACATTACGACAGCGGTAATGGACAATTCTGCTTCCAACCTGTAGGGGGGCCGAAGAGTAAAAAATTTGAATTATTTGAATCATATTGACACCCAGATCTCCTCTCCTCTTTTGTCTCTTTAGGCATCAAGCAGTGCTGGAAACCTCGGTGTCCTAATTCCAGTTATTGCAGTGGTAAGTCTTCTGGATATTTCCAACATTTTCAGCTTTTATCACATTGTCTTTATTACCTTCTCCCTCATTAAGCATGTCGAATATTGTCGAAACCTAGAAGATTATTTTCATAGTTGATTAATGGATTAGTAGTTCATGTCAAATGTCAGAAAATGGTTAAAAAAAAAAAAAAAAGTTGTGGACCCAAAGCCCAAGACAACGTCCTCAAATGTCTTGTTTTTTTCCACAACTCAAAGAAATTCAGTTTCCTGTCACAGAGGAGAGAAGAAACTAGAACAATATTCACATTTAACAAGCTGACATCAGAGAAGTTTTTACTTTGTTCTCAGAATGACTCAAACCGATTAATTGATTATTAAAATAGTTGGCGATTAATTTAATAGTTGACAACTAATCGATTGATCTTTGCAGCTCTAAAACCTAGTACATACTGTATACATTTTTTATAAAAAGGTAAATTTGGTCCACTTCTTTAGCATCTGAGACTCGACAATGATGCCCTACAAGTAAATCGCTTTAATGCTCTTCAGTAACTTCAGAACCACAGAGATCTATTTTCTTTTCCTCTTCTTTCTCTGCTATTAGCTGACTAAGAGGTTGCCACCAATTAAGGAAGCAAAGCCGCGTCTGCAGAAGCTCTTCAGGGACTTTTGGCTCTACTCTGTTGTCATGGGATTTGCTGTTGAAGGCTCAGGTACAGTTGGTTCCAAATACCTCATGTTGAATCGGGTCATGCATTTGCACTTCATTTAAAAATGATCTAATGTATGTATCTTCATAATCATTTTTATTTTATTTATATAGCATACAATTTGCAACAGGAACACATCCCCCTCCCCCCCTTTGTCATCACTACCCACCCAGACAATAATTCAGAAAAGGTGACACAGTAACTACAGTATTCAAGACATTCAACTTAGTAACAAAATAGACAATAAACCAAATAAACATATGTATAAATGACAACACCATAGGTCCATCATACAGGTCTCTCCCCAGCACAGAGCTTCCTAGGAGCCCTCCAGAATGTTAGTATAGACATCCAATCTGGCAAACCATTTAAATGACATTTTTCAAACACCACCACCGGAGCCATCTCACAAGCCCACTCCTGGATTGACGGCAGCCCTTCATTCCTTCATCCTCTTAAAATAATCTGTCTGGCTATCATTAAACGAGACTGGACCCAGCTTCTTACGTGCTTATCCATCCCTGCTTAGGACTGACCCATCTCCCAGAACAAATAATCTTGGGCTGAATGGAGCCTGGGTCCCTGCAACCTCACATAGGTTATCATGTATCCTGGTCAAAAAAAAGTAATTGGCCGTCCTCGGTCTTACATTGCCAACAATTTGGTACATCTTTCAGACCAATTCTAAACAAACTGGAGGGAGTCCAATAGAAGCGATGCATAATCTTGAACTGAATGAGGCAAACCCTCACATGGTGTGACATAGTTTTAAAGTGCTCATATAATGCTCATTTTCAGGTTCATAATTGTATTTAGAGGTTGTACCAGAATAGGTTTACATGGTTTAATTTTTAAAAAACACCATATTTTTGTTGTACTGCACATTGCTGCAGCTCCTCTTTTCACCCTGTGTGTTGAGCGCTGTTTTAGATACAGAGTGAGACATCTCACTTCTGTTCCATCTTTGTTTGGAGTCGCACATGCTCAGTAGCTAGGTAAGGACTACTAGCCAGTCAGAAACAGAGTATGAGGGCGTGCCCTGACAGTAGCTAGGTAAGGACTACTAGCCAGTCAGAAGCAGAGTATGAGTGCGTGCCCTGACAGTAGCTAGGTAAGGACTACTAGCCAGTCAGAAGCAGAGTATGAGGGTGTGCCCTGACAGTAACTAGGTAAGGACTACTAGCCAGTCAGAAGCAGAGTATGAGGGCATGCCCTGACAGTAGCTAGGTAAGGACTACTAGCCAGTCAGAAGCAGAGTATGAGGGCGTGCCCTGACAGTACCTAGGTAAGGACTACTAGCCAGTCAGAAACAGAGTATGAGGGCGTGCCCTGACAGTAGCTAGGTAAGGACTACTAGCCAGTCAGAAACAGAGTATGAGGGCGTGCCCTGACAGTAGCTAGGTAAGGACTACTAGCCAGTCAGAAGCAGAGTATGAGGGCGTGCCCTGACAGTAGCTAGGTAAGGACTACTAGCCAGTCAGAAGCAGAGTATGAGGGCGTGCCCTGACAGTAGCTAGGTAAGGACTACTAGCCAGTCAGAAGCAGAGTATGAGGGCGTGCCCTGACAGTAGCTAGGTAAGGACTACTAGCCAGTCAGAAGCAGAGTATGAGGGCGTGCCCTGACAGTAGCTAGGTAAGGACTACTAGCCAGTCAGAAGCAGAGTATGAGGGCGTGCCCTGACAGTAGCTAGGTAAGGACTACTAGCCAGTCAGAAGCAGAGTATGAGGGCGTGCCCTGACAGTACCTAGGTAAGGACTACTAGCCAGTCAGAAGCAGAGTATGAGGGCGTGCCCTGACAGTACCTAGGTAAGGACTACTAGCCAGTCAGAAGCAGAGTATGAGGGCGTGCCCTGACAGTAGCTAGGTAAGGACTACTAGCCAGTCAGAAGCAGAGTATGAGGGCGTGCCCTGACAGTACCTAGGTAAGGACTACTAGCCAGTCAGAAGCAGAGTATGAGGGCGTGCCCTGACAGTAACTAGGTAAGGACTACTAGCCAGTCAGAAGCAGAGTATGAGGGCGTGCCCTGACAGTACCTAGGTAAGGACTACTAGCCAGTCAGAAGCAGAGTATGAGGGCGTGCCCTGACAGTACCTAGGTAAGGACTACTAGCCAGTCAGAAGCAGAGTATGAGGGCGTGCCCTGACAGTACCTAGGTAAGGACTACTAGCCAGTCAGAAGCAGAGTATGAGGCGTGCCCTGACAGTACCTAGGTAAGGACTACTAGCCAGTCAGAAGCAGAGTATGAGGGCGTGCCCTGACAGTACCTAGGTAAGGACTACTAGCCAGTCAGAAGCAGAGTATGAGGGCGTGCCCTGACAGTACCTAGGTAAGGACTACTAGCCAGTCAGAAGCAGAGTATGAGGGCGTGCCCTGACAGTACCTAGGTAAGGACTACTAGCCAGTCAGAAGCAGAGTATGAGGGCGTGCCCTGACAGTACCTAGGTAAGGACTACTAGCCAGTCAGAAGCAGAGTATGAGGGCGTGCCTTGACAGTAGCTAGGTAAGGACTACTAGCCAGTCAGAAGCAGAGTATGATGGCGTGCCCTGACAGTACCTAGGTAAGGACTACTAGCCAGTCAGAAGCAGAGTATGAGGGCGTGCCATGCTAGCAGCTAGGCGAGCATTATAACGTGTGTTCCAAAGTGACCACGTTTGTCTCTGAAGTAAAGGCTGGACTACAACAGAGCTGTTTGGAGCAGTTGGTGAACAGTGTTTTCTGTTGGAGATGGTGAGTCCCTTTGTGGGAGACTTTCGGCTTTTTCACTTTGTAAACCTATAACATGCACAAAAAAGTGCAAATATATAACACAATAAAGGAAAGGGAAAAGGCATAATATGAGCACTTTAATATTCCTACAGATTCTGTCCCACTCCTCATCATGTTTTGTCGTTGTTGAAATCTGCAGGTCTGTGGCCAGAGGAATGGTACGAGGGAGTTTGTGAGATTGCGACCAAATCGCCGCTGCTCACGTTTCCCAGCGGGGAACCTTTACGCTCGGAGCTGCAGTACAACTCTGCACTGAAGAACGACACTGTCACTGCGGTACGGGAGAACACGCATATGCACAACGATGCTCACGTAAAGTATGCATTAGTTTACGGTTCATTGTTGTACTTCAGGGGGAGCTGAATGATCTGCGTAGCACCATCATCAACCTGCTGGATCCTCCGCCAGAGGTGGCTGCGCTCATCAACAAACTGGACTTTGCCATGTCCACATATCTGCTGTCTGTTTACAGATTGGAATACATGAGGTATGCCAACATGTCTACATCGTATATATTAGGGCTGCTCGATTCTGAAAAATAATAATAATCAAGATTATTTTGGTCACTATTGAAATCAAGATTATTTAACACGATTTCCCTATTGTCTTTTGGAAAGATGATTTATTGTATTTATTAGGGGTGGGGGACAAAATCGATACAGCATAGTGTCTCAATATTTTCCGTGGCAATACTGTATCGATACACAGACGCCAAGTATCGATCTTTTATTATATGTGTGTTGGTCAGTCTGTCTGCTTGACAATCCCAATTTGCAGCAATCAAGCTGAAGTGAGATGAACAAACAGAGAAATGTATCTTTTTAGATAAAACAGATGTTGACAAAGTTTCCTTTTGGGGACATAATTTGAAATTGGCAAAAATTTTGAAGTTGGAAAAAAGGTGATAAATTGCAGAATTTTGCAGTATGTTTAAAATCGCAATAATATCGTATCGTGACATAAGTATCGTGATGATATCGTATCGTGAGGCATCTGGTGATTCCCACCTAGTAATTGTAAGTAAAGAAAAGCTGTGAAACAGTTAAACAAATCAACAGTGTGGCCAGGTTGGCTCAGTGGGTAGAGCAGGTGCATAGAGGTTTATTCCACGACACAGAGGTCCAGGGTTCGATTCTGACCTGTCATGATTTCCTGCGTGTCTTCCCCCTCTCTGTCTCTCTCTCTCTCCCCTTTCTCACCTAGCTGTCCTGTCCATTAAAAAAATAATCTTAAGAAAAAAGAAACGGTGAAAACACCTTGAGCTGGGAAATTTCCCTTCATACTTTTCCAGTTTAAAATTTCAGAACACAAGACAAAAGAGTTTACTTGCCAAATGTTATGCGCAAAATAATGTTTTTTTTCTCTAATTACTCTATTATTGTGATTGTTGGGAAACTATTTAAGTTATTAAAATTTCTATTAATTGCACAGCTCTAGTATTTCATTTCATTTTCATTTCAAACCTTTATTTAAAACTCGGGGCCAATTGAGGGAGTCCCTTATTTCCAATTGGGCCGAGTGCACAGCATGCACTTTAGCAACTTTATAATACTAATTACAATATTATTTAAATTACAACAGATTAAAAGAGTTTGAACAATTGGGTAAAACAGACCCATAACATATATATTGGCTTATGTGCTTGACCGTGTTCAGTGATTATTTTATATCTACATTTTATTCATCTTTATCTGTTAGGATGCTGCGCGCTCTGGACTCTGAGCGCTTTCAGGTCATGTTCCGATACTTTGAAGACAGAGCAATACAGAAGGATAAATCTGGTAAGCAGAAGGGGAAAAAAAAGACCTAAAACCTTTGCTATTACTTTTTTATTCTATGCATTAACGTTTAATATATTCTTTCCAGGCATGATGCAGTGTGTGATTGCCGTTAGCGACAAGGTTTTTGAGGTCTTCCTGCACATGATGGCTGACAAAGTAAGGAAGATGTTTTCACCGAAGAAGAACTCGTATCCTGTTAAGAGTGTGTTTAGATTCTGACCCTCTGGGGGATTTTTTACTAAAGGGTCTGAGATGCTTTTTATAACATGTTGTGCCCCTGACAGTTATTTGTAGAAGGCTTCGTAAATACCACTAGTGCATCTTAATTCAAGTTTAAACAATTGTTTGATTAGTTGATTAACAGAAAATGTTATCTACAACTAACTAACTAAACTATTTTGATAATCTGTTGTTTTCCAGCAAAAATAACTAAATATTCTCCATCTTCTCAAAAGGGGAGCATGTCTATGTTCCCACAGCCATATGTTCCCACAGCCCTATGTTCCCTATGTTCCCACAGCCCTATGTTCCCTATGTTACCACAGCCCTATGTTCCCTATGTTACCACAGCCCTATGTTCCCTATGTTACCACAGCCCTATGTTCCCTATGTTACCACAGCCCTATGTTCCCTATGTTACCACAGCCCTATGTTCCCTATGTTACCACAGCCCTATGTTCCCTATGTTACCACAGCCCTATGTTCCCTATGTTACCACAGCCCTATGTTCCCTATGTTCTCAGAGCCCTGTTCCCACATTTCTAAAAATTTTTTTTTCCAAAATTAGACCCTATGTTCCCACATTTCTAAGAATTTTTTATTCACTCAAAATTAGGCCCTACGTTCCCACAGTTCCATTTTCATAAATTTGTATCAGATTTTATCTCCCTGTCCTCCAATTTGGTAGCCAATTACACCCAACCTATTATCCAGTAGCAATGGACTACAGATGGAATGTAACCCTAATCCTAACATAGGGCCTAATTTTAAGAAAAATCTTAGAAATGTGGGAACATAGGGCCTAATTTTGAGTGAAAAAAAAATTCTTAGAAATGTGGGAACATAGGGCTGACCCCCCTCAAAAGTGACGATTTGTTGCTTTTCTCTGATTTATATCATTGTAAACTAAACTTTGGTAGCTGTTGGTCAAAACAAAACAAGACATTTGATGACATCCCCACATGGGCATTCTGCGCTACTTTCTGATTTTTCATGGACCCAGCGATTAATTGAGAAAATAATCGTTCGTTAGTCGCGGATCTAATCTTCACGAAATGTTATGTTTTCAGCCAAAGACCAAAGCCCATGAGGAGGAGCTGGAACGCCACGCTCAGTTCCTCTTGGTCAACTTCAACCACATCCACAAGAGGATCCGCAGAGTGGCTGACAAATATTTGTCTGGCCTGGCTGAAACGTGAGAGGGCATCCATAGTACACACACAGAATACTACAGTGACTCTTTTACTAACCCTTGTGTTGTCTTTCATTCGACCATGCACTTGTTGTCCTCCCAGGTCAAAACTAGAGCTGTCCCTAACGATTATTTTTGTCATTGATTAAAGGTGCAGTAGGTAAGACTTATAAAACTAACTTTCTGTCATATTTGCTGAAACTGACCCTATGTTCCAGTAGAACTACATGAAGCAGTTAATTCCAGGGGGCTTATAAAACTAACTTTCTGTCAGATACACCAATCAGGGCCAGGGGGGGTGTCTAACTGCGTGTCAATCACTGCTCATGCACACGCATTAATTCTCCCTTGTGGGGGGAGGGGCTTAGGAGACAGTTTGGGCTTTAGCGGGAAGTTGTCGATGTTCAAATCTTTTGGCTAAGTCCTGGATCTTCACCATCCTACCTACAGCACATTTAATCTAACGATTGTTTTTTTCGATTAGTCGATTAATATAGCGATTAATTTGCATATTATTCTAAAGACTTTTGAACTGAACTTTGGAGAATCAATTTTTTAACTTAAGTACTTGACATAAAACTTAAAATGGCTAGGACATTGATTTATTTCATCGCTGGGGTAATATGCAGTTAAGAAAATCACTGGCAAATGTATTTTTGCATCGGTGTTGGGAAAGGAAAATAATTGAAACGCAGGGCTCAAGCCTACGTAAGTGGCCTGAAGTATTTGCACGTGCGAAGCGCGTTGTATGGCATCATCCGTGTTATTTTTGGGTAATTAAAATGAGGTAGTTAAAAAGAAACCAATATTTCTGATGTGTATATCTCTGAATTTGACCTGAAGACAACACGAGGGTTAACTTTTTAAAATGCAGTAGTGTCACCAGTATTTTCTCTCTCTCTCCTCAGTTTCCCCCACTTGTTATGGAGCGGCCGTGTGTTGAGGACCATGTTGGACATCCTGCAGACGCTCTCCCTCTCACTCAGTGCAGTAAGAGATGTCTACCTCTCAGTCTGTCTTTATACTGAATACACGTGTCATACCATGTAATTAACAAGGATGCTTTTTTTGCAGGACATTCATAAAGACCAACCTTATTACGACATCCCTGACACGCCCTACAGAATCACCGTCCCAGATACATATGAAGCCAGAGAGGTGACGTTGTTTTCATTCAGAACAAATTATTCATCGCTTACCTTATTCAGCACTCCCCACCGTAGACTTTATTTTCCAATGCTTCTCCGTCTGTATGTGTAATGTATTTTAAAATGATCAAAGACATATTGGATCTCAACCTTTTAGAGCATCGTGAAGGATTTTGCTGCTCGTTGTGGGGAGATCCTTAAAGAGGCTATGAAGTGGGCGCCATCTGTGACCAAATCACACCTACAGGTAAACTTTTATTTTTGAAACATTAAAGGCAGGGTTGGAAACATTTTCCAATACACCCTTTTTGGGTTACGCTTTACTTGAAGGTATCTACATAAGAGTGACGTGACACTGTCATGAACGTGTCATAAAAATGACATAACGCTTCTTTTAGTAAGTGTCATTCGGTTTTTCTCATGACAAGTTATGGTTAGGGTTCATGTGTCATGAACACATGACAGTGTGTGTCATGTCACTCTTATGCAGATATCTTCAAATAAAGTGTTACCCATTTTTGTATATATTTTTTGAAATGGTCTTTACACTCCGGTAGCAATAAATAACTTATGGGCTCTGAAAAAGGAGTGAAAAAGATCCCTCATCCGTAGCTGCTGTAATCCTGTAAAAAAAAAAAAAAAACACCAATCACTGCCTCGCTGTCCGCTTGGAAAGAACCAATGAAATGCCTCCTTGCCCCTCTGCACATACTCCACCCCTCCCATGTACGAGCCTGAGCTCGGTGCACATCCTCGCCTCTGGAATTGCCGTAAGTCTCCCGGAGAAGGGAGGAGAAAACTCAACAAAGTTGCCAATGCCTCCTCATGTAAAGCCCAAATAATAAATAAAGTTTACATGGTGTACTTAAACGTGGCTTTGACCACTGATCTTAATGTTGTCTTTTTCAGGAGTATCTGAACAAACATCAGAACTGGGTGTCTGGTCTCTCCCAGCACACTGGCCTGGCCATGGCCACAGAGAGCATCCTGCACTTCGCTGGTTACAACAGACAGAGCACCACACTGGGGGTACTTCACAAACTGACTTTTCATATGCTTAATGCTTTATGAATGCTGTAAATGAAGATATTTAACCCTTCCAACAGTTCTGTGTTGATGAAAACGGTTTACATACAGAAATTAGCAAAATTGGAATTAATTGAGAGTCCTGCTTTAACATGTTTTCATTCAGTGCTTGTGCACTGCACGATATCATAAAATAGAAAGCTGAATTTGACTTCATGAGGAAATTTGGTAGATTTATTTGAAAGGATAGGAGCAGAGGCCAGCGTCCCTTGCGCTCCTCACAATGGTAATCAGGAAAGCCTCAAGCTGCAAAAATAATTAAAAATACATCCCTGATGAACAAAGAGTCCTTTCTAACTCGCTACCGGAGAACAGCGGTGACGATGCTCCGCGTTGCACATCAGCTTCTAAATATCACACTAACACTGTGGCTCTTTTTTGATGTTGTGTCATGTTTCAATAAAGCCATAAGGAACATTTATAGACACAATTCCTCCGAAAGACAAAAAAACATCACCATAACAAATAGATGAAGACAGCATTGTTTGTATTCCATGTCCAAAAAAAAAGGCATTATAAAGTAGTAATTCGTATGTTTTCTCCTGTAGTCCACTCAGCTGTCTGAGAGGCCAACCTGTGTGAAGAAGGACTACTCCAACTTCATGGCTTCCCTCAACCTCAGGAACCGATTCGCTGGGGAGGTAATCTCACCAAATCATTCTGTTACGGCTATCTGCTCTGCTCTCTGTTATTACCTCTACTGTGTCTTGATACAGCCAAATTCAACATTTAGTAAAAAATGTCAGCAAAACAACTTTCAACACTTTTTTTACATTAGAAATCTGGTTGCTTAGTTGATAAAAAACCCTTTTGGATGCTACGATGTCTTTTTTTGTTATTGTGTTTTTAACCCTTGTGTCATTCTGGGTCAAGATGAATACCTTTTTTTGTCCAATGTTTTGGTCCTATTTTTCAACACGCTTTTTTGACGTTTTGAACCTTTTTTTCCTAGTTTGTTTTTTTTTGTCACTTTTTCCGATGTCTTTGTCGATTATTTTTTTATTTTATTTTTTAATACCAAGTTTGTCATTATTCCTGATGTCTTTTGATTTTTTAAAAAAGTTTTTCCTGTTTTTCCCCCACGTTTTTGAAGCATTTTTTTTCACTTTTTTCAACCTTTCTATAATTTTTTTTTCAAATGCTATAAAAACTAATAAAATACCCAAATTAATTAAAAGTATTGAACTGATTTTATTTATTTTTTTTACATTAAAGAGCGTTCCACTACCATCCACGTTATTTATTTTTTGACAATTTGTTGAAAGAAACCCAAATGTTTGATATAGAGACTTTTTGAAAATGGGTCAAATTTGACAACAGGAGGGTTAAATAGTTTTGTAGTTTGTTTTTTTGTGCCGCCAACTGCAGATCAAAATGTCCCCTTGAGGGACAATAAAGCTCTCTGAACTGAACAGATAAAGCACTTTGATACGTGTGCTTCTCCTGCTCACATCTTTTCTATTTTGTCTGTAGGTATCGGGTATGATCCACTTCACCCAGGCAGTTCGAGGACAGTGCGATCTGAGCAGGATGATGGTCAAGGAGATGGGGGAGGCTTTAGACTCTACGCAGCCGGAAGCTTTCACCGAGTCCATGTTCAAACTGGCCGCGTTGCTCATCAGCTCCAAAGGTTTCGCTCTTTCTCTCTGCTGTTCTGTGCTACCAACAGGACTTTAAATTCACACCCGCCAAATGCGTGTAAAAATGAACGTTGGCTTATGGCTGGTGATGAATGAAGCAAACAACACTGTGGGCCAGATGTACGTACATTTGCGAATGTAGCGTTATCGGCGCCATGGCCAGGCCGCAGAAAGCGCACGCTGTGATACTTCAGCTCACGTCGTATTTCAGTTCATCGGGTAATCAGCGCCTTTCTCCGCCCACTATACCGTAAATTAGAGGCGTGCTTTCACGGGGCGGTTTTTGTACATACCACAGAATACATAATTAGGCTTCCCCTCCCATCTCTTTATGGGAAACTCCCACTTTCCCCTTCACCCTCCCATGAATGCATATACATGACATGGAAAAGTGCAATTTGCCATTTTCAGTCCCCGCGACAGGCAGTCTGCGCTTTTACCTCAGTGCGGCCTGTTTGTACATAGCTCGCCATGCTTTTACGTGCAAGTTGCGAAACAAATACGCCTGAAGTGGGCGCAAAAGCGTTAGTACATCTGGCCCTGTGTCTGTTTGAATCGGCAGGCTGTAGAAACGCTGCGATAAGTCAGTGTTGCCAGATTAGTCGGTTTTCCGTCAAGAAATTTGGGCGTTTTTTTGTGCGTTTGGCTTGGAAACGTAGTCTGTATCTGGCAACACTGCTTGTAGTACTAATCCTACATTCCCCATGAACACTATGTCGTGACGTGTCATACAACCAATGGCTGACGCGTGTGGTATTGATTATGAGCTACGCTGAAACAGAAAAAAACAGGGATAGACTGATTATCAACCCTGGCAGATATTTCGGGCCGTTTTTTTTTTGGCAGTTTGCAGATAATCTGTATTTGCCTGATAAGCCGATAAGGTTAATGAATTAAAAAGAGCTCTACTTTAGCTCAGCTACAGCTCTGTGTCTGTCCCTCTGCTGCCGTTTCCCTCACCACTGAGTCTGACTTAAAAAAAAAAAAAAAACAGTATCGGTCGAGCGAGCCCTAGAAAAAAACGAACGGAACGGTGCGAAAACAAACCAGAGGAGCTGAAATTAAGTAGTAAAGTTAGTTAGGGAAAAAACTTACAAATTTTGAGATATTTTTTTGGGAGTTAAGAAACCAGAAGAGCAAAATGAAGATGAAAATGTAAAGGGAAAAGAAGAAAACAAGGAAAAGATTATTTTTTGGGGCTTTCCCCTTTATTGTACAGTGACAGTGGATAGACAGGAAAAATGGGAGAGAGATGGGGGATGACACGCAGCAAAGGGCCGCAGGTTGGACTCGAACCTGGGCCACTGTAGAGGACTCAGCCTACATGGGGCGCACGCTCTACTGGGTGAGCTAGAGACTCTCCATACAAGGAAAATGTGGCTTTCTGATTGGCCGGTAACTTTTAAAATCTACTAGCCATGTTGGCTGGTGATTAAAAAAAGTTAATTTAAAGCCCTGGCTACCAAATGCAGTGCTCTTGATTTGTAGTTTTTCCTGTTTTCTCTTGACTGGTTTCAGACTGCGACCCTCAGCTCCTGCACCACCTGTGTTGGTCTCCTCTCAAGATGTTTACAGCGCACGGCATGGAAACGGCTATCGCTTGCTGGGAGTGGCTGCTGGCAGCTCGCGTTGGAGTGGAAGTACCGGTAACACAGACGGGTTTATCATTTTTAGTTTTGGATTCCTTGTATCGTCAGTGCATTTGTATTGTATCTATACTATAAATCTCCTCTCTTGGCTGCCTAGTTTATGCGAGAGATGGCAGGAGCGTGGCAGATGACCGTGGAGCTTAAGATGGGCTTGTTCTCAGACGCTCAGGTGGAGGCCGATCCTCTGGCCGCATCAGAGGAAAGTCAGCCTGTCCCCTGCCCTCCAGATGTCATCCCTCACCAGATATGGATCGAGGTCAGAGGAAACTACTTGCTCTTATGAATGACTACGTTTAAATGCACATAATATTCCAGTTTTTGCCCTTATTCCGAAAAAGACAATATTCCGACTCAGCTGTTGACATGGCTAATGAACGTTTACATGCAGCTGTGCAAAAAAGGATTTTCTTTAAAGATCTCTACCGCTGGTGGACTTGTTGGACTGTGCGAACGCACCTCCCTCTTTCATTCCTTCAACCGCCTTCTTGAAAAGGTTGCTGTTCCAAAATCCAGTTGATACCCAAGTCATTATGTTAAAAAGTAGCTGTGCTTCTCCTTACAATCATTTTAGGCAAGCATCCTTACTGTGTCCAACAACCATAGCAACGCACAGAGCCGACCGTTAGCCGTAAATAGGCAAGAGGCCGTAAAATGTCACAAACTGCTGTATACATGCGCAAATAATGCTTCTAAAACCAGGATAATATCGGAATATCCCACACGTCTTAAATTAGAAAATGCTAAATTCGGATTAAGGCCTTATTCCATATCCAAACGGAATGTGCTGTTTACATGACCTGCATCAAATTCAGAATATTGTCATATTCTGAATATTAGTGTGCATGTAAACGTACTCAATCATCTCCATTTCCATTATCGCCTCTCGTGTCTGCCTTTTGCCCCCCTCCAGTTTCTAGTCCAGAGGTTTGAGATAGCGAAGTATTCCAGCGCAGATCAAGTGGAGATCTTCGGCAGTTTGCTTCAACGCTCTATGTCTCTCAACGTCGGGGGGGCTAAGAGTAGCCTCAACCGACACGTAGCTGCCATTGGACCTCGTTTCAGGTACATAAACACACACACACACACACACACACACGGCTTAAAGCTAATGTATGGTATGTTTTATGATCCCTATGCTTACTTACCTGTCATTTAATGTCAGTTTAACCTTTTAGGGGTCTTCACAATCAGCTTGGTTTTTTAAGGAAATGAAAAAGAAGTGTAAAATGTTTAAGTTTTATGTATTTCTCTGTGCTTCAGGCTGCTGACTCTGGGTCTGGCTCTGCTCCACTCTGACGTCCTCACAAATTCAACTGTTAGAAATGTGCTCAGAGAGAAAATCTACTCTACAGCCTTTGATTACTTCAGGTACACACACACACACACACACACACACACACACACACAAATCTAAGGGTGCAACAAACATTTCCATGCAGGGTTAGGATTAGGGTTAGGGTTAGGGTTAGCAATCAATTCATTTGTGTAATGGTTTTTTCGATTACAATAATTCAGTCTATATAATATCAGAAAAAAGTGAGAAAAAAAAATATCCAAAGGCCTATTGCTGTTCTAAAGGAACAAATGATAGAAAGTAAAATTAGTGCTGACTAACAAATATTAGCACGCTACCACGATAAACTAAGATTGTGAACGAGGTAAGCATTGCACCTGCTTAACATCAACACGTTAGCATTGTCATTGGGAGCAAGTTAGCGTGCCGACATTAGCATTTAACTCAAAGCACCTCTGTGCCTAAATGCAACCTCAAAGAGGATTAGATTGCACAAAGATTTAGTAAAAACATCCTAAACACATAATAAAACCCAACTATTGACGCTCTAACTCTTTACTGTCCATCTCTCCAGCATCGCTCCAAAGTTCCCCACCCAAGGTGACAAGCAACTCCGCGAGGACATCAGCATCATAATCCGTTTCTACGCCAGCATCCTGTCCGACAAGAAATACTTGGCAGCGTGCCACTTGGTCCCACCTGGTGAGCTTGGTACTATCCCAGCCCCGAGCACGCTCTCTGCCGGGATATTTGGATCGCTTATCGTGTCCAGCACTTCTCCTCTTTCTATCTTAAGTAAGCCTAAAGCGGTGGAGCTCGGACTGCACTGCAGCAGGGGCATGCTATTACGCGTGTCAAATTTGACGCTGTTTGTCCTCACGTTGCTGCAGATAGATCCTGGTATCTAATCCTCCTTTATTTGATCACTCTTGCTCCTACTTGTATCTTACTCCTTATACTTTTGCAATCAGTCATGTTCTATCCTTAATGTTAAGCAGCTGTGATGGAAAAGCGCAAATTTGTCGTCTGCGTTAAGATGCATGATTATTCATCATGTCAGCCCCGCCCGTCTGCCTCCATCCTCGATTGGTCAACGTGGTATCAAAAGAAGAAACTACTAAGTTTTTCTTCCAACCCAGAAAATCTTCTCCTCTTCATTCTCGACGCCACCCCGAGAAAAGACACGGTCTCATTCTCATGCACATCGAAGCGCTTCAGGTAGACGAGTCCTCTAACCGCTGATCCTGGATCAGATTAAGCTACCTTCAGCCCCGCTGTGCATTAACAAGACAAAAATAATACCTGACCCAGTATCAGTGGTTCAAGTGCAACCTCTACCTCCATGTGAATGCCGCTGGTTTTCCCCTGCTTTCAAAATGCATGACCATCACACCAAGCAGAGGACTGACTCATGCAGCTCATTCAGCTCTTCAAAATCTCCCTCGCCATCGATCATATTGTGGATGTTTGTTTTTTTCCGCTGTTTACACATCATAACAAGAAACTTCAACCTGTGCTTTCTCTCGTTCAGGATTTACTATATGAGTTTGTTTGTGCTCATGTCTTGGCCATGCTAAATCCTTTTTGTTATGTGAGCAGATAATCAGGACCCGTCCCTGAACAGCCTGTCGGTGATGAACGCAGCCGACCTCAGGAGCAACATGGACTCCAGCGCTCGCTCCCAGCAGAGCGGCCAGGGGTGGATCAACACCTACCCGCTGTCTAGTGGCATGTCCACCACGTCCAAGAAATCAGGTACTGCTTACAGTCAGCAGGTCACAGTGGAAGGAGTCAGTGTGTGGAACAATGTTAAAAGCAGGTTTCATACGTTTTGAAAAAACCTGGAAAGGTTATGGAATGTGAAAAATGCAAATTCCAGGCCTGGAAAGGTTTTGGAAACCTAAAAAGACCCAGAAAGTTTTGGAAAAGTCCTGGAATTTTTTTTAACACAGCATAATAATATGTCATTAATAAATGTATTTTCACGTGGTCTTAACCTCAGCGTTGTATTCGGGGAGCGATATTATGAATCCCACTATGAACCACATAAATTGTCATTCGTTTTATAGTTAAACCTCTGAGGGTAAACTTTAACACAGATTTGTATTCTTATTGTATAATGTCAACTGATATTTTCAGGAACACAGTCATGGAAATTTGCCAAAAAGTCATGGAAAAAGATTAGTTAAAATGCGTATGAACCCTGTAAAAGGGATACTAAAGAATCTCAAACAAACATTATTTAAAAAAAATAATATTTGAAGCAAATATGTTGAGTACACACAGTAAAATGTGTTAATTCTTTTTTTGTTCTGTTCTTTTGTGACTGGTAAGGGGTTGGGGGGTTAGTTTTTTTTTTTATTATTAAATATTTATTTTTGTTTGGGGGCCAAATTATAAAAGATGAATCTTCTTTCTGCTCCTTTTCATTCAGAACTTTACATTTCGTGTTTGCATTCAGTTGTTTGTTTGATAAATTAAATAAATTAAGTATATATATATATATATATATATGATAATAATACAGAGAAAAAGTGGTTGCTGTGAAATGCATACTGGGACACTTTTCTACCCCACGGTGACACAAGTCAGCTCCCAAAATATCTTTGATAAAATGTGCAGAGTAAGAACACTCCTGCTTGGCCAGATTCAGAAAGTTCCTGGGCTGTAACTAATGATATTTCCCACTTTCATTGAGAACACAAATGCACACAAGAACACAGATGGAGAAACGCTTATAAACCTAAACTGACACATTGGTTTGACTGTCTCTTCTTCTTTACGTCCTAGGGTTGTCCAAGAAGAGCAACAGAGGGACACAGCTCCACAAATACTACATGAAACGCAGGACTCTGCTACTGGCTTTACTGGTGAGGGCTGAGAATGAATTGTCATTTTCTGGTTTTAAACCTCTGGCTCTTTATCTTCACGCTCTTCTCTTTCCCTCCGTGTCCTCTCTCGTCTCTCCAGGCCAGTGAGATCGAGCGCTTGACGACATGGTACAACCCCCTCTCCACTCAGGAACTGGCCATCGCCACGGAGCAGTCGGTGGAGACCAGCATCGCCAACTGGAGGTCCAAATACATCAGTCTGACGGAGAAACAGTGGAAGGACAACGTCAACCTGGCCTGGGGTATCGCACCCTACCTGGCTATGCAGTTACCAACCAGGTTATCTCTCTCTCTCTCTCTCTCTCTCTCTCTCTCTCTCTCTCTCTCTCTCTCTCTCTCTCTCTCTCTCTCTGTTTGTGTAATACATTTCCCAAATACTTCTTAAAGGTGCAGTAAGCAATGCTGCGCAAAGATTGTTGATATTTGAACTCAACTGCCAAACAAAAGAAAAATGTCCCTGAACATTTCAGCGAAGATTTCAGGGAAATGGTAAGCAAGGAGTCCCAACGAATACTAGGGTATAAGGTCCCTAAAAGTCTTTTGGTGCTTTATCTATGTAAGTTTTCTGAGGAAAATATTATTGCTAGTGATAGAGATTTGATCAAAATACTGCTTGTAGCTAGCAAGAAAGCTATCACTAGGAACGGGGGTAAGGAAACTCCAACAACGAAGAATTGATGGCTAACAATTGGGAAAGAAATCTTTTTAATGGAAAGACTGACACACAAACGGAGACTACAAGAAACACAACTGGAAAGGGGGAAAAATGGACCCTATACCAGACTTCAAATGACGTTACTGGACTAAAACAATAGTAAACAGAAACATTACTCTCCCAAGGTTGTAAAATGTGAAGGCAATCCCAAAGCAGATTTCCCTTTTTTTCCCCCCAGATTTAAGAATGACGCCATAGTTGCTGAAGTGACCAGGTTGGTGCGACTGGACCCCGGAGCTGTCAGCGATGTTCCTGAGGCCGTCAAGGTAAGATCACAGAGTCTAATGAGTTTTGGACTTTATTTTTTAGTTTTTATGTAGAAACTTTCTTTATTGACTTTTTAAACAAATACTGGCACATAATACAGTCCCAACAGCCAAACACGAAAATACATAAGCATGAAGAAATAATTGCTTTGCACATTCACATTGCAAATCCAGCAGTGTTTCCCCAACGACCCCACCCCTCTGAAAGAATGACAAAATTATATAATTATGCTATATATTTCAGACACAAAATTCAATTCGCTTCTCGTTCCTCGCCTTAAAAGTTCAGTTTGTTTTAACTTAACAGGCCGGCTGCATTGCAGCGTAACTTACAACGCTACGCTTTCACTACAGTCAGTGAAAGTGGCGACACCGGGCACGAGAGCAGCGCGTTAGCGGTGCGTAGGCTCCGCGGAGATCCGCTCTACAAGCGTAAAAATAGGACAGTCTTCTATTTCTATTTTTTACTCGAGCTGTGTGCGGCCCTTTTTTACAGAAATGGATCATAAAGTGTCATTATTTCTTTGAAATTAAACTACCAATATACAGGAAATGACTTAATGACCGTCAGTGAGCGTATTGGCAGTTTCCTTTAGAGAGTTACTGTTTTTATTTCTTGTTTCCCTCACCTGCGTCCTCTGATAACAGCGGACAGTAAATTGACGTTTTCATAGCGCTGTGCCGGCTCCAAAAAACTGAAGAAACAACAAGAATCCCAAAAGCTAAATCTCTCCGTCTCACCTGTGACTCGCACAATCCTACACCTTCTTATTCAAATGCATTTCCTTTTATTTTCATGACTATTTACATTGTAGATTCTCACTGAAGGCATCAAAACTATGAATGAACACATATGGAATTATGTACTTAACAAAAAAAGTGTGAAATAACTGAAAACATGTCTTATATTTTAGATTCTTCAAAGTAGCCACCCTTTGCTTTTTTATTAATAAGGGAATAATTCCACTAATGAACCCTGACAAAGCACACCTGTGAAGGTAAAACCATTTCAGGTGACTACCTCATGAAGCTCATTGAGAGAACACCAAGGGTTTGCAGAGTTATCAAAAAAAGCAAAGGGTGGCTACTTTGAAGAATCTAAAATATAAGACATGTGTTCAGTTATTTCACACTTTTTTGTTAAGTACATAATTCCATATGTGTTCATTCATAGTTTTGATGCCTTCAGTGAGAATCTACAATGCAAATAGTCATGAAAATAAAAAGGAAACGCATTGAATGAGAAGGTGTTTATATATGTTGCGGCTGTAAGCAGTCCGACAAAGTGCTGCCGCGAGGAGATACTTAAACACACTGTGACGTGCTCGAGATTGTATGCCAATGATTTATTCCTCCACACGTAAAATACATTAGCACTGCAGTTACCAAATGTAAAGTTACCTTGTGAGTCGAAATAAGTGCGGTGGTCAACAGAAAGTGTGTCGCTACCGGGTTCACCCCCCTCTCTGTCAAAGCCCAAAAACCCCAGGTGAACAAATATGTTATCACTTCCTCTCAAACCGCGATGTAAACACCCACCACCTACAATATAAGTGCACAATATAATAATCAATAAATAATATAAATGAGACCGTAAACAACATACAATATGTGGCTCCTACAGTATACATTACCAGTGACCTTCTTTCGCCAATGTCCATAGTTTGCTCAGAGTGGGTCAATAATAGATGTTAAATATTGAAAACGTAGTAACGCATTATGCATTGCAGTATTCAGGATTAGAGCTTTGGACATTTTGACTATAGTTCCTAATGCATTTTTTTATATTTTCCTTCCCTATTTTGTACCCTCTAGTTCCTGGTGACGTGGCACACTATTGACGCCGACTCTCCTGAGCTGAGCCACATCCTGTGCTGGGCTCCAGCAGACCCGCCCACTGGTCTGTCCTACTTCAGCAGCATGTACCCTCCTCATCCTCTCACCGCTCAGTACGGGGTTAAAGTGCTGCGCTCCTTTCCTCCAGTAAGTCTCGCGGGGTTTTTGCAGTAAAGAAAATACAGCTTTGGGAAAAATCACAGCTCTCCTCTTTTGTAATTCAAGTTTGTTTTTTATTATTTTTTTAAAACATGGTACAGAAACCGCTTAGGTGTTACAAAATGTGGAAAATACAGGTCAGATAGAGGGATGGCTTATCAATAAAGGCAAAGCCAAAGGGTTCTTGTTTAAAAGAAAATTAAAATACAATTGTACATACTAAACATGCATGCTGTTACCTGACACGAGGAGAGAAGGAAAATAAATAAAAAATAATAATAATATTAAAGAATATATGTAATTTTTTATACATATATTTGCATAGATGCAGACATACTGTACATGTACACTTATACACATATTGATAATAGTGCACTAGGTAATCACAGCTCTCTTAACATTACATTTGTTTTGCTTATCTCTTCGTAGGATGCCATCTTGTTCTACATTCCTCAGATTGTTCAGGCTCTCCGTTATGACAAGGTAAACACGAACGGCAAGAGCTTTAACGCTCAGTTAAACGGAAGTGAATCAGCAACTTTTGATAATGGTTTAATCGTCATTTATGAAGCGGTAGTGATAAACGCAGCCACTCTGTCCTGCTCAGATGGGTTACGTGAGAGAGTACATCCTGTGGGCGGCCCAGAAGTCTCAACTTCTCGCCCACCAGTTCATCTGGAACATGAAGACCAACATCTTCATGGACGAGGAGGGACACCAGAAAGACCGTGAGTAGAGACTCACTAAATCACAGTCAACTCCAATGCCTCCACTGTGAGCGAGAGCAGCAGTGGTATTAAAGTGCTCATATTATGCCTTTTGGATTTGTCTTTTTTTTTTTTTGTGCACCTTATAGGTTTACAAAGTGAAAAAGCCCAAAGTATATAAATAATAAAGGAAAGGGAAAAAGGATAATATGAGCACTTTAAATCGTCTGAAACCTCCTTCAGTAGCACTCAGGTTAATGCAGCGGATGTGTGGTACATTACAAACTCTGTCCTCATTTGACTCATTTTATTTCTTGTTATTGAAATCTAAAAATGCATTTTCATGAGTCAGCTATTTATCCAGTCATTCCATTTCTTCATTAATACACACATGAGATGTACTCATATTTTTTTCGTCTGTACTCAAATTTTTTCTGGCTACTGTAAAATGATGTAGTCTATATCGACGATGTTTAATTTCTGGGATTGTTCATGTTCAGCCGGATGTCCGTCCCCTTCCTCTGTCTCTGTGTTGGCGTTCTAACCTCCGGTGGATTTGTGAGGACTATGGTTAACTGGTCCTCAGATCTCTGCAGGGTAAATCCAGACAGCTAGCTTGACTATCTGTCCAATCTGAGTTTTCTGTTGCATGACTAAAACAACTTTTGAACGTACACATGTTCCACCAAAACAAGTTCCTTCCAGAGGCTATTTTGCAGAGGCACCGTTGCTCCATGCGGAGCTTAGCGCCGCCCGAGACGATTGTGATTGGTTTAAAGAAATGCCAATAAACCAGAGCACGTTTTTCTCCCATCCTGGTATGCAATGTGGACTGGCCAGACCCTCCTCCACAGCAATGTGGAGGAAGGTCTGGCAATACAAGACTAAAAAATGATGTAATATATTTTCCTTTTAATGTGTCATTATATTGTCTGCCTCATGGGAAAACCCTCCTCAGGCCTAATTCAATCAAATGAAGTTGATCCCATTTCTTCCTGCCTCATTAGTTCAGTTCAAGTTTATTGTCATATGCATATTAGTACAAAGTACCACAGCAATGAAATACAATGTGCCTTAGCACTCTCTCAGCACCAGTCAATAATAACAATTTTAAAAACAATAGCATTAAAAACATTCTAGAATATCCAACACAATATACATAAGTGACTAAGTTCAGACCACAGCCCTCCTTCCTGTTGTGCTATCGTTCACTAACCTTATTACCGGACTAATCTGTGTAGCCGACATCGGGGAGCTGTTGGAGCAGATGGTGGAGGAGATCACCGGTTCTCTGTTGGGTCCGGCCAAAGACTTCTACCAGAGAGAGTTTGACTTCTTCAACAAGATCACCAATGTGTCTGCCATTCTTAAGTAAATCCATCACCATTACTTTAGAAAATCATTAGCGAACAAGTGAACGTTTTGGTGTAATTTTTAAAGTCTGATTTTTCTTTATTTTCCAGGCCGGTTCCGAAGGGAGAGGAGAGAAAAAGAGCCTGTCTCAAAGCTCTGTCGGATATCAAAGTCCAGTCAGGTAACGCACTCTTCCACTTAGGCTTAAAACTGGACCAATGTCAAAAATTTTCGTTCCCATCAGTCCCTTAGACACAAAAAAATAGGGAAATAGGGCCCAGGTTGAACAAAAAAACGGTGGTAACCCTTTAACTAATATCCCAAGCACTCTCTAAGATTCATCCTAAATGTATGTTGGAAAATTATCCCAAATTTGACTCCTTTTTCCTTAAAATTCAGCCTGTATATCATCAAAAGAAGCTCTTCCAATTACGTAAAAATGAGCCTGGACGCTACAATAAAACCTGTTTCTGACCAACCAAAGTCTGCTTTAGTAAACCTCGGTGGCATAAGACATTTTATCCCCTAACGGAGACATTCGTGGGAATTCGGATGGAGAGACCACACTGCTCTTTTAGCTATAAATATTTCCAGATACCCCCGTTATCAGTTAGATAAAACTTCTCTTTCAGTTCCTTCAAATTGTCTCTCTAGAGATCACAGATATTTTATACATATTCCTGTTTCCATCCACTTTTTTTGGTAGATATTTTCCCTGTGCAGATTAAAAGGTTATTCCATATGGAAGAGTGTCTCTGTTTGTGTTGTGATATTCCCAACATTTTGTGGGCCCTTGCCCATCGTGTAATTTAAGTGTGAATAATTTCAATTTTTGTCACTATGAAACAGAAAGTGCAACATCAATGTGAGTCTCTGAACACAGCCTTCTGTTGTCTCTTTCTTGGTGTTTTCTAGGCTGTTACCTACCAAGTAACCCTGAAGCCATAGTGCTGGACATCGACTACAAGTCTGGAACACCCATGCAGAGGTAAAGGAGGCGGTTTCACTTCTGAAACATCAGAAATCTATGCATATTTTCAGGGTTTCCGTGGGGTCTTAGAAAGTCTTAAAAAGCCCTAAATGTTAGGCTTTAAAAAGTCTTAAATTGGCTGAAATATTGTGTTCTAGGTCTTAGATCATTTCAAACAATATTTTCCTACGTCCATGCAACGTTACTTCTAATGCTCAGTTATTCTTTTTTTATTCCTTGGTGTTGTAGTTCTTTCTTCTATTAGTTCAAATATAATATCGCTGTATTACGACTACAAATGAGACCAACACGCAACTTATATTGCAGCCAATCAGCTTTCGTGTTGTTGGCGCGAGTCTCTTTCGGATTGTACCACCGACATAAAACTGATTTTATTCTCAGCTTTGGGGAAGTGCAGGTTTAGCAATACTGAAACAATGGCATTTTGGGCCTCAGTTGATGTTGTGATGAAGGTCTTGAATATCATTCATAATGGTCTTAAAAGGTCTTTAAAAAGTCTTAAATTTGACAGTGAAACCTGCAGAAACTCTGTGTATTGTGCTTATCTCATGGGAGTGCGTTCTCTGTTGTCCCAGTGCTGCCAAGGCGCCCTACCTGGCCAAGTTTAAGGTGAAGCGCTGCGGGGTGAGTGAGCTGGAGAGGGAGGGGCTCCGCTCCACCACGGACTGTCTGGAGGACGGAGAGGAGAACCCTGACGGATCGCGCAGGATTTGCTGGCAGGCTGCCATCTTTAAAGTGGGAGACGACTGCAGACAGGTACCCCTCTGAACTCATTCTCAGGGAGATTTCAGAGAAAGGAGACTTTGGCTTCTCTTGTGACCCTTCTGTGTTTCTCTGTCTCCAGGACATGCTCGCTCTGCAGATCATTGGGCTCTTTAAGAATATTTTCCAGCTGGTAGGCCTGGATCTGTTTGTCTTCCCCTACAGAGTGGTGGCCACTGCACCAGGGGTGAGACTCAGTATTTTCTCATCTCTTATCGATCCCTCCTTTCTACAGATACATTTTTTTTACAGCCTGGATCTTATTTTATTAGTTTGGGCCATCATTTCCTTAATGAATGAATGAATATCTTTTTTTTTATCTGTAGAACTTGTATTCTTTTCTTTCCTTTAAATATTTTAAAAATAGTTATGTTAATTTGTAAATTGGTGGCAAGCATGAACTTTCATTTCAATGTTAGGTGGATTCCTTTTCCAGGCCTTAGGGTTTTTTTATGCATTTTCTTATGTTTTTGTATATTACTTATATTTTAAGTACTTACTTAAGTTTTATTTTATATGTACAAATAAAGACATAAAAAGAAATATACATACATACATGTATATATGTGTAGAGCAAGTGTTAGGACAAGTAAAAAATTATCTAATAAAATAATGTCAATAATTCCCATTGTTTTTTATTTCCCAAAAAGTAGTTTAGATACCTAAATGGCTCAAACTAGAGACAAGTTTAACACCTCTTATCACTTTTGTGTCATGAATATTTACTCCATGTCGTTACATCCCGTTATCTCAACAATGTCACGGGTTTACAAATCATAATCGATAGCATCGATGGACAAAACTTTGCAAATGTAGAACTTTATTTTCATATGTAGGTATTTATGAATCGATCCTGTTTTCCTCAGTGTGGCGTGATCGAGTGCATCCCAGACTGTAAGTCCAGAGACCAACTCGGCAGACAGACGGACTTCGGGATGTACGATTACTTCCGCAACCAGTACGGCGATGAATCCACCCTGGCCTTCCAGAAGGTACGGAGACTTTAACCTTTGGCCGTCCCCCTTTTATTCAGCGTAATGAATGAGTGGGGGGGGGGTCCACTGTCAACCCTGTCTCATGTAGTCCTCGGATAATGTCCGGGATTACTGTCAGTGAGCCAGAATGAGCTGGCTATAAACGTGTGTGATCATGTTTGTATAGATATGTCGATGTCTAGATGAATATAAATTAGTGATAGATCCAGAGTACACAAATTAAAACAATTTTAAAGATAAGTTATTATTATACATCATTAAATAGTTAGAATATATGCCCAGAATGGGTGTATATTTCTCACAGAATTTAGTTTAGAGATGGTAGAGGGAGGAAGGAGTTTTTTATATATGGCTAGTTTAGATTAATGGGAGTTTAAAAAGGGAACCAGAAGACTTGCGTATCAGTGATTATGCTGCAGATATTTATCACTCTGTTTAAGTGTTTTCTGTTTAAAAAAAAAAGAAAAAAGAGAGAAGCATACCACCAGAACTGACTCGTATAAAACACATGACTTAAAACTTAGTCAGCTTCCTCAAACAAAAAAGAAACATCTGTATTTCCTGACATGTTGATATAATAGGTTTATTTAAAGCTTTAGTGTGTAACTTTTTGATATTAATGAACGTCCGTTACATTCAAGCCATTGCCCAATGAGTTGCTACAAAGCTAATTCAGACTATCATCTCCACACAACTCTCTCTGGATCTCTCAGTATGGCTATGTTCAGAAGATTGGGGCGTCCGGCGACTTTCCCATGCAGAAACTCGAGTGAAGAGTCCATCATGTTTTTTTAATCCTCCGTGTCCTCCTTGGCTACTAGCAACTGCGCGTTCACAGAAGGCTTGTATCACGTGGACGCACCGGCAGATTCGTTGTTATTACTTAGAATTCCTCATGGGGGCGACAGAAACGTTTTTGTTTTTTTCTTTCTTCTTGTTTTCCCAGCTGGTCTGGAAGCGAAATTACGAATCCTACTATGCCCACGCCAAGACCCGCCCTTCAATAGCAGCGCGATTGGTTGGGGTTAGGCATTTATGTCGTCGAGACACTTAAGTAGCAATCTGACAGAGTATGCATCTTTCTTTTTAAGAGGCACATAAATCTGACTATCTGCATAACAATGGAATGAAATGCCATGCTTCCTAAGTATGGAACCAAGTAGGAGTAAATAGAGAGAAAATAGGAGAGGGCCAAGAACTGAGCCCTGTGGGACCCCACACGAGAGAGGAGCAGTGGAGGATACACAGTCACCAGGTTAGGATAGCCGATTGGTCAGGGGATAGGACCTGTACAAATGGGGTTACGTTATCTTGCGTAAGCATGGACGCCTTGCCAATAGTAGTGATTGAAGGGCGGCCTTGGCGTGGCCATAGTAGGATTCGTAAATGCTACTCCTCTTCTCCCCCCCCCGCGCTGCGGAGTAAAGGAAGGTCTGGCAATGCGAGACTAACATGGAAATAAACCCCAGCAGAGTTATCTCTGATGTCCTCTTCTTCTTTCCAGGCTCGGTATAACTTCATCCGCAGCATGGCCGCCTACAGCCTTCTGCTGTTCCTGCTGCAAATCAAAGACAGACACAACGGCAACATCATGCTGGACAGCAAAGGACATCTTATCCACATAGGTATGTTGTATGTGTATGTGTGTGTGTGTGTGTGTGTGTGTGTGTGTGTGTGTGTGTGTGTGTACACAGACAGACATGGACTCTGTTTAGTTGAGGTCTGGTCTTCTAAATGTGATCTGTTCATGTCCGCTTTGTTTCCCACAGACTTTGGCTTCATGTTTGAGAGCTCTCCTGGAGGTAACCTGGGCTGGGAGCCGGACATCAAGCTGACCGACGAGATGGTGATGATCATGGGGGGCAAGATGGAGGCCACGCCCTTCAAATGGTTCATGGAGATGTGTGTCAGGGGATATCTGGCTGTACGGTAAGAAACTGCAAAAGAAAAGGTCTTCAGTAGGTCTACATGCTGTTTTCACATTTCTGCTTTAGTGCTTTGTTACGGGAGAAAGAAAACTGAAAGATGATGTCGGATGTTTTGAAGATTAAAGTCAAAGGAAACTGTATTTCTTCCTCACAGAGAACTCTTATATGGTGGCTTAATTGTGTAAGTGTAACTCTGTTGCCTCCTCTCTGAACATAAAGACCCTACATGGATGCAGTGGTTTCTCTAGTGACCCTCATGCTGGACACTGGACTGCCGTGCTTCAGAGGACAGACCATCAAACTCCTCAAGTAAGTCCAACAATAGGATGTCTGTAAAGTGTGTGGCAACTTCAAAATGTGTGTAAATAATTGGTTACTACTATACTGTTTTATGTTGTGATTATGACTGTGGCCAACAGTTTGGAAAAATTCTACTCCTGTTCTAATTTGCACTGAAAGCTTTGTGTTTATTTTTGCATTTTCATCTTTCTTGGAAAGTAAATGGTGAAGAAAAAGGCAGAATACAAGGGGAGAGAGAGAGGGATATATGACACAGTGAATCAATGAATGCAACTTTAAACATTAATGGGTATCTTTTTGTTTTTTGTTTTGTTTAATCAGAGGACGGTTTAATCCTCAAATGAGCGAGAAAGAAGCGGCAGCCTTCATTATCAAAGTCATCCAAAGCTGTTTCCTCAGCAGCAGGTAAGAAAAACCCCACCTCTCTTCAGCTCTTTTACTGATCTCAAGTGACATTAAAGGGATAGTTTATATAGTTTAAAGATGGCGGTTGGCATGCCCCCAGTTTGGAGAAGCAGGCAGGAGTACTGACACGGAAGCTAAGCAATGTCCTGCTGTGAATGAGGGGGCAGCAGCTAAACACATTTTAGACGCCTAAAAACATCTCTATCAGTTTAAGTAGACGCTATATTTAGAGTTTCTTTCAGCACTTTACCTTGCTGTCAGACAACCCTTCACGACGGAGAACTGAAGCCGTTCACGGGAGTTGCTGCTCTACAGTTGCCTCCATCGGTTAGTTTTTGTGTTATTGTGTGACTTTGGTGTTAACGGGTTAATTCGGATTCACCGGAGTCACACAATGACAGAAACTAACTAACCGATGGATGTATGACACGCCAACTCGTATGCCATTTTGGCGTGTTATCAAGACGCATAATCGCTTTTTATCAACGCAATTCAACCACCATTGACCTTCTTTACGGGTGAATTTTTGCCGTAGCGAGTAGTATAAAGGAATGTAGGTCCGCGGATGGGTAAAACACAGGACTCCGGGATCGCATACCACGTGTGGCGATTTTCAGCCTTTTTTTATTTATATATATTTTTTTAAGCCTTTCCCGATGTTTCTTTCCTAAACCCAACCGTTTATTGTTTTCCTAAGTGTGTTTTTGTCGCTTTTTTTGTGTTACTAAAGCCTTTCCCAGTGTTCCTTTTTTTATTTTTATATTTTTTTACACGTGTGTGACATTCTCGCGATAGTACATCACGTTCTCGCGATAACACGCAATGTGGCGATGCCACGTGGTGGGTATGTTTACATCAGCTTTAGACAGCGTAGACATACACGTGGATAGCTTAAAATGCGTCCAGATAACAAAAGTGGCGTGTATGTTAACGCAAAGTCATGATGCCATGTTGCTAAATATAGTGTCCAATTAAACTGATAGAGAAGTGTATGGCTGCTGTCCCCCCGTCCACAGCAGGACATGTGTCCTCTGTGTTGGTACTATTGGCTGCTTCTCCAAACTGTTGTCTTGCCGACCGCCATCTACTGTAGCTAACACACTGACTATGGAGAAGTAGCTCATACAAACACGCTTTAAAAGATCGAAACTATCCCTTTAGCATCATGCAAACACCAACGTGACAAGAACTGTTGAGATGAGTTTGTCACTAATATATATATTTTTCATGAACTTGTTTTCAACAGGAGCAAAACCTACGACATGCTGCAGTATTACCAGAACCAAATCCCGTACTGAAAGTCTCTTTTGCCGGACCTCCGCTGTACTGTACGTCCACTACAAACGTCTCTACACAAGCAATGCAAACCCTCTTTTTGGATGATTTTAATAAGGCGCTGGATGCACTTTACGTGTGTGTCCAGCCGATTCTGTACTCCACTCTGAGACACAACAATATGGCACTTTGATCCTAATGCTCCACTTTAGCATACTGTAAGTTGTCGGATTTTATAATGTACTTCTGGGTTTTAAAGATGTTTTAACTTGTGAAGAACAATGTACGACCAAAAAAGGCATTTGAATCACCCTTTAAGTATTTTCTTCTTGATGCTGTTGTTTGTTTCCAACACTAATTTGTCACACGTGAGGAAGATGGCCGGAACGGGAGCCATATTTATAGACTTTGTCAAAGCAGCTTTTATCATCATTGTTATCATTTTGTCACTATGCTGGTATCCACTTTTATGCACTTTATAGATCACAGTATTTCATCGGTTTCTCCTGCCTATGATCACAAGCTTGAACAGAGATTATACGTCAGAAATCAGAGATTAAAAAAGGACCTGCATTTAAATCAAACCGATCCATGAAATCGCCGTATTTTTGATTTAGTAGAACAAAAGCTGGTAGATGGAACAAAAATCAATGCAGGAATCATAACGCATTTAATCTAACGCTAGTCTTTAGGAATGTAACGGTATTTAGAGAATCAAACGTAATTGTGCTGTAGTCTTTACTGTAGAATATTTACTGTAGAATTACATCAACATCACAGATATCGTTCTGTGATTGACATTAACTTGTAGAGTTATATGTGAAGAACATATTAATCAGAAGGTTTTTAATAACTGGTACTTTGATGCTTATCCTCAAAGCCAGTTATGTCGCACATCTTCATGTCAGCTTTTAATGTTGTTTTTATCAACTATGGGAACTTAATTATTAAGGAGCTGTAAAGCTTCGGTGTTAGGTTCTGTCTTTTGTTTCCACTGTGTTTCAAAAGCCGGGTTAGTTTGGGTACACGTCATTGAAGAGACAACATTTTTAGGTGCCGTTTGGTCGTAATAAACGGCCCAGTTTGTGCTTCTACATTTTAGTCACAGAACTGAGCGAACACATATCACTGTTCAGGAGGTACGCTGAGCAAAATTATAAACGCAACACTTTTATTTTTTCCCCCATTTTTCATGAACTGAACTCAGAGATCTAAGACTTTTTCTATGTACACAAAAGGCCTATTTCTCTCAAATATTGTTCACAAATCTGTCTCAATCTGTGTTAGTGTGCACTTCTCCTTTGCCGAGCTTTAGGTGTTATGGTTAGGGTTCAACCATCTCTCTCTCTCTCTCTCTCTCTCTCTCTCTCTCTCTCGGCCCGACTGCAGTTTATCGTCGTATCCATCTTGAGTGGGCAAATGCTCACATTCAATGGTGTCTGGCACTTTGGAGAGGTGTTCTCTTCAAGGATGAACCCTAACCCTAACACCAGATACAGACTGGTTTTCGCATCCCCCGAAAGTCTTAGATCTTTGAGTTCAGCTCATGAAAAATGGGGGCAAAAACAAAAGTGTTGCGTTTATAATTTTGTTCAGTATATTTACAGAATCCTACAAAACTCTTCCGACCATCTGGATGAAAAATAAAGATATTTAGTTTGTTTCTGTTGCTTCACTACCCGATCCTTACCGGAAACTAGGGGTGGGAAACTCAAGACCCCTTTTTACGATTTGATTCAGTGGGCTAAAATGAGATTATAAAACGATTATCTTGTTGCATCAAAGAAATGTATTTCTATACATGTTTTTGCAATTGATTATTTCTCACTGTGTGACTACTTGCTACTTTTAAAACCTATATTTGTAATGATCCATACTTAAACGGATACATTTACTTCCATTATCTTTTGTTAATACAAGGAACATGAAATATGGTCCCTCATGTTTGTCTCTCATCCAGGGTCCCTTAAACTTCATAGAAGCCAAAATGCTTCCACGCGCTAGCTTTTAACCCTGGGGGTGATCGACCGGTTTGTATCCATATGTGGTTGCTCACACTCAGCCATGCTCACCAAAACTCAAGTAGTAGCCTAGTCTATATCCAGGACGTTTCACTTCCGGGATTGTTCAGGTGCCGCCGGAAATGGTTAACTGCTCCTCAGATCTCTGCAGGGTAAATCCAGACAGCTAGCTAGACTATCTGTCCAATCTGAGTTTTCTGTTGCACGACTAAAACAACCTTTGAACGTACACACGTTCCACTAAAACAAGTTCCTTCCTGAGGCTATTTAGCAGAGGCACCGTTGCTCCGTCCGACGTTTAGCGCCGCCCAAGACGATTGTCATTGGTTTAAAGAAATGCCGATAAACCAGAGCACGTTCTTCTCCCATCCCAAAATGCTGTGTGGACTAGCCAGACCCTCCTCCTCCGCAGCGCTGTGGAGGAGGGTCTGGCAATGCGAGACTAGTAGTAGCCTAGCTTAGAACATAACGCACATTTTTTGTTACCAGTAATCCGGATTGGAAAATATAGTCACAACTTAAAAGAAACAAGTGTATTGATTAACAGATGAAAGTTTTTTTCATCCAGATGTTTTTTTGAAGAGTCTTTGAGGATTCTGCAAAGACCTTCAGCTAACAACTACTATTGTTACCTGAACTTAGCCCGGTTGACACCAGACCCACTCTCAGTTGTAACTGAGAGTGGGTCTCGGGAACGTTCATTCACAGCCCATTTCCAAAGGGGCGTCACCAATAGACGCCGCTCAAATGCCTCTGGGCGCAATTGGATATACCTTCAATCAGACCAACGATCTGGGTGACGTAGCAGCGACAGCGGCATCAACGGGTTGCTGCGCTTCGGTGGCCGTCACGTTGAATGTAAAAACAAAATGCGCTATCGTCATGGTGTTGTGATTAGTGCCTCGATTTGGAAAAATTGGAAATGGGCTTGAATGGGCTCTCGGCCAGACTGATTTGCACAGCAAATCTCAAATTTGCCAGACGTTCGTCAGGGTTTTCCCGGGCTAGCCTTGAACTAGTTCCAGGGTGGAGAACAGTGGAAATGAAAGCAGAACCTGCGACAGTGGCTCCATGTTGAGTTCCTGTAGTGGAAAAGTGAGTTGATTCAGCAAACATGGGTAGACCAGGCGCTCACTGACTGCTCTACATCACATGTATTTTGTCCTGTCTAATAACGTGTCCGAAGCACGTTTTTGAAAGCCCTTTACAATATGTGGAACCCCGTCTTGAAACATTCCTTATTTGAGTTATATCGAACATCTTTGAGTGTTGAAAGTTGATCTTGCTTTTACTGAAGCGAGTGACGATACTACCTTAAAAGCCATTTCTCGGTAGAAACACAACTGTAGTAATACTTGACAAGAAACCCTAACTTTATGCAATATATTCATGTATATTGATGCTGTATTTGCGTGTTGTGTTCAACAAACGAACTTGCTATAATTCCCTCCATCCTGATCCTTGCGTGAGAAGTGTTTTCATGTCGCAGCTCGGACTTTGCGGCCGTTTCATAATCAAGTGTGTTTATGTATGTCGGTATACGCTCACAAAGTACTTGTTTAACGGCCTCTGAGAAGAGTTGAAGGGGCTGACAATGCTGTGACTAACTCTTTACAGAGCCATTTTTAATGTAGTGGATTTTATTGAGTTGCTGTATTTTCAATCAGTTAGTCATTCCTTATGTCGGCTGTGATCTGTCAACCAGATGTGTAATATATAAATATATATATATATATATAGATGTACACGTTCAGTTTCTCTGTTTGTATTGGCTCAGTTTGTGGCGAAATCATTGCCGGTTCATATGAGATCACGTCTGTTGTTCTGATAATGTGTGAAAACTTATTTTTTCCAAGATTAAATGTGCGAACATTTCATCAATCAGACTACTGATGTGTTTGACTTTTTTGTTCTTTTTTTATCTTCCTTGTCGTCTCTGTTTTTTTGTCCATCTCTCTTTCATGTCGTCTTCGTGTGTGTGTGTGTGTGTGTGTGTGTGTGTGTGTGTGTGTGTGTGTGTGTGTGTGTGTGTGTGTTCTTGTTTAACTATATTTGTGGGGTCCGGACAGCTTTGTGGGGCCAAAATGCTGGACCCCAGAAGTTTAAAGGGCTGTTTGAGGGTTAAGACTTGGTTGTAGGATTAGGGTTAGAATTAAGTTATGGTTAGGGTGAGGGTAAGGGTTAAGGTTAGGCATTTAGTTGTGATGGTTAAGGTTAGGGTAAGGGTTAAGGTTAGTCATTTAGTTGTCATGGTTAAGGTGAGGGTAAGGGTTAAGGTTAGGCATTTAGTTGTGATGGTTAAGGTGAGGGTAAGGGTTAAGGTTAGGCATTTAGTTGTGATGGTTAAGGTTAGGGTAAGGGTTAAGGTTAGGCATTTAGTTGCGATGGTTAAGGTTAGGGTAAGGGTTAAGGTTAGGCATTTAGCTGTGATGGTTAAGGTAAGGGTTAAGGTTAGGCATTTAGTTGTGATGGTTAGGGTAAGGGTTAAGGTTAGGCATTTAGTTGCGATGGTTAAGGTTAGGGTAAGGGTTAAGGTTAGGCATTTAGCTGTGATGGTTAAGGTTAGGGTAAGGGTTAAGGTTAGGCATTTAGTTGTGATGGTTAGGGTAAGGGGCCAGGGAATGCATTATGTCAACAATGAGTCCCCAAAAAGATAGTGTTCAAAATGAAGGCCAAGATCAGAGATGCATGGGTGTCTGAAGTAGAGGGTAGAGAGTAGGGATGGGGCCCATTGTTCCCCCACTTTACGCCCCTGGCCCCATTTGGCTTTGTGGCTGGTGCGATCCTATTGCAAAATGGTCTCTAGTTCTTGTCAGTCTTTCATGTCATTTTGGATCTAGCACAATAGACTGGGCTGAAATCCCTGAGACAGCTGGAGAGGGTGGGGGGAAGAGGTGTTGGATTCACTGCCTGGGATCCTTTCTTCCTTGTTTTCAGCTGCGATATCTGCAGCCAGATTTTGGCGGGGATGGGGTCTTAAAGAGAGAAGCGCTAAAACGGAGCATTTCAGACAGAGGGGGAATACAGGTACATGGTATACTCAGAAATAAAGTGGGTCTTTTGAACATTAAAGCATGTAAACATGTTTGTTAGTACATATATAGTATGTTAGTAGAAACTAAAAATGAGCATGATATGGGACCTTTAATGAACAACAAATGAATACTTTTAATATGTTTATTAAATCTGATGAAGCTACGAAGTAATGAATCACCTATAGCTACAGCCTGGATGTTTCTATGAATTGTTTCATAACAATAAATCAGTGTAAGAAATACCTTTTTAAAGAGAGCTGAGCAGCTGGAACTCTACTGATCATATTCTGCTGTCTCGGCCTGGAAGCTGATGCATGGCAGCGTGAACGAAGACAAAGAAAGAAAGAAAGAGAAAGAAAGAAAGAGAAAGAGAGAAAGAAAGAAAGAAGAGTTTGATGAGAATGCAGCCAGTTGTGTTGAACTTTGAGATTGGTATTTGTGGTAATTAGGAAGATTCTGACCGAGAGAAGTGACCAAAAAAGGATAAAAATACATTTAAAGTTTGGTATTTTACAATGGATTGATAATAGAAGAAGATAATTCTAGTTTTTGTCAATCGAGCAAGACGCACATCGAAAAACGGTGCCAGTAACACAAAAGCCAAGATGGCGGTGGGAGGGAGACTTTGACATGTGCACAAAGGACCCATCCCCCCCCCCAATGTCTCCTTTTGTCACTGAGGCCCCGGGGCCCCTCAGGACATCCTCACAAAACACCCCAACGCAAAAAAAGTAGCTCCTTAACCGGCCGAGTTTAGAGAAAAAGGAAAGGTAGCTCCTGAGTCTGAGAGTCACTCAGACCTGCAGTCATGAGCTGCGTCTCAATAATCAACTTTTGACAAAAAGATGTGATGCCTCGGAGGCAGCTCAGAGGGACAATATTTTCACCAAATTTCAGTTTGAAGCTATTGTGTGTTTTATTTTCAATCATAAATTGACTTTCCACAGGTCTCTGATCTTTCTCTCCAGCACACGTCCCGTTTCTTTTCATGTGTTTTATTAATAATAATTTATACTTTATTAATCCTGCAAAGGAAATTACAATGTTTTTACTCTGTTGTTATTATTATACACATTACACACGCTCAGTAGCTATACATGCACTAATGGAGTGAGGGGGCTTGGTGCCTTGCTCAAGAGCACCTTGGTAGTGCCCAGGAGGTGAACTGGCACCTCTCCAGCTGCCACCCCATTTATGAATGTGTGCTATTTAATAAATCAAATCAAATGTGGGAGAGTAAGTCGATAAGGATCCAATCTTTTTAAAGACCATTACATTACATGTCACTTAGCAGACGCTTTTATCCAAAGCGACTTACAATCTAATCTATCTATCTATATAGATATATATATATATATATATACAGTATATATCAGAGATCGCAACTAGGGCTTAAGTGTCTTGCTCAGAGACACATTGGTTGATGTATCACAGTGGGAATTGAACCCAGATGTCCCACACCAAAGGCGTGTGTCTTATCCACTGTGCTATCAACACCCCCAAGTTATAAAATGCTGTAACCGACACACACGTGTAAACATGAAGCTCTCTCTCTCTCTCTGTGTTGAACAGAGCACTCACCTTTGTCCTTCCCCTGTCCATCACATCTCAGCATCTGTTATACTGTGACTACAGAGCGCCATCTAGTGCTCAGCACAAATACTACTGATAATCAGATGTGGAAGATAAGATAAAATTGACTTTATTAATCCCACACTGGGGAAATTCCTGTGCTACAGCAGCTCAAAAGAAAAAAATGTACACACATCAGAATAACACAAATCCACATTAAGTAGACATAGGAGAAAAAATTAACATAAAGTATAAGAAATAGAATGAGTTATAACAACAACATATTTAGACAATAAACACCCTTATATAAACAGACCGTATATAAACACAGATATACAGATGAGTGAGGTGTTCTGCAGGTATTCCACGCAAAGTGTGAAGTGCGCCCTCGTTTAGAAGAAGTCTCCCGGCTAATCCTGCCTTGTACTGACTGGAGTTGGAGAAACAGCTAGCTAGCTCATGCAGTCCTTACCTAGCTGCTGAGCATGTGTGACTGACAACAAAGATGGAACAGAAGTGAGATGCCTCACTCTGTAGCTAAAACAGAGAGCTCAACACACAGGGTGAAAAGAGGAGCAGCAGCAATGTGCAGTACAACAAAAATATGGTGTTTTTTGAAAATTAAACCATGTAAACCTGTATAATGGATACTTTTGATACCCCAAGTATGTTTTGATATTAATACTGATGCTGTATTTTTACTCAAGTAAAATTGTTAATGCAAGTATTACTAATTCTACTGACTACTTCTTCCACCACTGCCAACTAACCATCCAAAATCTTAAGATATTCATTTTACTATGATATAAAATAGAGAAATGGAACATATCCTCAACTTTGTTTAATATGATTTTGATGCTTGGTTTAAAAAGTTAAATTATGACCAACCCAAAAACATATTCATGCCTCAGTCAGCAGAGCCAACAGCCGCTCAATACACCATCCTTTGCTGTCAATCAAAACATTTCTCATTGGAATGATTGACTTTAAGTGTCTAACCAGTAGACCGTAAAGTTGTCAGTGCAGCGGATGCAAGGAAAAATATGCTCCTACCAATGTAGAGTACTTTGACATACAGTATACTCCTCTTTTCCCTCCTGTCTTGAGTTATTTACACCTCTATGGACTCTCACTGCTTTGACTGAATCATGTATGTGTGCATGGGTTTGTTTTCTTGAATATATACTGTATGGGTGGTAAACTCTATATTTTTGAATATGTTTGAACCTTTATTCAATCAGAAAAGATTGATTGCACCCTGCCTCAACATGATTCACCGTCTCACAGTTGAAAACGGGTGTAGGTGCATTATTCTTCACATTCCCCACACACAATGGATGCATAAATCTTCAAGGCTATAGCTGCCATTCCTTAAAGCATGTGGGTTTTTGCATTGTATTCAGCTTCACACTATCACACATTAACTGATGAGGCAGTAACAATAAAGCATGTAGTTTCTCTGAATAGCGTAACTGCTTTTTAGAAATATAGGTAAAAGCCAGAACAAGAAAGAAACATTTAAGTTTTGTAACAGAGGGGTAAGGACCTTTCACAATTTAGCTAATTGAGGCGGAAGATATAGACTTGACTTCAGTCACAGAATCAGGCTCCAGAGAAGAGTATATGGGTGAAAAGAGGAGCTGCAGCAATGTGCAGTACAACAAAAATATGGTGTTTTTTTAAAATTAAACCATGTAAACCTATTCTGGTACAACCTCTAAATACAATTATGAACCTGAAAATGAGCATAATATGAGCACTTTAATGCATCAATAATTATAATATAATAATATAATATATATTATTCTAAAATGGGCCAGCCCATTCTGCAGAATGAGCACTTTTACTTTTGGTACTTTAAGTATATTTTGATGCTGCCAATACTTAATACTTAACAATAATTTTGAGAACTTGTTTCACACAGTATTTGTACACAAGTTCCATATTCTCTGACCTCTGACAAAGTCTTATCTTTAGCCATGATAATTATGATCATGTATTTGTGGATTATATTATGTTTTATTGATCTGAATCTGCAAAAAGCCCATTTTTCTGCCAATCTGATGAAAAAAATAATAGTCATTATAATGAGATAGTATCTCGAAATATTAAGAAACTTTCTCAAAATAATAAGTTAATATCTTAAAATAGTGCCTTAGTAGGCTATATTTTGAGAAATGTTCTCAATATTTTGAGAAATTAAGTCATTATATTGAGAAAGTTTCTCATTATAATGACTTACAGTTATTTTTTTCATCATATTGGCAGAAATGGGCTTCATTTAGTGCAGTAAGAAAAAGTACAATATTTCCCTTTTGAAATGTAGTGGAGTAGAAGTAGAAAGTAGCAAGTTGAAATACTCTGAGTACAAGTACTTGAGTAAATGTACTGAGTTTATGGCTGCCTCAGGTAAAAAAAAATAGTTTTTGTCTTCAAAAAACTTTATTATTGAAGTACAGATACACAAACACATTGAACACCTTAAATACATACATATGTGAAAAAAATGGGCGCAGGAAATGTACATTAAAGAGGTAGTAAGGCATTGCAAATGTTCAGAGTCCAGATGGCTTTATTATTTGTCATTTTTAAGTTTCAAAATATAATTTCATGTCATTTTTAAATTCGTGAATATTCGGTCTTCTTTCAGACCATTACAGTATATTTATGGATATAACATTTTTGAAAATAAAATTAAAAGATTCAAAATGAAAACATGGCATTTATCCAAATGATTTCCTTCATAGTAAAACATAATGTCTTTACTTTGTAATTTTACGATACATGAAAGACATCCTCCACATCAATCCAGAACAATCTGACTTTGAGTCCATGAAAAGCGCTATATAAATTCAATTTATTATTATTATTATTATAAAAACATTCACACACAACAAATGTGCAATCGTCATCCTCAGGTAAATTAACCCCGCCTCCCCCCACAGCCTGGGTGACGTCATGGGGATGGGCAGGTCAGAGTCGCGAGGGAAACCTGTAGGTTTAACGTTACTGAAATGGGAGAGAGAGAGAAAAAAGGATAAGGAGGAGAAGGAAAGGAAGCGAACAAGGTAAGTGAGGCAGACTACAGACTGTATTTACATACCCTACTCAGACGTATTAATCCGTGTGTTAGGTTAGATATCGATTAGGAGTCCTTTCTAGTTTGAAACGTGAACTTTTAATGTCGTAAAGTCAGTAAAACGAAACGTTATGTTTGAAGCGTAACGGGCACATCGAGCGAAGTCTACCGCTTGTTATAACGAAACTTGTAGAAAACCCTCAACTAAGCGCAACAATTTTGAAAGCTACATTCTTTATTGCATTTATAAAACAACTTTAAACAGGATATGACTCAACAATCACATGTTTAGTGTGAAAGTGTTACATTGACTCGTTCCCCTGACCGAGCCCTGTGGCTGTGTGCCAGCTGCAGGTTTGTTGTAACCTTATGAGGCCTCCATGACTGCACACACACAGTGTTGACGTTATATGTTATACTTTGGACTGAATATTATATATATCGTCTATATATACGTGCAGTTTAGTGTCCCAAATTCCCCATACAATGTCCTTAATTAATTATGAACCTGCTAACCCTAACCCTCAGTTTTTTTGGACACTAATAAACTAACCTGTCTCAAATAGAACCTCATTATTTGCAACAGATTTTGGAAAATAATTTGGGACACTAAACTGCACGTATAGGCTACCAATCGTCTTTAGATAAGTGTCATGTTATTGTATCAGAGCTGACATGTTTACAGACTCCTATTTTATTATAAAACCGTTTCCTCATAAAAGGAGTAGTCGTCTGTCAGACTCAATCTGATGATAATGTTAGTTCACTAAACAGTCATCCTCAACGTGAGCCGTTATCCTAGTCTTCAGGTCCTTTACTGAAGTTAAAGTACTAATACCACATTGTAAAAATGCTACACTACAAGTTAAAGTCCTTCAATAAAAAAAAAGGTGTTACTTAAAGGAGATGCTCTGCTGATATTTAACCAACTTTGTATCTCAATAATGTTGGTAGTGTGTGTGTAAATGAACTATGTTAAACTTCTCTCCTGCATCTGTCACAGGCCAGCAGCAAACCTCCAAGTGATGCTGCTGGCTCCAGGGTCCCACGAAGGGTGCCGGATTTTGAACCCAATTTAAAGGAACATGCTGACTTATTGGGAGCTTATTCACCGTATCCCCCAGAGTTAGATAAGTCCATACGTAACCTTCTCATCTCTGTGCGTGTCGTAACTCTGTCTGACTCACCCACCGCTAGCCTAGCTTAGCACTGATCCTGTAGGTAACCGGCTCCATCTACCCTAGCTTAGCACAGATCCTGTAGGTAACCGGCTCCATCTAGCCTAGCTTAGCACAGATCCTGTAGGTAACCGGCTCCATCTAGCCTAGCTTAGCACAGATCCTGTAGGTAACCGGCTCCATCTAGCCTAGCTTAGCACAGATCCTGTAGGTAACCGGCTCCATCTAGCCTAGCTTAGCACAGATCCTGTAGGTAACCGGCTCCATCTAGCCTAGCTTAGCACAGATCCTGTAGGTAACCGGCTCCATCTAGCCTAGCTTAGCACAGATCCTGTAGGTAACCGGCTCCATCTAGCCTAGCTTAGCACAGATCCTGTAGGTAACCGGCTCCATCTAGCCTAGCTTAGCACAGATCCTGTAGGTAACCGGCTCCATCTAGCCTAGCTTAGCACAGATCCTGTAGGTAACCGGCTCCATCTAGCCTAGCTTAGCACAGATCCTGTAGGTAACCAGCTCCATCTAGCCTAGCTTAGCACAGATCCTGTAGGTAACCGGCTCCATCTAGCCTAGCTTAGCACAGATCCTGTAGGTAACCAGCTCCATCTAGCCTAGATTAGCACAGATCCTGGAGGTAACCGGCTCCATCTAGCCTAGCTTAGCACAGATCCTGTAGGTAACCAGCTCCATCTAGCCTAGATTAGCACAGATCCTGGAGGTAACCGGCTCCATCTAGCCTACTGGTCCCAATAAGTGACAAAATAACGCCAACATTTTCCTATTTACATGTTGTGATTTGTATAGTTACAGCCTGCACAAATAACAAGGTCACATGAGACACTGCCATCTTCTAACCGTATACATACTGGGGACTATATTCTCAGAAGGCGAAGCACTGCTACTTGGGCGGAGTGATTAGTGCAACACCTGAAAAGCACAGCTGTTACTCTCTGCTCCTCACCACGGGGCTTCTCAGGTGCTGCGAGCAAATCACTCCGCCCAAGTAGCAGAAGTAGCAGTGTTTCGCCTTCTGAGAATATAGTTCCCAGTATGTATACGGTTAGAAGATGGTTGTGTCTCATGTGACCTTGTTATTTGGACACGCTGTGAATATACAAATCACTACATGTAAAAAGGAAAATGTTGGCGTTTATTATGTCACTTATTGGGACCAGTAGGCTAGATGGAGCCGGTTACCTCCAAGATCTGTGCTAAGCTAGGCTAGCAGTGGCGGCGTCAGACAGAGTTACAACATGCACGGAGATGAGAAGGGTATGTATGGACTTATCTAACGCTGGGGGATACAGCGAATAAGCTAAAGTCCTAATAAGTCGGCGCGTTCCTTTACCATAGCGGCTGAACAGTGGAAATACAACTTCTGTGTCTATCACGTGATGCCATGAGGCCCAAAGATATTTTTTCCCATAGTCTTACATGGCGATAGAGATGTCTGGAAATCAGTGGATGCATTGTTTTAAAGCTTTATTACAACCCCTGTGGAATGACTTGTTTCACTATCAGACTTTGAGACGTCATCCTAGGGCTGGGCAATATATTGATATTATATCGATATCGTGATATGAGACCAGATATCGTCTTAGATTTTGGATATCGTCATATCGTGATATGACATAAGTGGTGTCTTTTACTGGTTTTAAAGGCTGCGTTACAGTAAAGTGATGTACATTTTCTGAACCTACCAGACTGTTGTAGCTGTGTATTATTTGCCTTTCCCCCACTAAGACATTATGTCCACATTACTGATGATTACTTATTTAAAATCTAGGCCTAAGTGTGAAGATATTTTGTTAAAGCACCAGTTGTCAACCCTAGAATATCGCCGCAATATTGATATTGAGGTATTTGGTCAAGAATATCGTGATATCTGATTTTTCTCCATATCGCCCAGCCCTACGTCATCCCCATTGAAGTTAACAGGGCGCTAAACAGGAAGTAGCCGGCTCGGTCGACCCAGAGGTCTCTAGTGCACCGTGGCCACATTCAGCCCCGACAGAACATAGCAACACGCTTTTTTATATTGAAACGTAGGCATGTTGAACACCCGTTTGTGTGTGCAAGCGTTCTGCCTTTTTATTACCACGAGTTAACAGACCCGTCTCTGCTGATCGGGTATGACCTGTGACTCACAACCCCCAAACGAGAGAAAACATATCTCAAAGACTGTGGACACAGTTCCAAGGAAACCAGGAAACCGTAGCAAAGTGTGCACACCGTTTTGAGACTGAACATGCCCCTGCTCTTTGGGCTGCATAGTTGCAGGCCTGATAATGCCCCCCCCCCCCCCCTCATCTTCACATCTCAGACCTTTTTAATATCTTTGTGTCTTTACAGGCGATTCATCAGCACTCTGTACGTTCACACCAGGTTTGCATTCTGAGCTGCAGGCCAATGTAAGTCGTGTTGAGTGACTGCGTGTGAAAGAGGTATACAAGCACAGTTCATTATATTTTTTTACTTCTCGGGATCATTTAAGGAAATGGGCTTTTAAGGGCTGATTGGTCGTCAAGAATGTATTTTTGTGCTGTCCGACTGCAACAACTGTTGGTAAGTTGAGCATTCCTGGAAAACAACACACAAGCACTTTTTTTTTTACAACAACCACAGGGGATTTAGGGCTTCCTAATTTGGTTGCGGCACAACAATGCATTCTTGACTCAGCTTGCATGGAGGATGCTGGGATAACATCTTCACTCATGAGGGCTTTTTCTCTGGTGAGCTCAGGTACTGGGAGGTCAGATGTATCTGTTCGGAGCGGGGTGTAAACAGACTTTTGCATGAATTGTATTCTTGAATGTCTAATTTGAATTTCTCATCAGTCTGGGGACTTGTTGTTCTCTTCTGGCTTCTTCCTTTTTATGTTTCCTCTTTCTTTGCCTACGGAGTTCTGTTTATGATTTGAATTGATGATAATATGGCGAGAGCTTAAACGATTAATTCATTCATTGATGGAAAAAATAACTGGCAGCAATTTTGATATTTGTGTCAATTATTGTCATTTTTTTCAAGCAAGTTCCTGCTTATCATTTGTGAGGATTTGATGCTTTTCTATTTCTTACATGATACTAAATTGAGAGTTTGAGTTTTGATCGGGGGAGGGGTTGACAAAAAAAAGACTTTCAAGGATGTCAGCTTGAAAAGTGAGACTTTAAAAATGTGTCCTGGTAATATTTAGATCTATTACACAGTGAAAATATCTTTAACGATATCTTTTAAATTCCTGTTTTTGTCCAAACCCCATTTAATGAAACTGAGAAAAGCGACAAATCCTCATTTTTTTAATAAGCTGGAAACAGCAAATAAACATTTGGCCTTTCTGCTAATGAGTCAATTATCAAAATTGTTGACGAATTAATTTCCTGTCGAGCAACAAATTGTCTTTAAAAATCGTTTTACTTGCAGTTCAAATGTAAACACATTTAAACGTGTGTGTGTGTCTATGCTCGTGCTCTCAGGGACCATCACCATCCTAATGTCCAATGGAGGAGGCTTTTACGGACGCACTGAGCGTGTGCGTCAGTCGCCGTACTATGACCAGGTACCGCCGGGCTCCTTACCGCGAGCCCACTCCAGCGACCTGCTGCCGCTGAGGGAGCAGAGAGCAACTCACCTCGCCCAGAGCGCAGACCCGCTCCCTCCTCCGCCTCTGCCGGACCAGCCTCCTGTGGGGCTCGAGTTGTATCCCAGCGGCAGCGAGGGCACCACAGACCCGGACCACGACCCCGCCCTGGACATCAAACCGGTCCACCGCTTCATCCCGGACTCCTGGAAGAACTTATTCAGAGGAAGTAGCCGCAGCAGTAAAAAGGCGTGGTCTATGCCTGGCTCCTCGTCTAACAACAACAACAACAGCGCCACCAGTGAAGGGGTTCGCTGCTCTCCTCCACATTCCCCCTCCGTTCCTGGATCGTACCGGGACCCGTATGGAGGCTCAGGCGGCAGCCACAACTCGCACAAGGAGCTTCTGGACGCCCATGAGTCCGTGTCGGGGCAAACCTACCGCACAGCTCTGACCTACAGCGAGCGGGTGGAGGAGTATCATATGCGCTACGACTACATGAAGTCCTGGGCCGGACTGCTGAGGATTCTGGGATGTGTGGAGCTCCTGCTGGGAGCAGCTGTGTTCGCCTGCGTCTGTGCTTACATCCACAAAGACAACGAGTGGTTCAACATGTTTGGATACTCGTCTCCCGGAGGAGGGTACGGCGCAGGAGGGTACGGCGGAGGGTACGGAGGTGTGACAGGGGGGTCCTACTACTCAGGCCCCAAGACCCCGTTTGTGTTGGTGGTGGCGGGGCTGGCCTGGTTGGTGACTGTGATAATGTTAGTGCTGGGGATGACCATGTACTACCGCACCATCCTGCTGGACTCCTCCTGGTGGCCTCTGACTGAGTTCACCATAAACCTGGCGCTGGCAGTGCTGTACATGGGAGCAGGTAGGTAACGCAGCTGCACAGCCAACTAGGGCTTGATTGATTGATTGATTGATTGATTGATTGATTGATTGATTTTATTTGACCACTTAAATATAAAAAACATATATGAAACAGCACTCTGCGTCATACACTAAAAATACATAAATAGTCAGGGATGACACAATAAAGCCCAAAGACTTATTTCCATTGTGGTCCCTATAAGGGCAGGGGGAGAGGACAAGTAGCAGCAGGTCACACATCAATCATTCAAAAGAGCCTGCCACCTCTTAGTCCATTAGTCGACTAATGGGTCGTTTTGGTCTTAGTCGACTAAGATTTCTTTAGTCGATTAGTCATTTTTTATGCTTATTCATGCTTAATTACTTATTTCCAAGAAACTTCTGAGCACATTTATGGCAAACACAAATTTAAAGTGGTGCTTTTGCAGGATTAATTGTGGAGAAACTCAGTTTTACAGATGGTTAATTAACTACATTTATATTGTGCTTTTCTAGTCTTAACCACCTCTCAACGAGCACAGCTCTGTCAATTAAATCAACTAATCGATTAGTCGACAAAATCCTATAAGTGTTAGTCGACTAAGAAGTTCTTTAGTCGAGGACAGCCCTACAGCCAACACATCTCACAGTTTTCCACAGGTTTTTGTGAGACTATGGTGGGTGGACCTCTGACCCTCTGCTCCCCTGAAAGAAAATGGTTGTGCATTTTAAAGTTAAATGCATCAATCTGCTGCACTTTGAGAGCAACGTCAAGAAGCTAGATCTATGAAGAGTCTGTGTGCTCTTCTAAAAAAATGTCTTCTTGTTAGCAGTTTAATCATAAACACATTGTTTGTGTCAGGGCTGCACAATATATAGCTTTTTTTTTATCGCCATTACGATATCACCTGCCGCAATAAACTCAAAGACCCATCGCGAAAGACACTCAGAGATTTTGTTTTGTTAGTTGAAAGAAAATATATCAGTAGAAAGCTGCAATTTAAAGTGTAACTGTCCTTTTTTTATGGGTGCATTTTAGATTCAATTAAATGTTCAATTAGTTTAATAAAAGAATGTTGAAAATGTTTTCCTTTGGTTTGTTTTATATTCAACAAGCAATTTGTTTTTGCATTTTAGCAGAATCCTGAAAGCAGCAGAAATTCAGAATGGAGTACACTTTAATATCTGTTTATTTATATTATTTTCCTCATATCGTGCAGCCCTAGTTTGTATAGATATGAAAGGTGAGGACATGACAAAAAATTCACACTCCCAAAGCATGGTAAACAAGACGGCGTTTCAATCACAAATGGTCAAGACACAAAATCGACTATCATATTGTATTGCTGGAGTGTATATATATATATATATATATATATATATATATATATATATATATATATATATATATATATATATATATATATATATTCTTTTTACACTACCTCTTTATTGCATGTTATCTTTTTTGTTTACCAGGCATCGCCTATGTCCGAGACACAACCCGCGGAGGGCTCTGCTCCTACCCGGTTTTCAACAATGGCATCAATGGGGCGTTCTGCAGAACAGAGGCAGGCCAGACTGCTGCCATTATCTTCCTGTTTGTCACTCTGCTTTTGTATCTGATCGGAGCCTTGGTGAGTCTCAAGCTGTGGAGACATGAAGCTGCTCGCAGATACCGGGAGAAGCACGGCCTTGAGGTGAGATCACAGACTGTTTGTTTTAAAGGTTGGGTCCTGGGATTCTTCAAAGTCACTCAGGGATTCTTCTTAAACTTGAAGGGTTATTCCAACCCTATCTATCATTCCGATGGCTAAAAAACAGGCTGCAGACATGTTGACACACACAGACTGCAATGCAACAGCAAACCACATCATTTGCACACAGGCTTACAGCTGTGGAGGAATGAGTTGGTGGTGTCTGTGAGTCCTATCTGTTTGCCGCAGGGCAAAAAGGTGCACACACAGGATAGTTTAACTATGCTAGTTTTATTTTTTTATTTATTAGATATTGACAGTGGATAGACAGGAAAAGTGGGAGAGAAATGGGGGATTACACGCATATAAACGAATATCTTAGTGTGGCTGTAGCCTGTACCATATTAAACTCTGTTTGTTTGTGTTTTGGTTTCTTTGGAAATATGCTCATTTGCTTTCTTGCAGAGAGTTAGATGAGAGGATTGATACCAATTTGCACAAAATGAGACGTCATCTTGGGCTTTGGAAAACACGGATTGACATTTTTCACAATTTTCTTCTATTCTGGCATTTTAAAGATCAACCATCTTATAGTATAATATAGATAATATATCATATTGTGCTATCATATATATTAGAGATAATAATCGTTATTGGCAGCCCTATTATCAATCCTCTCATCTAACTCTGCAAGAAAGCGAATAAGCACATTTCCCAAAACGTCTAACTATTCTTTTGATAGTTGATTATTAATATTAGCTGCATGTTAACTTTATTTATTTTTTTGTTTGTTTTGTACACACAGATGCGTCCCTCCGACTTGCGAGCGACACAATCATTGGTAAGCATCCTGTAATTTTAAAAATCATAATAAAGACAGAAACATAGCTACGTTGGGGTAGATGAAAGCATGAAAGTTAACACTCTTTTTATGTAATGCGGTAGCTCAATCAGCACAATTAAAGGTGCAGTAGGTAAAACTAACTTTCTGTCGTATTTGCTGAAACTGACCCTATGTTCCAGTAGAACTGCCTGAAGCAGGTCATTTCAGGTTCAGATGCACCAATCAGGGCCAGGGGGGGTGTCTTACTGCGTTTCAATCACTGCTCATGCACACGCATTCATTTTCCCTTGTAGGGGGAGGGACTAAGAAGTTGTCAATGTTCAATTTTTTTGGTTAAGTCCTGGATGTTCACAATCCTACCGACACCATCTTTAAATTTTCCTGTTGCTGTGTCCATGCAGATTCCAGTTTCGGCTTCTGCAGCCAGAGCTCCTGAACATATCCAAGACTCCTCGGTCATTCCCATCCAGGCTGCTCCAAAAGCAGTTCCACCACACATTTTGCAGGGAGCTATACCATCAGGACACATTCCAAAACCTGTTATTGTGCCTGACTACATCAGGTAAGTGCTGAAAAAATCGAATAGAACTTTATTTGTCTCCAGAGAGGCAATTGGTTTTGCAGCAGTGACACCATTATCACAAAATATCAATCTAAATACAACATATAATAATAATAAATAGTTAAAAAACATTAAAAAGCCATGTTTACCAAGCGCGGTTGGTGGTCACGCTGATATTACCTTATCCAATTTGAATCTTTGTCACCTTTTGTTAAGATTATTTGTTTATTTTTTACAGTATACTGCATAGTAAAGTAGATACAATAAACTGTAATGCTGAAACTAATGATTATTTGTATCAATGATTAATCCAGCAATTGTTTTCTCAATAAATCGTTTGTCCTTTAAAGTGCTCATATTATGCTCATTTTCAGGTTCATAATTGTATTTAGAGGTTGTACCAGAATAGGTTTACATGGTTTAATTTTCTAAAAACACCATATTTTTGTTGTACTGCACATTGCTGCAGCTCCTCTTTTCACCCTGTGTGTTGAGCTCTCTGTTTTAGCTACAGAGTGAGACATCTCACTTCTGTTCCATCTTTGTTGGGAGTCGCACATCCTCAGTACCTAGGTAAGGACTACTAGCCAGTCAGAAGCAGAGTATGAGGGCGTGTCCTGACAGTACCTAGGTAAGGACTACTAGCCAGTCAGAAGCAGAGTATGAGGGCGTGCCCTGACAGTACCTAGGTAAGGACTACTAGCCAGTCAGAAGCAGAGTATGAGGGCGTGTCCTGACAGTACCTAGGTAAGGACTACTAGCCAGTCAGAAGCAGAGTATGAGGGCGTGTCCTGACAGTACCTAGGTAAGGACTACTAGCCAGTCAGAAGCAGAGTATGAGGGCGTGCCCTGACAGTACCTAGGTAAGGACTACTAGCCAGTCAGAAGCAGAGTATGAGGGTGTGCCCTGACAGTACCTAGGTAAGGACTACTAGCCAGTCAGAAGCAGAGTATGAGGGTGTAACATGCTAGCAGCTAGGTGAGCATTATAACGTGTGTTACAAAGTGACCACGTTTGTCTCTGAAGTAAAGGCTGGACTACAATAGAGATGTTTGGAGCAGTTGGTGAACAGTGTTTTCTGTTGGAGATGGTAAGTCCCTTTGGGGGGGACTTTGGGCTTTTTCACTTTGTAAACCTATAACGTGCACAAAAATTTATATAACGCAATAAAGGAAAGGAGAACAGGCCAAAAAGTATAATATGAGCACTTTAAAATGTCAGAAAGCACTTTATTCAACTTGACCCAAGGAGCACGCCAGGGGTGTTCATCCTCTTTTTGCAGCGGTCTCGACTGAGTTGTCAAGTCCGCACCACAGTTTGATTGACAGCTTTCACACCAGCTGAAATGATCTAAACTGAACGGGCAAACACACCTAAGTTTGTTTACTCTCATAATGTTACTGAAGTGTCCTTCTCCACCTCCATCGTGCAGCAAGTACCCGACGATCCGGTCAGACGAGGAGCGGGACCAGTACCGAGCCGTCTTCAACGACCAGTACTCAGAGTACAAAGAAATCCACTCGGAGGTGCAGGCTACCCTCAAGAAGTTCGATGAGATGGACGCCATAATGCGCAGTCTGCCCCAGAACCCCACCAGCCAGATGGTGATTGTTTGCACACATCTCTTATGCTTCTCTAAATTATCTAATTTTTCTTTGTGTGCATATATTGTTTCTGAAGTCGGCTTTTTATATCTAGTTTGGAGTATTTTTGTCTCTGATATATACATGCTATTTAAAGGCTCACTCCCACTGATTTTACACGTAATATCATTTAAACCATTTTTAGTACATTTATTCAACAGGCAGGGACGGTTATAGTCACGAAAAGTTATAGTCACCTTGCATTATGGGAATTGTAGGCTCAGTAGTTTTGTAGCTTGACCCACACTCAGGACTTACATTTTCATCAAAATCGAGGCTGAGATAAAGTTTTTTTTGTGTGTTTTACATAGGGCTGTGCACAGGCAAGAAACTGGCGATACAATACTTATCACGATACATGGGTCACGATTCAATATATTTTGATACTGTGCATAAGGCGATATATTGGGATCAAGTATCATTTTAGAAAAACTAATATTTAAAAAATACAGATCTGATGTTCATAAAAGTCAAAGAAGTTTACTTTAGGTAAACAATTCGGTACACAGAAAATCAACCTGCCAGTTTGGGATTGTGGTTCCCAGGTTCTTAGTGAGCTAATGTTTATATGCTAAAGTAGGCCAAAGTTCAGCCATAGCTACAATGTTAGCTTCTAGCAAAAAGTCAGGCACTGTTAGGCCCTGCTAAGCACTGTTAGGCCCTGCTAGGCACTGTTAGGCACTGTTAGGCCCTGCTAGGCACTGTTAGGCACTGTTAGGCACTGTTAGGCACTGTTAGGCAAGGACACTAGTGGTGTGTCTCAGCATATCCATCTAGCGGTAGGGGGTTTAAACACAAATATTTTTGCCCGTAAATAAAAATAAAAATCTATATTGTGTTTTTGAAAATCGATACAGTATTGCAAAATAAAATGTTGCAATACTCAAGTGTATTGATTTTTTTTCTAACATTCTTAGTTTTACAATTGCAGAAGTACTCTTTTAATATCTGAATATGCAGTACTCCTTATATTGTGCAGACAATTTCCAACAAACTGCACTGTCCAGAAAGGATCTTTTTCAGGTTTGGTTTTATTTTAGGACCTTTTAATCCAACCTAGTTCTCATGTGTGCTCCTGGTAGCCTAGCCTTTACCAACCCACAAATACTTAAAGTGCACCATCACAGCACACTGGACTGCACTTTGCATTGATAAACAAAAGTTACCGCCCATTCAATCGGATTCTGTGTGTCAAAAACCCTGCTGGACAGTTTCGATCAGTGTTTGGTTTCATGTGACTACTGAGGAAACCTTTTGGTCAGAGACCGGTTGTGTTTGGAATATTGCACCCGGTCTTTTTGTTGAAACGCGCCTCATTTCCCTATCTTGTAACATCCGCTGTTTACACTTCCTGTTCCCGCTGCACTTCCCCTCCACCCTCAAATTCCTTCTCTGCTCCATGCAGAAGCACCTATGTTTCATTGCACCTCATTTTCATAATTGTTGAAGAATTTTCCTGCATTTCACTCTTTAGTGGATGGACCTGAGTTTAACACGGTCTCTCTCTCTCTCTCTCTCTCTCTCTCTCTCTCTCTCTCTCGTTGCAGGAGGTTGATCGCATTAACAAAATCCTTCAGGACTACCAGAGGAAGAAAAATGTGAGCCTATTGTCTTGTTGATGTTTTGTATACACCGTCTGTAGCAGTGGCTTTTATATTTCTTGTTGCTCTTTGACACGGATTCTAAATAGATTAATGTAAAAGTCAGATTTTATGTTTTTCTTTTTGTCAACAAATCCCATGAAAAGACCAGAACTAACAACCTGTAAGTCCGTCCCTCGATACTTTCTGTCCGTTGCTCTCAGTTCCAAGCCCATTGGTTCCTACTAAGGACGTACATTTTTAAAAACAACAAATATACAGTTTCATTAGTACCGGTAACTTCCTAAAACAGCTGGTCGCTGTAGTTTTTATCAAACAAACAGGAGGAAATAGTGTTAATTTGTAACATATATTATAATTAGTTTTTAGACTATTTTCAACGGTGGATTAATCCACATGTGGTGCTCTAGTGAGGGTGTGGGTGTATGTGTGGGTGTGGGTGTTAGTGTGGGATTGAGTCAAAATAAACTACGCTGTGTGTGTGCTCATGCTGATGAGGGAACATGTCACCGAGTGCAGCAGTGTGGCTCACTGACGTGTTTTTAACAACAATAGAGCTTTGTGTCACAGAGGAAGAACATATATCAGGGCTTGATACACACAATACTTGTTAGTTGATACATTCACTGTTGGTTTGGGTCTTTTTATGGGATAATTAGAAAAATATAGAAAATCGGACGAACAACTGTTGTAACAGTTTTCAGCGGTGATCCAGAATGGAAAATCTGCAGAACTTAGCGGACTGTTTTTCCACTGTTTAATTTAAAAAATCATTATTATTTTTTTGGAACCTGCGGAAAACTTTGCAGAATTCTGCATCCGCAGATTCTGTGTGGCCCTGAATATCCGTCAGCGTTATCTCTTAGGTATAATAGTAGTCATATGAGGAACTGCTCCTTAACAGCTGAATAAAACCGTAAATAATCATTGAAGTAACTAGTTTGTCTGAAAGTCAAACCTTTCGTTTTCATTCCTTCAACCAGGACCCGACTTTCCTCGAGAAGAAGGAGCGCTGCGAGTACCTGAAGAGCAAACTGTCGCACATCAAAAAGAAGATCCAAGAATACGATAAAGTGATGGAGTGGAACGACGGTTTCGGCTAAAGCTCTGAGGCGTCTCTACCCTGCTACACCGCTGATCACTAATGCAGAACTGTTTCTGACAGCTGAGCACTACTGGTGGTGGAAACGACATTTTAACTGGAGAGTAAACAGGATGTTTCTGGATCCGTGCTGCAGTTGTTGTCTATCAGCAGTTTTGTATTGTATGTATGTTTACTAAAGCCCACACGTAGAACCAAAGGGGAAGGCTTTTATACTTAAAGGAATACTTTGACATTTTGGGAAATCCGCTCCAAGATACCTTCTAGGGCTGGGTATTACCAGTGACTTCCCAAATCGTTTAGACTCAGATTCACAGGGTCCCAATTCGGTCAACTTTTAATTTAATTTGATATCAATTAGGTTAGGTAAATTTCAGTTACAATAACATTTTTAGCCTGGATATAAAAGAGATTCTGAGAAAACTTATGCCAGAAATTGTACAAGAAAGAAGCAACCCTCAAATGCTTTTTATAAAGCACCTGTTTTAATGATTACATTAAGAATTTACCCCGAAAAAGTTAAAGTACTTTTTACTTACATTGACAAACTATAGCAGTCGTCAACACAATATAGTACAGTACAACTATACCATTGTAAACAATCAAAAAAAGCCCTCTTTCTCTCTCTCTGACAATTCAACAGAACTTCTGGTCTTTACAGTTGAATTTAGCCGAGAAAGGGTACCATGAGGGTGGCAGTTAGGTTTAGCTGACAAAAGGTGACTGATTTGCGGCAAGGACAGTTAAAGGGTAACTACCTTTTTTTGTTTTTTTCAAATTAAGGGAAAAAACACCACTATGTCACCCAGGAAACCGGTGTTTGTGTCCCGGGACTACTTAAGGGGACCGGTGTTTTTACCCAAACCACAATCTTTTTTTTTTAATCTTAACTAGTTGTTTTGGAGTCTTAACTTCTAAGGGTAACTATCATTTTGTTCAACCTGGACCCTATTTTCATATGTTTTTGTGTCTAAGTGACTGATGGGAACAACAATCTTTGACATTGGTCCAGTATTAAGCAAGATCGCTGCAGTTTGCAGCGATGAAACAAGCTACAATGTAAGTTAATAGGGGCAATTGTCCAGCTTGTATTTATCTTTGCAAAAGATCTCGTTTTGCCACTGACAGACTCAGATTAATATTCAAAGTGTCTGACATCATTATGGAAAGGATCCCTACAGAGATAGACCTTTAAAACCTTTTTAAAAAGCAGTACTTTTAGCGTGCGTAGAGCCAATGTATTTTCACATGTAAATCTGTAAACTATGTGTTTATTTCAACCAAAACTAGAGTTGTGACGGTTGGAAAAGTGGAAAGACGACCCAAAACAGCTTTTCATAGTTTTATTTTGTTTGTCGACTTTGAATGAAGTGTGTTTTACGATGCTAAAATTACCGTTTATTTACATGGAGTCTGGTGGGTTTAGCGAACGCAATTTCACAGATGTTTTTATGTTTAAAAAAAGGATCTTACTCTTTAACAGAAAGGTCGACCTCCTTAGGAATCCTTTTCCATAATGATGTCAGACACTTAGAATATTAATCTGAATCTGTCAGTGGCAAAACGAGCACTTTTGTGAAGGTAAATACAAGCTGGACAATTGCCCCTATTAACTTACATTGTAGCTTGTTTCTCCGCTGCCGACTGCAGCGATCTAGCTTAATACTGGACCAATGTCAAAGATTGGTGTTCCCATCAGTCACTTAGACACAAAAACACAGGGAAATAGGGTCCAGGTTAAAAAAAAACAGTAGTTACCCTTTAAGTTTAGACTCCAAAACAACTAGTTAAGATTAGAAAAAAAAGATTGTGGTTTGGGTTAAAACACCAGTCCCCTTAAGTGGTCCCGGGACACGAAAACACCTGTTTCCTGGGTGACATTGTTGCGTTTTCCCCTTAACTTAACATCCTGGACATGAAATCCACTCCCCAGCTTGACAGCTTTGTGTGTGTTATGTGATGCCCCTATACATCCATAGTGAGAAGGTGTATATATATATATTAAAAGATCATTTTCAGGAGATCACTCAAACAAAGATCAATTTAAATTGGAAAATCAATTCTTTTAACCCAGCCCTACACCTTTACAACAAGTTTCATGAAAATCAGACCACTAGTTTTTCCATATTCCTGCTGAGAGACAAACCGCACTGTAAAACTAACCTCCATGGTGGAGGAAAATATATGAGAAGGGTATCCATCATCTCATCTAACTCTCTGCCAGCAAGTAAATAAACACGTTTCCCAAAATGTCAAACTATTCCCTTTTTAAAATGTATCGGAATATGCAAAGAACTTTATATATATGTGTGTGTGTGTGTGATACTGTGACTGTGATTGTAGCTGAGACTTAACTCTTAATCTCATAAAATGACACTGGTGTCCGATGGAGGAATGTTTGCATGTAATCAGTGGAAGATGGAAATGTAAAAATGTAAGACGCTGCATTTATTTCTGTAAAGGTTTAACTCCGCTGCAAGTCCGCCCGTCAGTTTTCATGTCTGTCTGTCCACATAAATTTCACAAATGAAAACCACCACTTGTTTGGACTAATCCTAATCTAGCTGGTTTCTTGAACTGCTGTGACTATTGTTTGCTATTTTTGCATTTTTTTATTATTGTGCACTGTCTTCTGTTTGTTTCAATCTGGACTTATGCATGTCTTATCGTAGAATTTTAAATGTTGTGTGTTGTAACACTTCTACTATTTCACAGATTAAACATGTTGTACTTTATAGTCACTAAGTTCCTAAATATCTCAATTTTATCTTCTTTATACCACTGTAAACATTGGACTCTTTGATTGACAGGAAATTATATCATAAGGTCTGTGTTTCTCATGTTATCAAGTATAATTGTACATGTTGTTGTATATTTTTTTTTTCATAATTTAAAGTGATTAATTGGAGCTTTCTGTCTCAAGAATACAGTTTTGCTTCTGCACTGACGCCCTGTGGTCTTCCTTTATTCCTTTATCGACAGGCAGACGGTTTCTTTAACTGGAAAAAAGGGAACAAGAACAATCCAGGGTGTTGTGTTTAAACTCAGCAGAATAAAGTTGAAGAAACTCCAGAGATAAATGAGTAAGTAGGGTCACTTGTTCAAGTCATTTTTGACTGCAAAAACAGGAAACATTCCTTTGTAACAGCTTTTCAAATATTAAAATGTGCTGCTTTTATTATGGACAATGGTTTCGGGACACAATAATGTAAGGACAGGTTCTAATTAGATGTTAGGGCACATTAAGTAAAAAAAAATATATTGTTTGTAGGATATTAGGCCTATGTATTTTTCGTCGATTTCTCTGCCCTGTTTGATTAATGCGCGCGCACACACACACACACCTTACATTTTCTGAAGCATCTCGTGGTAAGCCAAGACAGAATTTCCGGTTTCGTTGGGTAATGTGACACCTGTCAGGGGGCGGGGCTAAACTTACCGAGAGCAGCCGCGCTCACCAAGGTGTGGCCTGGATTGTTTTTATCGGCAGCAGTAGTTTCAGTTGAGACATTTGAGGTGCAGCAGAGACAAAGAGACAGGTGAGTGTGTGGCTTCAGATTGTTACATTAGCACCAGACACTCGTTTCACGTTGTGGTTCTAAATCTTTGATAAGGTATTAACCTGTGGCGGAAAACAAACAGGTGTATTGTTAGTGACCTATCTCCTCGACAGCATCTCTGCTGTGTTGCCAAAATAACGCGTTAAATGACGTTAAAAGTGCGTAATTATTAGGAATTAAACATAAAAAAAATGGTTCACAATGTTGGCTGTCACTTTATTTTGGATTAAACAGGAAGTTTTTTTAGTTTAATAGTTTTAAAAATCATGAAAATGAAGTGGCGAGATGTTTCCCTTTGAGCCAATTTACAGCCTCCGCCAAACCCGGAGGTGAAAATGTCCGTTTAAAAACTCACAGCATGTTATGATGTTGTAGTGGAATGGAAATAAACACTAAATGACTACACGGTCTGTTAGTTGACAGAGAAATAACCGGCAACTGTTTTTATAATCGATTAATCGTTTCCAGTCATTTTTCAAGCAAAAATGTCCCTATAGTCCCAGCTTCTTACGTGTGAGGATTGGCTTTTTTTTTTATTTAAAATATATTTTATGAAGTAAATCATTGCTAACAATAGAAATGTTGTTTTAGATTCTTCTCACAGAGCAGCACCCAGTGGATCAGCGGTCATGTCCTCCAGACCCAATGGGAGTCCACCTCCCTACGAGTCGGATACCAGAGAGTAAGTCCTTTTCTATAATAATACCGTAAACATATTGTTGTTTCGATTCATTTTATATAAAAATATCCACTGAGCTCAAGCTATATGCCAGACTGTATGAACAACCTCAGCTTGGTTTAAATGTTGAAGAATGCTACTGAAGAAGACATGCCTTGATTTATCCCTCGAGGGGAAATTCACGTTTCACTCTGTTAGTACAGTTGCACACACATTACATACAGGCTTGAAATACACACACATGCTCAGGACCTATACAGTACATGCTACACACACTAATTGAGAGATGTCAGAGGGAGGGGGCTGCTCCCTAAGAGCAGTTGGGGGGGGTTTGGTGCCTTGCTCAATGTAGGGATGTGTGATATATCGACTCAATATCGTTATCGCGATATCGAAAGTGTCGCGATAAGTATACAATATTTTAACATGTATATTTTGGGGAGCGCTGCATCCCGTCCGTTGGCTGTGTGGCTTAGTTGTGTTTGATTTAGAGCTTGAAACGCTGTAATGATCATATTTCATTGGCCAGTTACCGTGCGCTGACGTGCACATGTTGTGTACGGGGCCACTACGTGACAAACCCTATGGAGCGTACCACGGGCGTGCATATTTCAACAGAGTGACAGTGTAAGTGAAGAAATAGATACAGACAACTAAACGGAACGAATCAGAAAAGCGAAAAAAGTTGTGTCCTGTTCTCTTTATTTATATATTTTATACTTTCCAACCAGTAGAACATGTCTTGTTCTCTTTATTTATATATTTTATACTGTCCAACCAGTAGAACATGTCCTGTTCTCTTTATTTATATATTTTATACTTTCCAACCAGTAGAACATGTCTTGTTCTCTTTATTTATATATTTTATACTGTCCAACCAGTAGAACATGTCCTGTTCTCTTTATTTATATATTTTATACTGTCCAACCAGTAGAACATGTCCTGTTCTCTTTATTTATATATTTTATACTTTCCAACCAGTAGAACATGTCCTGTTCTCTTTATTTATATATTTTATACTGTCCAACCAGTAGAACATGTCCTGTTCTCTTTATTTATATATTTTATACTGTCCAACCAGTAGAACATGTCTTGTTCTCTTTATTTATATATTTTATACTTTCCAACCAGTAGAACATGTCTTGTTCTCTTTATTTATATATTTTATACTGTCCAACCAGTAGAACATGTCCTGTTCTCTTTATTTATATATTTTATACTGTCCAACCAGTAGAACATGTCCTGTTCTCTTTATTTATATATTTTATACTGTCCAACCAGTAGAACATGTCTTGTTCTCTTTATTTATATATTTTATACTTTCCAACCAGTAGAACATGTCTTGTTCTCTTTATTTATATATTTTATACTGTCCAACCAGTAGAACATGTCCTGTTCTCTTTATTTATATATTTTATAATGTCCAACCAGTAGAACATGTCCTGTTCTGTAGAAATGGTCCTTGTGTTGTAAGAAAACTTTTTTGTTGTGAATCTATTTTTATGCGTTTTCCCATAACTTTTGTAATTTTACATGTTTTTAAAGAATATCAAAATTAATTGCTATATCGCAATATTCATAAATGATATCGCAATGTCACATTTTGTCAGTATCGTGCAACCCTAGCTCAATGACACCTTGGCAGTGCCCAGGTAGTGAACTGGCACCTCTGCAGTAACCAATCCACGCTCTGTATTTTGCTTCGGTTCCCAACCCAACTCTCTAAGGACTGGGAATACTTAATGATGACCATTAAAGGAAAAGTTCGTATTTTTTGTAGTGTGGTTGAAGGGGACGGGGGCAGCAACTAAACGGATATTACACACCTAAAAAAAACAAAAAATATCGGTATCAGTTTAAGTGTACCCATTTAGAAAGTTTTCACAGCTGAGCAGTTGGGGGGGGTTTGGTGCCTTGCTCAATGTAGGGATGTGTGATATATCGACTCAATATCGTTATCGCGATATCGAAAGTGTCGCGATAAGTATACAATATTTTAACATGTATATTTTGGGGAGCGCTGCATCCCGTCCGTTGGCTGTGTGGCTTAGTTGTGTTTGATTTAGAGCTTGAAACGCTGTAATGATCATATTTCATTGGCCAGTTACCGTGCGCTGACGTGCACATGTTGTGTACGGGGCCACTACGTGACAAACCCTATGGAGCGTACCACGGGCGTGCATATTTCAACAGAGTGACAGTGTAAGTGAAGAAATAGATACAGACAACTAAACGGAACGAATCAGAAAAGCGAAAAAAGTTGTGTCCTGTTCTCTTTATTTATATATTTTATACTTTCCAACCAGTAGAACATGTCTTGTTCTCTTTATTTATATATTTTATACTGTCCAACCAGTAGAACATGTCCTGTTCTCTTTATTTATATATTTTATACTTTCCAACCAGTAGAACATGTCTTGTTCTCTTTATTTATATATTTTATACTGTCCAACCAGTAGAACATGTCCTGTTCTCTTTATTTATATATTTTATACTTTCCAACCAGTAGAACATGTCCTGTTCTCTTTATTTATATATTTTATACTTTCCAACCAGTAGAACATGTCCTGTTCTCTTTATTTATATATTTTATACTGTCCAACCAGTAGAACATGTCCTGTTCTCTTTATTTATATATTTTTATACTGTCCAACCAGTAGAACATGTCTTGTTCTCTTTATTTATATATTTTATACTTTCCAACCAGTAGAACATGTCTTGTTCTCTTTATTTATATATTTTATACTGTCCAACCAGTAGAACATGTCCTGTTCTCTTTATTTATATATTTTATACTTTCCAACCAGTAGAACATGTCCTGTTCTCTTTATTTATATATTTTATACTGTCCAACCAGTAGAACATGTCCTGTTCTCTTTATTTATATATTTTATACTTTCCAACCAGTAGAACATGTCCTGTTCTCTTTATTTATATATTTTATACTTTCCAACCAGTAGAACATGTCCTGTTCTCTTTATTTATATATTTTATACTTTCCAACCAGTAGAACATGTCCTGTTCTCTTTATTTATATATTTTATAATGTCCAACCAGTAGAACATGTCCTGTTCTGTAGAAATGGTCCTTGTGTTGTAAGAAAACTTTTTTGTTGTGAATCTATTTTTATGCGTTTTCCCATAACTTTTGTAATTTTACATGTTTTTAAAGAATATCAAAATTAATTGCTATATCGCAATATTCATAAATGATATCGCAATGTCACATTTTGTCAGTATCGTGCAACCCTAGCTCAATGACACCTTGGCAGTGCCCAGGTAGTGAACTGGCACCTCTGCAGTAACCAATCCACGCTCTGTATTTTGCTTCGGTTCCCAACCCAACTCTCTAAGGACTGGGAATACTTAATGATGACCATTAAAGGAAAAGTTCGTATTTTTTGTAGTGTGGTTGAAGGGGACGGGGGCAGCAACTAAACGGATATTACACACCTAAAAAAAACAAAAAATATCGGTATCAGTTTAAGTGTACCCATTTAGAAAGTTTTCACAGCTTTACCTTTCTGTCAGGGAAGTTACATTTTCTTCCTGACAACAAAAAAAGCCTTTAAATATACAGTTGATTGGGCGCCCGGATAGCTCACTTGGTAAAGAGGGCGCCCATATATAGAGGCTTACTCCTCGATGCAGGTTCGACTCCGACCTGCGGCCCTTTGCTGCATGTCATTCCCCCCCCTCTCTCTCCCCTTTCATGTCTTCAGCTGTCCTGTCGAATAAAGGCCTAAAATAATCATCTTTCAATATACAGTTACATATACACATATATCATAAGGTTCTTCTCTTCCATGGTGCTCTCATTGTGATTTGACTGACTCTGTGATGTCTTTGTGACTCTCTTAGAAGTTACGTCCCCCACCAGCCGGCCTATTCCTACTACCCAGATGACGAGTTCCAGCATTTCTACCGCTGGTCGTCTCCGCCAGGCATCCTTAAAATCATGTCCATCATCTGCATCGTACTGAGTGTTGGCATATTCGCGTGCGTCGCGTCCACGCTGGCCTGGGACGTCCAGGGAGCTATGGACGGCTTCGGCGGCTACGGAGGCTACGGGGGAACCGGGTACGGCGGAGGCAACTCGTATGGCAGCTTTGGTGGCGGCGCATACGGAGCTGGAAACAGCTACGGCTACGGCGGGATCGGAGGGAACTACTACGACCCCAGAAAGAGCAAAGGGTTTATCATCTTCATGGCGGCCGCCACCTTCATCGCCTGTCTGACCATCTTCATCATCATCGTGTCGCACAAGAGCCTGGCGGAAAGCAGGCGGTTCTACCTGGCGGTGATCATCATCTGCGCCATCCTAGCGGCGCTAATGCTAATAGCGTCCATAGTGTACTTGGTGGCGGTGAACCCCATGGCTCAGTCCTACGGATCGACCTTCGGCATGCAGATCGCCGGTCTGTGTTCTCAGTACCAAGGGCCGCAGCAGTCAGGACTTCTAGTAAATCAGTACCTCTACCACTACTGCGTCCTGGAGCCACAAGAGGTGAACATTTTCATTCCCTCGCAGTAGGGCTGGGCGATATGGAGAAAATCAAATATCACGATATGTTTGACCAAATACCTCGATATCGATACCGCAACCATATTGTAGTGTTGACTATTTGGTGCTTTCATAAAATATTTATACACTGAGATTTTAGATGATCATCAGTAATGTGGATGTAATGACTAAGTGGGTAAAGGCAAATAATAGAACAGTTACAACAGTCTGGTAAATTTAGAAAAGTACATCACTTCACTGTAATGCAGCCTTTAAAACCAGGAAAAGACACTTATGCCATATTACGATATCCAAAATCTAAGTCGATATCTAGTCTCATATCACGATATTGATATATTGCCCAGCTCTACCCTCGCGCCTTTTCTCAGATAGATAGATAGATAGATAGATAGATAGATAGATAGATAGATAGATAGATAGATACTTTATTCATCCCAAAGTTTAGGTAGCTTAGACAACCATAACACAGTAAACACACATATATCTGACATACATAAAAATCACTCACAGAAATTTAAAGACTTCACAATTTGTGAAGTGATTACAAAGGTCTGGTATGGACTGACCAAAGCAGGGTTATTATTATTATTATTATTATTATTATTATTATTATTATTAGGGGTGTTAATCACACGTTTATAACAATATGATATTATATCGATTTGTTGGACAACAAAACTATTTACTCATCACAAAGTCTGCCACCGTAAGATTTTGATTCAATTCAATTAACTAATTTAAACTAAAATAAATGAAAACTAATTAAACATTCCAAACCAGGGGTGTCAAACTCAACTTCACTACGGGCCACGCTGGAATCACACCAAGGGCCAGACAGCTAGAGTTTATTGATGTGCTTTTATTTCATTGAAAACGTCAAATATCTTTGACTGCATTATTGCATGTCTCATATAGTCTTCTCACTCACAGTTTGGTCCACATAAAGCCCTGAAAAAGTCAGCAAAAAAGTTCCAAAGCCGTCCTAGAATTTAGCAAATCGAGCAAAAACCATGATTATATTGTCTAAGTATGCTACCACCCAGCTGACTCACAACAAGCTCTTTCACCGCCTGAATATTAAACTCTCTGCTTCTTCTGGGGGAACTTCGGAGTCTCAAAGTCGGCAAATTTGCCAAATTCTGCTTTTGAGTGTGGTGTAATTGCAAGTTGAGAAACAGTTTCCCATGTTTTTAGTTTGGCGCACAACTAGGTGGGCCAAAATTGATTGTGAACCTAAATTGAGATGTGGGCCGGATCAGAATTTGCGAGGGGCCAGATTTGGCCCGCGGGCCTTGATTTTGACACGTGTGTTTCAAACTCTAAATATAAAACCCTGGTTGTGTCTGTAACTGGATGGTTTGCGTCTCCTTTCAGGCCATCGCAGCGGTGTTGGGCTTCCTGGTCGGCGTCGCTCTCATCATCATGCTCGTCTTCGCGCTGAAGACTCGCCAGGGAATCCAAAACTTCGGCAAGAGCAACATTTTGTGGAAAAAGGTGAAGGTCCTCAACGAGATGGAGCCACCTCCAGACGTGGAGGCGTGGGTGAGTTGATTGTTGAGCATTACTAGAGCTAGGGCAATAATTCAATATGATCATTTATCGTCTTTCAATGGAATCGTATTGCTATGAGGTCATTTATAGAGAGACCGTGACGTACAATGACGTTGTCTAAATTGATAATAACAAGCACGTACTAACTCCATTTTCTCAGAAAATCAGTTGTGCAACATTTTGAGGAAATATCGTTTGAAGAATTGCAGATTTTTGTCCTCGGGTCTAATTTGATCCATTTTCAAAAAGTTTCTATATCAGACATGTTGGTTTCTTTCAACCAAATTCTAAAACAAAATAACGTGGATGGTTCCATACAACGCTCTTCACAAGGTTAAATAAATGATCACTTCACCACTTTCATTGAATTTGGGTGTTTATATTAAATTTTTTAGCATGTAAAGAAAAATTGATAATAGAACTTTGAAAAATGTTGGAAAAAAATGTCAGACCATGACCATAATGTCGGAAAGTGACAAATGTCAGGAAAATCTTCAAAAACGCCAGGAGAAGTGACCAGCATGGGAATAGCTTTAAAAAACCTCAAAGAAACGCAGAAAAATATTGACAGAAACTTCGAAAAAAGTGTCAATACGCCCAAAACGTTGGAATTTCTTTTACATTTTGACCCAGAAAGACAAAAAGTTGCGTGGTCGACACAAGGGTTAACATCAAACTATTTTTGTTCATGCATGTAAACATGTTCAGTGTATATAGCTTGAAAAAAATATAATTTTTAATTAAATTTTTAATTTCACTTGAAAGCACCCACTGTCAACCCTACAATATTGTCGCAGTATTGATATCGATGTATTAGGTCAAGAATATCGTGATATCTGATTTTTCTCCGTATCGCCCAGCTCCAACTAGATCTTAAACATTTAGTCGTTCAATAATCGATAAGTCGGGCGGGGCTATTTTAATCCATGTTTTAGTTATATTTAAAACCAAAATGAGTAAAACATGATGAACATAATCTTGCTGTAGCTGCTCCAATGTTTTTTTTTTTTTTTTAAATATAGTTGTACTTTTATAGTATTTCCAACTTAATTTATTTTTGGGGGGAGGTTGGATCTGTTGGTTGAACTTGGACTCTGGGGAAACTGGGATGGGCAATTTTATTTTTTTCTCATTGGCTAAACAATTAATTTAATTATGGATCAACGTGCGTGTTAATTTCTCAAACATCCAATAGACTATAAAATGTCAGAAAATATAAAAACAAAAATATGCCTCAGACAATTTCCTAAAGCCCAAAGTGACGTCCTTCTGTTGCTTGTTTTGTCGGACCAACAGTCCAAAAGTTATTCCAAAAAGTTATTCACTTTACAATTATACAAAAAAGAAAAACAGCAAATCCTTTTGTAGACCATTTGTGTTACTTACTTTGAGAAGGAAGCATGTAAAAAATCTTCTTATCCCTGCTGATTTTGATCTTGTAGCGTGTATTATGTTTCAGATTGTAGCTTATATTGTCTGTAAAGTGCGTACACTGAAGTGATTTTAAAAATAGATGATGATGGTGAGCTTGCAGAAGGAAATTTTTGGCATTTTCGCTTGATAATTGACTTTTGATTAGTTATCGAGCTGCAACAACTAGTGGGTTAATCAAATAGTTTGACAGAAAACTAATCGGCAACTATTAATTTTTTTTTGTTTTTGTCACACATAATGGTATCGGAATATGTTTTGGGGTTTTGGACAAAAGGAAGACATTTGAAGATGTCTCCTCGGTCTTTGGGAAATTATAACTGGTGTATTTTACTATTTTATAGACAAAACAATTACTAGATTAAATGAAAAAATCAGCACATTAAAAAAAATAAAATCAACGTAAGTCGCAGCCCTTAAACACTTAATGATCAAAATAGTTGATTGATCGTATACATCGATTGAGTCACGCTTTCAGCTCGAAACTCTTTCCAGAAATAGTCTCGGTTAAAAAGTCTTTCTGACTCAACAGCAGCACTTTGAGTTTGTACCAGCCAAAGTTGTCCAACCAGTTTGGTGGCAGTCACCTGTTTATGTGCGGGGGAGGGGGAAGTGTGTGTAGCAAAACTCTCCTAAGCTTAGTTTCAAGGTGTGGTGTGTACACGGGTGACAGTTTCAATCTTGCCATGACATATCATGTTAGCAGGAAGAACTCCCAACCATAAAAACCTGGACTTTATATTGTCACACGTTTACAAGGCACTGTACTCAACATTCAGAACATTTGAAGAAGACATATCTGATATGGACAGATAAAGTGGAGTAATGGCGTCCTGAGCAGAGAATGAAGTCCCACTCGGAGGTGTGCTTGTGATCCGAGCTTCTCTGTTCTTTGTTTTGATAACCAGTCTGACTGCGTTTTTATATTCATGGTCAATAAACCTAATTTAAATGACATTATGCCTCATTTTAGAGTTTGAACAAAAGCATATTTTGACAAATAGTTAAAGCGTAACTCTCGCCAAAAGGCAACCTAGGGGCTTTTTGTGAATGTACCCGAGTCCAACTTTCGTTTTAAAAGCATATTTAGGACGGAAACGTCACTTTTAAGATTTACCGTATTCGTTTTTCGGTCAAATGGCCTTTTGAATGGGAGAGCTACGGGCACTTTTATGCTAGTCTCAAAATAACAATTTTTTAAAACACTAAGAAGGCTCAACGCAACATTAAACTTTGCTCCAAGTATCACCAGGGACTCTACACCTTAACTCAAGCATTGAGAACATTGTTTGTACAAAGAGTTTATTAAAAAAGGTTTTGAGCAACTTACTGTAACTGTTCTTCCGGTTGCCGTCTATCGAGCCAGTCAAAAACAGTCAAGGGAGGAGAGTAAAGACAGAAAGCTCCTAAAAGCTTAGTTCCATATAAATGCACGGATATTTTGTTGTTTTGTCGTTAGTGGGAAACATTATTGACCTCGTAGTTGGAAAAAGGAGCCTCCATATAAGAATGACAGACGTTACACACTGGGCCCTTAATAACACTAGTTCCACTAAGCAGCAGTTAAAACTACAATAACACAGGGTGTAAGTGTACAAAACGGGATGAATTACAATAAGATCTTAAAAGCTTTTCAAATGTTTTTGAACAACATGAATGCCAGTGCATGGAACCTTGATTAAAACGTAGGTATTTCACGTAATGGTGAGCGGTACGTGAGAGCCGTGTGGAGGCAATCCCAGCCTTCGGTATTTTGTGTACAGCCCCTTTTTTTTATTTTTTTTATGTTCAGTATTTACATTTCAGGATGAATCATAACTTTGTGCAGCTATTTTCAGGAGTGTTTTTTGCGCCCACTCTCACATCTGCATACTTCAGTGTAGCGATGTGTGGGTGAGTCATCTTGTTAATAGTTGTAAGTCATGATGACATTCAGCACAGCACAGTCCTGAGTTAACAGCAGAGCGGCGAAGAGGAAGAATGGGTCAGCCGGGAACTCAAAGCCCACCAGTTAGCAGACACATAACACCAGTAACATGACACTGGGAACCAGAGGCATTTATTTCACCGTAGCTTTGTGGGAACTTGTGTGAAAGTGCTGAGGCAGAGTGACTGCAGCGCCCGGCAGCACATACATACATGTTGTTTTGGTGGAGTTCAGCAGGGCGTAGCTCTGTTGTGTCCCATACTTTCGGAGGACAAGTACGTGCAGATTTGTCATACCAGAGTTGGAAGAGATCCCACGTGTTTGTTGCCTGCCAGAAGCTTTTAGACAGGCGGAGTCTGTGGATGCTTTTAACAAGACTCCCTTTTTATTCTCTGGCTTTTAATTGTGTTTTTAAAGGCCTCATGAAGTGGAGAAAATGCATTTTTCCAGTGTTAACCCTGTGTCCTAGCCTGACGTCATCATACTCAGATTGTAGTCAGATTATGAGTCTGGTACTGCTCCTTTGGGCTGTGATTATGGGGCGTGTTTCAACCGAACCAGGAAAGAAAATGCTTCTGCACTCCTTATTCATTTTGCTAATGTATTTTAATGATTAATTTGTTTGGTCTATAAAATGTTCTAATTTCCAATAGTCTTAGCTGAAGTTGTCAAATGTCTTGTTTTGTCCACAAACCCCAAAACGTTCAGTTTAATATCCTCTACGGTAGGGGCGGCCTCTAGCTCGCCCAGTAAGAGCATGCGCCCCATGTAGGCTGAGTCCTCTGCAGAGGCCCGGGTTCAAATCCGACCTGCGGCTCTTTGCTGCGTGCCATCCCCCGTCTCTCTCCCACCTTTCCTCTCTATCCACTGTCACTATCAAAAAAAGGGGCCCCCCAAAAAAATAATCCTAAATATCCTCTATCAAATCCTCACATTCCAGTCGCTGGAACAAGCAAATATTTGGTGGTTTCTAAAAAGTATTTAAAATGTGTTTTTGTGACATTATGGTGTTAATAGTTGTGATTTTTATTATTTTTTTTTTCTCCCAAAGGTGAACAATGTGTCCCACGGTCCTGAAGTGCTGCCGATGGGCTACCCTGAGAAGATGAGAGGCTCCAGGAGTCACCTGGACGACGAAAGCAGCAACTACGACAAACCCCCCTACGTCTACACCCCACAGTGAGTACACACCACAGTCTGTGTATATAAAGATGGACAACGGGTCTCCCACTGGACAAAAGCTCCCAGGTAAAGGCGCTGCCGTCTTGTAATTTTGGACCCAGAGTCTGCCCAGTATTGATCAGGGCGGTGGTGCCGTGGTATCACAGTCCCGCCCCTACACCTGCCCTGACCAATCGCGAGCGAATCACAGCTGTCAATCATGCTGTTACACCCTGTTTTTAACATTAGAGTATTGCACAGGCGTTGGGCACGGCTTTAGACTGGTTTTCTATAGATGGCTGCTGTCAAAAAAATTGCTAGAACTTGTTATTCAGCAAAAATGTGGATCAGGCGGTTTTATTTTATTTTTTTCTTTGAGGAGAGTTGGCAAACTTCATCTGAATGAGCTTCTCTTTTTATCCGTGTGGATGTTGATGAACGTTGCCAGTTGCGCATTTTCTTGCAACACTGAAACTAAGTGAAATACCTTTTGTGTTGATTAGGGAACGTGTAAGGTATGTATGAGGGAAACAGGAAGTCATTGTTGACGTCATTGGAAAGATACTGAACAGTAGAGAGATTTGCGATTAGAAACGGCCATAAATACATACGGCGGTTTATTGGATTGACGGACATTATTTTGCCATGTAAGGTCTTCATCTCTAAATCTAAAACTAATGAGAGTTTCATAATGAATGTATCTGTTATAGGGCTGCACGAGGAAAATAGCTAATTGGGATTATTTTGACTGATATTGCGATATGATTCACGATATTGGAGGGTAGCGCTCATTTTTGTAGCATTATTCTTTTTTTCATTGAAAAAATAAAACTTAAAGTGATTTTTAGCGAGGATCTGTACCAAACAGATGTTTTCTTTAGTCTGTAGTAGAGCTGCAATGATTAATCGATTAGTTGTCAACTCTTAAATTAATTGCCAACTATTTTGATAATCGATTAGTCGTGTGTATATGTATGTATGTATGTATGTATGTATGTATGTATGTATGTGTGTGTGTGTATGTCCACACATATACTGAATATCTTTGTGTGGACAAACAAGACATTTGAGGACGTCATCTTGGGCTTTTGGGAAACCACATGTTTCACCATTTTCTGACATTTCATAGACCAAACAACTAATCGAATGATCAAGAAAATAATCAACACATTAATCTACAACGAAAATAATAGACTGTAGGATAGGATTTGTAGGTTGGGACGTCTCTGCAGCACCACAATACTTCATTCAGAATGGTTTGACACATATTTGACCTTTTAACAGATATTGCGCCCCCCTATCCTGCGATTTGGATATTGCAGTAGTCCATATTGCAATTTTGGTTAATTGTGCAGCCCTAATCTGTTCCTTGTCCCGCAGGCCTTCAGTGGAAGGAAACTTGCCCTCGCAGAACGGGGATCCCTACAGGTCTTACTCAGACGTGCCCAGCTCGGCGGGAAAGCCCAAAAAGAGACGCGCGCCCCGGTCGCGTCAGGACAACGAGGCGGACTACAACTCCTCCGGAGACGAGCTGGACGACGACGACTTTGACAAGTAGGAAGAAATTTAAAGACTCACATCTCAACTGCTGCCATTAAAGTGCTATTTAAGTACAATTAGGGAAGTATTATTGGTAAAATGTAATAAAAAAAATAAATAAAAATGCAGAATTTGTTAGGGTTGCTCCCTCTTACGCTGGGTTTCCACAGGCAACTGCAGTTTCAAGCGGGGTTGTGTCACCACAACATGATGCTGACGGTGTACACGTTCTGCAGACAATGAGTTGTTGGTGTTGATATATACGTTTTCTATCGGTCTAAATCTGGTCTAACACCACTGTCTCTCAAGTCACACACTTTGCTGCTTAAAAAGTAGTGTTTAGTTTTTCTCCAGTTGTATTACTAGCAACAAGCTAGTTGTCATTGCTACAGTGCTAACGTTACTACAATGCTACTACTACTAAAACAAATATATTATAAACCCACCATGAGTGCAAACTGCATGGACAACCTTTTTCCAAGCTAGCTGTTAGCATCCCTGTAATCGTACAGAGATATAACCTAAAGTAAGCTATAAGAAAATCGCAATCTTTTAATTTGCACGTGTAGCGTGTGTGTATACACAGTATAATATACAGGAGACCCGTTAGCTGGTCTGCCCTCTCATTGGCTACCGTTCTCCCCAGTGGAGATTTTTAGAACCTTTTTAGGGGGGGCTCAAGCTCATTTGATTCTGGGTAACACTTTACAATAAGGTACACAAAAAAATAGGTAGTTACTGTTTTTGAAAGCGTAACGAATAATTTGTTACCCTTTTTCTAAAGGGTAGTTACCCTTTTTCAGAAGGGTAACGAATGATTAGTTACCCTTTTTCAGAAGGGTAGTTACCCTTGAAAAAGGGTAACTTTTTGAAAAAGCATAATTACCCTTCTGAAAAAGGGTAACTACTCTTTTAAAAAAGGGTAACTAATCATTCATTACCCTTCTGAAAAGGGGTAACTACTCTTTTGAAAAAGGGTAACTAATCATTCGTTACCCTTCTGAAAAAGGGTGACTACCCTTTTGAAAAAGGGTAACTAATCATTAGTTATATTAATTATAGATAATCACCTTTTCAAAATGGTGACCACCCTTTTTCAGAAGGGTAACCAATGATTAGTTACCCTTTTTCAAAAGAGTAGTTACCCCTTTTCAGAAGGGTAATGAATGATTAGTTACCCTTTAGTTACCCTTTTTCAGAAGGGTAACGAATGATCAGTTACCCTTTTTCAAAAGAGTAGTTACCCCTTTTCAGAAGGGTAACAAATGATTAGTTACCCTTTTTCAGAAGGGTAGTTACCCTTGAAAAAGGGTAACTTTTTGTAAAAGGGTAACTACCCTTCTGAAAAAGGGTAACTTTTTGTAAAAGGGTAACTACCCTTCTGAAAAAGGGTAACTAATCATTCGTTACTCTTTCAAAAACAGTAACTACCTATTTTTTTGTGTACTTTTTTTTTATTGTGAACTGTTACCAATAATAAATATATATATAGTCATTGTTCTCCAGTGAAATTACTGATTTAGCAGGGGGGGATTTAACACCTTTGCATGCACTGTATCCGTGTCACATTCTCATTAGGGGTTGAGCCCCCCTAAAGGTCTGATCCTAGAATCACCCCTGGTTCTCCCAAAGTTGACCCAGAATCAACTTTGGGAGAGCGGTGAACATCCTGGCACCTTGTACACCGTCAGCAGATTTCGCTCGTACCGCTGTTCTCATAAGACATGAATTGAATCGCTCCGCTCTGCCGTTATTTCAGCTGCCTGTGGACACCCAGCATTAGACGATTAGTCGACTAAGCTGTCGTTTTGGTCTCAGTCGGCGGCGATTTCTTTAGTCGATTAGTCATGTTTTATGTGTTTTTTAATGCACAATGATTATATTTCCAAGAAACTTCTGAGCGCATCTCCGGTAAACAAGATTTAAAGTGCTTTTACAGATCTGTCGATTAAATCAACTAATCGATTAGTCGAGAAAATCAGTGTCAGTGGACTAAGAATTTCTTTAGTTCAGGACAGTCCTAGAATTAGTTTTAATATGCAACATATTATTGAATACTTAAATAGTGTTAGCAGTGCTAAACAATTAGGTATTCTTTAGTAGTCCTTAAAGTCAATGTTTCTTTTTCTTTTTAAAAAATAAGTGAAAGAAATCTGGATTATTTCAACCTGTTTCTGACAAAAAAGAACTTGTTTTTAGAACTTTTTGTAAATTAGAAGAAGAATAAAGAAGAAAAGTCTCCTTATTCTAGAAAATACATTAAACTTGTTGACCTCTATTAAATGAATGTATCAAAACACAATTATCCAATCACTGTGGCAGATGTTTACTTGAAGGGGGAAAAAAAAAAAAAACTTTTAGGACACAACATTGAAATGAAATGAAGAGTCTTGAGGCGGTTGCAAAAATGTTAATCTACAAACTGAAACTGTGGTGTTCCAGATTACTTTGGCATGTTTTTTCCCCTCCCTGTATTTTAAATCTTCTCTTTCTTTCCACTTTGTTTTTCCACCTTCCAGTGAATTTCCTGCCATAGCGAACGAGGCGGAGCGCACCGACTACAAGCGGCAGTTTGACCGTGACCACAAGGAGTACAAGGACCTGCAGGCGGAGCTGGACGCGCTCAACAAGAACCTGTCGGACGTGGACAAAGAGCTGGACGAGCTGCAGGAGGGCAGCCCACAGTTCCTGGTGAGAGCTCGCAGCAACACGTGCTTCTTATTCATTTATTCACAGATTTTTAGATTTGTTCATATGATTTAGAACCAATATTTATGTTAGAGATGCACCGATAGACCGGCCGGTGACCGGAATTGGCCGTTTTTCACGTGCTCAGTCATGACCGGCGACCGGCAGGTCAGTCTGACGTATGCCGATTTCATGCCGGTCAACGCTACAATTAACTGAAAACATAAGTTATACGAGTTACAGTTCTCAAGGACGCACGCACATTTTTCCTTTCTCTCAACTTTTCCGGCGTGTGTGGCGCGTACCCGTTCGCGGTGTGTCCACGCTATTCTCCCACATGTAGGGAACCTGGTGAATTAACCTGCAACATGTCAGCTGTTTGGACATTCTTCAGCGTGTGTGCAGAAGATAACAAGTTTGCAATATGCAACACCTGCGAGGAAAAAGTAGGGCGTGGAGTGACGACGCCAAAAACCCAAATCACATTTTTTATTTTTTTTTTTGCATATTGGATGTGAAAAGAAGGAAATGGTTCTAACATTGCACTTTAGATGTGTGTGAATTTCCCCCACCAGGAGTAATTTATATAGTTTTATTTTATAGTGATCCATTATCTGGTCAAAACATGTTCTGTGCAAAATAGAAAAGATGGAAAATAAATATTTGCGTGTGCTGTAAAGTGGTTAGAAAATCTAAAATCGGAATCGGTCAAGAAAGTTGTAATCGGTGCATCTCTAATTTATGTGTCATTTGAAGCATGTTGATGGATGTGTATATATTGGGGGTGGTACGGTTCACAAAACCCACAGTTTGGTTCCTATCACGGTTTTAGGGTCACGGTTTTCGGTTCTGTACGGTTCTTGTTATTTTTTCTTTTAATCTTTAACACTCTGAAATATACTTCAATCTATATATAATATAATTCATTTATATATATATATATATATATATATATATATATATATATATATATATATATATATATATATATTATCCACAATTAACAATTAATTATCCACAATGTAGGATACAGTATTAAAAAAAAAAAAGATATATCCTGTAATCATGCACAAACTGAATTTGACTTGACTTTAAGCACATTATTGGGACCATCTCTGATATACTCTCAAGTAGCCCAAAATGTTTTAGTTTAAGACCAATGAGGTGATTGAGACGAGGTAAAGCTTGTTTCCATGAAAATGTTCTTCTTATTATTCTCTATGTGATAAATTGTTGATGCACTCTTTAACAGGAGGCTTTGGATGAGTACAACAGGATTAAAGACATTAAAAAGGTATGTGGGATCATTGTTGATGTGCAAAATCAAAATGCAGATTCAATATTATAGTCACAACAGTTTCTGTTTTTATTTTTAATTATTTATTTATTTTACATCTTACAACCCGCTGATCATGTATAACTCTGTTATTTGCTCCCATCATCCCCACAGACTCCAGACTACCAGGTGAAGAAGCGCAGGTGTAAATATCTCAAGTCCAAGCTGAGCCACATCAAGAAGATGGTCAGCAACTACGACCGCAAGGCCTGAAAAACTCTGTGAGGATGTAAACGCCTGTTTGAGACGGGAAAGAAAGGACAAAATCTGTTTTTTTTTCTTTTTTTGGGGGGGGGGATGTTGGAGGCTTTTCTGACCATGGCAGACTGTGGAGAACAGAGCTACACTGTTATAACCCAGAAGTCTGTCTGAGCTGTTAGCAGGTGAAACATTGCAAAGCTTGTTTTATACTTTGGAGGCACAGAAAACAAAGATTCTTGCTTGTATTATATTCCACTCTCTGTGTTGTCAGTATCGCCTGCTAGTTGCATTTAAATGTATTTATTTTTTGCAATAGTTTGAAAAAGTCTTTTGGAAAAGTCTTTTGGAATAGTCTTTGAGGAGTTAAGCTACTAGATATTGGAGTGAACACAAAGTCATGTATAATCCTTGTTTGTTTTTAATAGCTCTTGATACAATGGATTCAACATGAGATGCTATTTGTGAAGATATCTTTAATTCTCATTTTTAATCCTTTCTCAGCGATGTAAATATGTGGGAAACACTGTTTTTAGAAGTAAGTTCACATGTTTGTGTGTTTCTTTTATGGATGGTAGAACAGACGGACACTTTTACAATGATTATGCATGTTTAATGTGTATATACGTATGTACTTTTACAATGAGTTGTGATACCTTTTTATTATAATAAATTAATTTGTTAAACCATTTTCTTGCTGTTCCTACATAGTAAGCGTTGTAGCTGACAGACATATTTGGGACTCCTTGAATGGAAAGCGAGAGAGAAAACACTTGATTTTTTTTTATTTTATTTTTTTTTAAGCAATTATCACTTTTATTTTAATATATAATCTTTTGTAGATATTTTGCGTTTCGGTCTTCCACAGTGATTTTTCTGCACATACAGTAGTGACTTCAAAGCTGCGCTAATCAATACTTTTTATATTAAGAATAGATCAGAAAAGCATATGTAATGTGAAACGTGTTATTTGAAGTGACCGAGCCACAGATAATTATCAACTTTAAGTCTACGCTGCTTTTTAGCCTCTTCAAGCTCATGGTTTTGAACCTGCAAATTACGCTCTCATTCACCCTGTTTTTAAGTTATTTTTTTTTAAAGCTCCGATAAACCTACCATACAGTACCTGCCCAGCACTAAACTGAAGAAAGACCCAATTAAGGTGAGTTCAGATGAAACACAGAGCAGTTTTTTAAACGTGACGTGATTGCACAATGGTCAATGGGAATTGGTCTATATCCTTGACGTTCTCCTGCCGGGATCAGTCTTTTCGCCGATGTCCGTTTACTTCCTCTTCCTTCGTGTTGGTGTTCTAAACTCCAATGGATTTCTGAGGACTATGGGTAACTCCTCAGATCTCTGCAGGGTAAATCCAGACAGATCTGTCCAATCTGAGTTTTCTCTCGCCCAAGTATTTTGCAGCGGCTCCGTGCGGAGCTTAGCGCCGCCCAAGACGATTGTGATTGGTTTAAAGAAATGCCGATAAACCAGAGCACGTTTTTCTACCATCTCAGAATGCTGTGTGGACTCCCCAGACCTTCCTCTGCTGCGCAGCGTGTGGATGATCTGGCAAAGTGAGACTGATGTGAATCTGCAGCGGGCGACACAAATATGCGCCTATGCACGTTAATCGTTCCAGCCTATCAGCGTTAAGATTCTCCTGACGTCACCGAGAATCAAGTGGTGGACAAACTTCTTTTCTCCCGTCTGTGAGCACTCGGAGCTCTATGACTCAACGTCGGTACTTTACATAGACGGAACAAAAAAAGTAGAGGGCTTGGCGAAAACTGAGCTAAGCAATAGGACTTCATAGCAGTGTTGTAGTACTAGAGATTGGTCTTGGTCTCAAGACCACTTTTTGAAGGTCTCGTCTCAGAATCGACCGCATATTTACTCAGTCTTGTCTCGGTCTCTGATGAAGAGGACTCTGGATTTTATTTCCGGTCAAGACCACAACTTCAGGGATATCCCTAAATTACCGGTGTTTTGTCTGACTTATGTGTTAACATCATTACTGTGATTGGATGTAAAATGTCCTGCTTCAAATACTGTACAACCAATAACTTAGACTAATTTCTAGTTTGAAATGTGTTACTGTTAAACTGTATAAAGAAAGGTAAGCCAAGCGTAAGTGACGCTAGCGAAGCTAGCAAGGTAACGTTATCAATCTGAGAAAAACGCAATAATGCAATCGCATAATTCAATGCATAATCAGCCAAAGTCCGCATATTTATGCAGGGGGGACGCATTTTTTCAAATATGCCGCACTTTCGCCGCATAAATTGCCTATTTCCGCACAAAATATGCGTGGCTTGCATGATTTCATAATGCTCGCATTTTTCTTGCAAAAAAGTTACATATATCTTAGCAGAAAGTTGAAAAATGTTGCGTTTACTTCACACAAGAGCAGCCATTTTCCCCTGTTACCATGGGAACGTTATGAAGTGACGTAATTGCGCGACGTGAACACGTGAACATCATCAAGCAGGGTGTTGGGGCAATCACTTTTTTTTTCTCTTTTTCACCAAACCGCAGCTTTTGCAAGTTCCCGCAATTTCATCGCATAAAATTGCATAAATATCCCACATAATCCATCGCATTTTTTAAGAAAACGTGGCGCATAATCAAGAATTTTTGTCCGAAACAATCGCAAAAAAATCAGGAAGGACTAAAAACTCTTCCGAAATTTCTTCATGCCTCAACGAAAGTGATTTAGCGAATACTAGCTATAAACATGAGCTAGTTTTGTATATACTGTATGTTTCAGGGATCTAGTTTCAGTTGTTTGGTCTTGTCTCGGTCTCAACCCCTTGACTACAACATTTCTACATAGTAAGTTCTGAAAATATGTATTTGTTACTTGATTGGTTGTCCTTTACTACAAAATAAGTAAGCACTAAAGTCATAACGTAACTAACGTAAGGGCCAATATTTGGTAGTTGAGAAATATTCCAAAAAACACTGCAGAAAATTCACTTAGCGTTTGGGCCGGACACGACTAACCTCTCGTGAAAGAGACAAATATTTTTTAAGAGACAGGTACAAAGCTGAAATGACACGTGTAAAAATATTGGGCCAACATTTGTCAGTGACCAGAAACATATCTTAAAATAAGTACTAAATGTTGATGTGAGTCGCGCATGCTCAGATTTAAACGGTTTACTGCATAACGTGTCTTACTGAAATCCATAAAATAATAAACATTTCTCTTTACATACAATAACAGAAGATGGTAATCATTTCAAAAACGTTTTAGCTATCTATGATTGTTTGATTGCTAACGTTAGCTCATAGACTGTGCGTTAGCTCAAAAAGCCGTTAGCATCTTGGAGGCTACTTGTTGCAAAGTGACGCATGCGCAACTCACATCTGCACTCGTCGCAAAGTGACGCATGCGCGACTCAAATTTGCGCTGGACTCGCATCGGGCAGTGACCGTATCATTGACTGTATATAAAGATGGACGACGCGTCTCCACTTCCTCCCACTGTACAAAAGTAAAGCCCAAATCTCCCGGATATAGGCGCTGCCATCTTTTAATTCTGGAGCCAGTCTGCCCAGTGGTCCCGCCCATACACCCGCCCAGCCAATCAATCAATCCATCAATCAATCGAGAGTCAATCACAGCTGTCAATCATGATGTTTTAAACTTGCTCCGTTGTCACTAAGTGCCCAATAAAAAAACATTCACACTTCAGCCACATGCAGAGTGACGCCACGCAGCACACTGAAGCAGAGGAAGCCACCCACAGTGTGTTACATCCATAAGGATGCATGGTTTCTCTTTTATAGCCTCTTTGGTTTCCCGCGTTGAATTTCACCACACAGACACGCCACATGATGGAACATCTCACATTAAAACACGCGGAATGAACAAGAGAAATTCACACCGAGGTTTTGAACTGTTCGGTCTGCATGGAGTGTCTCCTCAGCAGCATCCTCCTGGTCAGCTCTTTGGGGTGTCCAGGAGGAGCGGAGGGAAGGAAACTCTTTAGGCCGGACTCTTTCTCACAGAAACCACCTCCAGCTCCGGAGCTGAGGTTATAAACATTAAGGACGGGGGTGTTGGTGGAGCCGAGGGTCAGAGGCGGCAGAGATCGAGGCCTGGCCTGCGAGTTGTGGTCCAACAAGAAAGTTCCAGAGCCTCTGCGCTTGTACCCAGACAGCACTCTCCTGCTCGGGCCCGAGGTCAACAGGGACTCCCTGGAGCCCAACGTGCCGGAGAAATGTAACGGGGCGTGCCTCTTGCCATCTATTGAGTCTTTTGCTATCTGCTGGGACTCCTCAGGCAGATTGTGGATGTCTCTAGCTAGCTGGGGGTCAGAACTGTAGATGTCGGCCCCGAGTTTGCGCCTCTGGATGATGCTGTGAAGGCTCGAGGAGGCCATGCTGTGAAGTGGAGCGCCAAGGTTTTTGCCACCAGAACAGGAGGAAGAAGAGGCGAGAGAATCCGTTCCAAGGTTTGCAGAATGGAGGTTGGGGTGGGAGGCAGAGTGGGATGAAAGGAGGCCTGGTAAGGATATCTTTTGTCCCACGTGTTCGGTACATTCATTCTTTCCTTCTTCTCCTCCTTTGTCCCTCGCCAATCCTCCTCCGTACCATTTGAAGCTGTCGGTCGTTGGATTCGTGCCATCCAATTTGGGAATTCTGAGAGCGAGGTCCTCAGTTTGGGTGACGTCTTTGCCGTCTTTTAATGACGAGGCCGCTGGGACCTTGAGCCACGGCTCGGAGTTCAACCTCAGGAGGGGCTGCTGCAAGTCCTTCGCCGGCGCTTGGCCGAGCCTTTCAAAACGTGCTGGGGAACGTAGATGGGCGCTTACGCCACAGGACTGGGCTTCTTTAAAGGAGAAGACGGTCTTCCGGGGACATAAAGAAGAGGAGGTGCACTGTGGGGAGGTGATGAGCTGGATTTCAGAGGGAGACGCCGGAGCCGCTGACGCCGATTTGTCCGTCTGATCGAGAGGACCAAGGGGCGGCATGCTGAGGTACTGCTTGGCTTGCAGTTTCCCACACGGGAATTGGTCGGTGGTTATGATGATCACCTCCTTCCCCTTGGCCTTGCACGTGTCGAGCATCAGCTTCAGAACCTTCCAGTCTCCGGCCACGACTGCGTAGACCAGCGCTGACGTCCCGGACCGATCCTCCAGGCCGATATCCGCTCCGCTGGCGAGGAGCAGAGACACCACCTCGGGGCCGGCCTGCTCCTTGCAGGCGTGCATCAGCACAGAGCGACCCTCCTTGTCCTGGATGTTGGGGTCTGCTCCTTTCTCCAGGAGAAACTGGACCAGCTTGACCCGGCTGGCGCTCTGGGCGTCACTGTGCTGCGTCCTGCAGGCCACCATCAGCGGCGTCTGGCCTTGGCCGTCGCTCTCGTTGATGTAAGCGCCTCCCTCCAGGAGCAGCCGCGTGAGGCGCAGGCGACGCAGGAAGACTGCTCGTAGCAAGGGGTTACCTGAATCCATCGCTACCCCAGGGTTGCTGCCTTCTCCCTCCATCGCTCTTGGTCCCAGATCGGGTGGGTTTCGGAGACGTCGTCAGACAGGCTTCTGTGGAAAATGACAAAACAACTTTCAGAGAAGTTGAGCAAGTTAAAGGGATACGCCACCGTTTGTTGAAATAGGACTTATCACGGTCTCCCCTAGCTGTAGATAGGTGGGGTCTCCTCTAGCAGTAGATAGGTGGGGTCTCCCCTAGCTGTAGATAGGTGGGGTCTCCTCTAGCTGTAGATAGGTGGGGTCTCCTCTAGCAGTAGATAGGTGGGGTCTCCTCTAGCTGTAGATAGGTGGGGTCTCCTCTAGCTGTAGATAGGTGGGGTCTCCCCTAGCTGTAGATAGGTGGGGTCTCCTCTAGCTGTAGATAGGTGGGGTCTCCTCTAGCTGTAGATAGGTGGGGTCTCCCCTAGCTGTAGATAGGTGGGGTCTCTCCTAGCTGTAGATAGGTGAGGTCTCCCCTAGCTGTAGATAGTTGGGGTCTCCCCTAGCTGTAGATAGGTGGGGTCTCCCCTAGCTGTAGATAGGTGGGGTCTCCCCTAGCTGTAGATAGATGGGGTCTCCTCTAGCTGTAGATAGGTGAGGTCTCCTCTAGCTGTAGATAGGTGAGGTCTCCTCTAGCTGTAGATAGGTGGGGTCTCCTCCAGCTGTAGATAGGTGGGGTCTCCTCTAGCTGTAGATAGGTGGGCCAACGCATTTTTTGTGCATGCATTGTTTTAGTCCGGTGCAACACCGGCAGCGCCGCCGCTAGTTAGCTTAGCGTAGTGAATGGAATCCTATGTTGCCGGTTAGCATGTTGTGAGTAAAAGTGAGCCAACAAAAGACAAAAAAAACAACCTAATTACTTGCACTGAGACAAAAAATGCGTTGGCCCACCTATCTACAGCTAGGGGAGACAGGGATAAGCCCTATTTCAACAAACGGTGGCGTATCCCTTTAAGCTATTTTCATACACAAGTTCAAAAGTTGAGACATTTTGGAAACAGATACATGCATTCCAGGGTCAAACACATTACACAACAGCAACCCCCCAAATTAGATTTTGTTTATTAATCATTCATCATTTTATTCCAGTTGTTTTCTCTCATTTTTGGCCCTTCTTTACTTTGTGATCCAGAAAATGACATCACCACGTCTAGCTTGAAGGCTCCTCAAGTTGTTGCGTTATGTGATCGTGCACCTTTTCAATTTTTGTAACTCAGCACGCGCTGCACTTTCTGTCTCAACATGGTCGGCTGGAAAGCCTGGCCGAGCAGGTTCGCCTGGTCAAACATCTGTATGATTCATAGGACCCCCTCGACAATGATATGCTGCCGTACATCTCAAAGGGGCTATCCTTTCAATAAATTTAAATTCTTCACGTAGAGACCACAGGGACAGTCAAATGGCCTTAAAATTCGTGGAAAGAGAGAGACACCACACTGGGAAAAGAAGAGGCCTTTTGCTGGAGGGTGAGGGAAAACACGAGAGATCTCTTTGTCAAAGCTAAAAAATGGTCTCATGGAAAGAGTGTTTGGAACATCGAGAGGCAGACAGTCCTTTTCGACTTGAAGATAAGCAACTGTTACTTTAATAATTAAGAGTACACAAATGCAATGATTGACGTTACGTCGGTATTTTATTAAGAACTGGATACAGCGTTCGAAGGGGAGCCCCGTTCATTCCTATGGGAGTTGCTCATGAAGCCATCATAGAGCCAAAAATGACCCAGATGAATGCCAGATGTGGAGCCCACAGAGCAGGCACACTATAGACCTCCGCCCAGCGTGCTGGCCACTTACATATTAATGCTCCGCTAATATAAATGGGGATTAGGATAGCTCACCTGGTAGAGCACGTGCCCATTTATAGGTTTACTCCTCAACGCAGCAGCTGTGGATTCAACTCCAGCCTGCAGCCCTTTGCTTCATGTGATTCCCACCCCCCACCCCCCCCCCTCTCTCTCTCCGCTTTCATGTCTTCAGCTGTCCTATTAAAATAAAGCTCTTTGCAGGACGTTGTGACGCTGAAAAAAAATGTATCCACTGATTTACAGACGTCTCTTTTACCATATAGATCTACGGGAAGAAGTATTTTTGGGCCAAAGGGCATCACGTGACAGGCTTGGAGTTGGAATTCCACCGTTTGGTCCTTATATGTTCAATATGTTTCAAAGCCCAGAGCACTGCCTGGTTCTCACGTCAAACACATTACACAACAGCATGGTGGAATGTAACTAGGTACATTTACTCCAGTACTGTACTCTACTGTACTAAATGTTGAGCTACTTGTACTTTACTTGAGTCTTTTCTTTTCATGTCACTTTCTACTTCTACTCCGCTACATTTCAGAGAGAAATATTGGACTTTTTATTCCACTACATTCATCTGTTACAGCTTTAGTTACTTTACAAATTAAGATTTTTGCACACAATGTAGTTCATAAAATACGATGTTTTATTATAAATGAACCTACCCAACAATATAAAAACCTACAGTTACAGCTTTTTTCATTTCTTTTCTGCATTCAGTACTTACTTTTAATACTTTAAGTACATTTTCGTGATGATACTTACATACTTTTAGTTATGTAACAATATGAATGCGGGACTTTAACTTGTGTAGAGTATTTTTACAGTGTGTTATTAGTACTTTTACCTAGGATCTAAACACTTCTTTCACCAGTGCACAACAGCAACCCCCCACTTTTATTTAGTTTATTCATCATTCATCACTTCATTCCAGCTGTTTTCTCTCTTTGGTCCTTTTTACTTGAATGTGAAACGTAATAGTTTTGGCGTTGGAAAAGCAGAACGTATACAGTTCTTGTCTTTCTTGCATAATATAGGAATCATTCAGCAGCTGCTTTTCATGCTCGTCCTCCACAGCACCAGCAGAGGCAGCCACTTTCTATCAGCCTTTGTGCTGTTTGTCCTTGCTTCTCTTTATTAAACCAGATAAGGTGGCAGTTTCCAGTGTTGAGTCACAGACCATGAGAGTGAAACATAGCGACAAACATTCTTTACAGGAAAGAAAATTATTTTGTATGCTGCAACGGTATAAAAAGTGTGTGTGTGCGCTCACACTATAGCTTTAAGAGAAGGTAATTATAATTTAAGACTGTTCTCTGTCTTTGCAACTGGTGAAGTTAGGGACTAATGTAAAATATAGATGTGTTTTAGTTTTGGGGGTTAAATTATGGACTTGATGATGAGTTGAAAATGTGTACGTCTCTGTTGAGTTCCAAAAAAGCTTTAAAATCTAAAATAATCAACAGTTAAGATATGAAGTAATTTCATTAAAATGGAAAATGACTATGATTGTACTCAAGTATTTAGTTTAATTTAGTTTTGTTGGATTTCGGGGTGATTCTGTGGGGATTATAGGATCGGCAAAAACAAAACTTGGCTTCAGCCTGTTCCTTTTCCGGTTATCTACAGTGGCAAATTATGGGAATTAATTTTTTTTTTTTTCATGAATTTTAACTGAAATAAAATGATTCATCATTACTACACTGTACTATTACTACTTTTACTTAAGTAAAATATGGCTATCTCCACCTTCTGATTGCATCACTGGCTCAGACACGAGCAGATCTTTTCTTTCTTCTTCTTCTTTTTCTTCTGCTTCATCCTGCTGCTGCCGTCAGCAGTGACATCATCACTAAAACCAAGCGGAGCTCGTTCCGCTGGCAGCCTCACATGTCTGAGACAAAAACACCACCTGCATGGACCACGTTTGACAGACGAGGTGGAGGTGGCGTGCATTTAATCGTGGCTGTTCCTTTTCTTAGTCTAAGCTGTTGCACAGATCAATCACTGAGTCATTAAAACACTTTGTTACACAACTGATACTGATTTTTATGCAACTTTATATTTCTACTCCACTTTTCTTTTTAATTTTTATTTTTTTTAGATCAATTTTTAATTGTTTTTTTTAATTTTTTAACATACAGAACAATGGTCAGTGTGCAGGACTTTCTCTAAGCTTTTGATCTACTTTTGATCATATCCTACGCACCTGCCCGACAAAAGAGGTGTGCAAAAAAAGCTTTCCTACGTTACAACATACCGAACAGACAAACACAAGTGAACAAGAACAAAAGCCCTCTCCCACCCTCCACCCTCTGCGGCCTTGAGAAAAAAAAAGAAAAAGAAAATGAAACCTTGCCTAGTCCCTCTCCTCTAATTCTTGTGACGCCAATGTTACCAGAACTGATACCTGTGCTGCTGCGCTTTTCCACAAGGTCTATAGTCGATGACTTGGCTTTGTTAATCCTTGCTGTAGAGAGCTCAAGCATAACTATGTCTATAAAATACTCCAACTACTGTTTAATACAAAGCTAGTAGGGGGGGGAGCCAGCGCTGAGCTTTTATTTTCTTGGTTGTCTGTCGAGCCGGCTAGCCAAACAACTAAAAGCTTTTAAAAACCTCTTGGATCAGCAGTCGACTTATCGATTAGTAGCGGATGGAAAAATAATCACACCTTTTCTTTAAATCGTCGATTAATTGTTAAAGTAATTTTAAATGGAAAAACGGCAGAAAATGCTGTTTTCAGCCACTCAAATATGGAGATTTCCTGCTTTTTTTCTGTTAAAAAAACAGAATAAAATGAATAGCTTTGGGTATTGAACTGACATAACAAGATATTCATAGCCACACCTCGGTCTTTGAGAAACTGGGATGGACATTTATCACGATTTCTTTGACATATTATAGGAGAAAATAATCGTTCGTTGCAGCCCTAATCGCCACAAAGCTGAAAACAGGTTCTGTGTATCTGATACCATGAACAGTTTCTAAACTTTTTTTGGATACGTGGTTCTCACAGGACAGCGAGCAACGCTACAAACATATAAACAATATTTTTGCTGCTGCAACACCAGAATTTCCCATTTTTTTGGATCAATAAAAATCTATTTAGCTGTACCTATGTCAGCTTCAGGGTACAGATATATAGTGCCACACTGTTCATCTTTTGTGCATGTAAATACCCTCAAAATGAAGCTGAAAGTCTGCACTTTATCTTCATACTGTAGTCAAATGTTGGTTCCTGTCTAATGCTTACAAAGTGCCCTCTACATGCTCATATCATACAGTGTATTGTAGTGTTGTGTTTCCACCCTGCCTGCAGATTGAGGATAGAAAAGTCCACTTCACCTGAACAGGCTTCGCTCAAACACTCATCCTCTAACAGCCCTCTAACATCACGGTGTGTGTGTGTGTGTGTGTGTGTGTGTGTGTGTGTGTGTGTGTGCACATGTCTGAGCCTTGGACCACACTGTCAAGCAGACAATATGATTGAATACAGCATCATGAAACACGTTAAATACATAAAATGAAGCTTAACATCCAAGCTGGGGATGTGAGGACACACTCAACTCACGGTTCGATGTGATTCACGATTTTAAGTTTAAGATACAATTTTTTTCTCACGATTTCTTTTTTTTAACAGAATGAGCTGCAGTGAAATGACTGAAAAATATTCCTTTACTCATATGAACTGTGCAAAACCACAGATGTGTCCCCTTATCCAAAGTGCAAAAGAGATTATATTTTATCTCAAATAACTAAAATTAAAAAGCTCCCACAAATCCTAAATCAAAATAACTAAATAAATGGAGAAAAAAATCACGTAGTGACGTCTGAAGTCCAACAAGTAAAATCTTAAGTAGATTAGGTCCTAGCCCGTTTAAAAATTGCATTGCGATACATTTTCTTTACAATCTTTACATATTTATGTGTCTGTGTGTGTGTCTTTGTCTCTCTCTCTGTGTGTGTGTGTGTACTACTTACCAACCTTCAGTCAGGATGAGCCCTCTCTTGCAGACATCTACTCTCCGCTTGCAGAGCTGCGACTGACTGTAACCAGGCAGCGCTGAGTTGGTGTGTGTGTGTGTGTGTGTGTGTGTGTGTGTGTGTGTGTGTGTGTGTGTGTGTGTGTGTGTGTGTGTGTGTGTGTGTGTGTAGACAGGAGCTGCAGCGGTCAAGGTTTTTTCAGCTCGTGTTTGTTCCTCAGACAAAGTAGAGTGATCCACGCTTGTCGTCAGGCAGGTCTAAAGAAACGGTTGGTCCATTACAGCAGCAGCTCAGAGAGCCACGGAGGAGAGAAGGGGAAAGGTTGACCGAGATAAACACGCTGAAGGTGAAGCACTATAGCAACCTGGCCTCTCTGATTTGCCTCTCCTTTTCCTCCTTTTTTTTTTTCTCTCCAGAGTATTGCATACATTCGTGGCATTTCCAGTAACTTCTCGTTGTTGATTACAGTAAACATACACTTGATTATTGGTGTTCATAACCAGCAATATATAAAACATAACCAACAGCCCTCTTTCCCTCCCCTTTAGATAAGACAGCATGTTACATTTATGCACTCAGATTTTGGCTTTTTTATTGAAGGAAGGTCTTTCAATTTGTGGAACTGCCTCACTGGACTTTTCTTTCTTTAGTTACAAACAGAAAGGAAAAATGGTTTTGTCCACCTTATCAATGGCATCTCCATGACAACCGTCAAGGAGGCCGGATGATGGTACATGTTGTAATTGTGCTAGCGGAACTGTACTTTGTGTCTTTCTCTGTGTGTGTGTGTGTGGGAGTGGGAGTGTGCACGCACCTGTGTGAGAAAATAAGATCCTGTGCATACACTTTGCATGAACATGGTTTTGATTATTGTGATGTCAGAAATGATGAGCATGCAGGGGGCGGAGCCAGATGTTGTAAACACTCGGGGCTATAAGCCCAAACCCTATAGGGGGGCATGTTCCCTCAGAAAGATTTTTTCCCCCCATTTTAGGCGGCTATTTGCACTATTTTTCAAGCAATGTGATTATAGAACGCCTAAAAGTCTGTAAACCATTTGTGAACCAATGATAGTCGCAGAGGAAAAACTGCAGGAAGTAAGCGCGTCTGTAAACGGGAGACTTGTGGGCACCCATAGGGTACGTCCCTCAAAGCTTTAATGCGTTAACTTTTTGATATTAATGAACGTCCGTTACATTCAAGCCGTTGCCAAATGAGTTGCTCCAAAGCTAATTAAGACTCTCAGCTCCTCACAGCTCTCTCTGGATCTCTCAGTGGGACTATGGTCAGAAGATTGGGGCGTCCGGCGACTTTCCCGCGCAGAAACTCGAGTGAAGATAATGACCTCTTCTGACGAGTCCATCACGTTATTTTAATCCTCCGTGTCCTCCTTGGCTACTAGCAACTGTGTGGAGGAGGGGTGGTGCACGATCACTGAAGGCTTGCATCATGTGGACGCGCCGACAGTGTTGTTGTCATTACTTAGAATTCCTCATGGGGGCGACAGAAACTACGCACCATAGCTTTAAATTGCATCCATGTTTCCTTCCTTTGCTTCCCTTTGAGGAAACGAGGAAATGTGTTTTTAGAGGTCCTTTCCTCTGAAGCTTCACGTGAATATGTCAGCTATATGGGCGGAGTTAGCAACGGCTTTCAGCCGCACGGCTTCAGGGAAGGCTACTATCGTGTATCCTCGCTCATAGCTCCTCAGAGATCCCTCCTCCATCCTCCATCCTCCATCCTCCCTCCTCCATCCTCGGGGCAGGAATAACAGCTCTGAGACAGCCTTCACGAAGGAGGGCCAGAACAACCCATAGAACCTATTTTCATTCAGATATCTGGAGGTGAGAGGTCAAGGGACGCCTCGGAAAAACAGCCATGCCAGTATTTCCATCACAAACGATATTTAGGTTCACATGATCCCAAAATCTAGCTTCACTCTCGCTTTACAACGGAGCCTGCTTAAGCTTTTGAAAGACAAGTAAATTCAGCCATTAAAATTCCAGGCTTTTTGAGAAAACATTCAGGGCTTTTGAGCCCCAGAAGCCCCCTGGGAGAATGTGAGTGATTCTTTGATTTATTTTAAATGTAACTTAAAACATTTAAATATACAATACAGGCACCAAAGATGAGATAAGAAGAAAGGAAAGCTGAAACCTGTTATTCAGCTTGTTATTACACTCACCTAAAGGATTAGTGGGAACACCTGTTATATTTCACGTTAATGAAATTATCTAATCAACCAATCACATGGCAGCTGCTTCAATGCATTTAGGGGTGTGGTCCCGGTCTAGACAATCTCCTGAACTCCAAACTGAATGTCAGAATGGGAACGAAAGGTGATCTAAGCAACTTTGAGCTTGGCATGGTTGCTGGTGCCAGACGGGCTGGTTTGAGTATTTCACAATCTGCTCAGTTACTGGGATTCTCACGCACAAATATTTCTAGGGTTTACAAAGAATGGTCTGGAAAAGGAAAAACATCCAGTATGCTGCAGTCCTGGGGGGTGAAAATGCCTCGTTGATGCTAGAGGTCAGAGGAGAATGGGTCGACTGATTCCAGCTGATAGAAGATCAACTTTGACTAAAATAACCACTTGTTACAACCGAGGTATGCAGCAAAGCATTTGTGAAGCCACAACACGCACAACCTTGATGTGGATGGGCTACACCAGCAGAAGACCCCACCGGGTACCACTCATCTCCGCTAAAAATAGGAAAACAAGGCTGCAATTTGCACGAGCTCACCAAAATTGGACAGTTGAAGACTGGAAAATGTTGCCTGGTCTGATGAGTCTCAATTTTTGTTGAGACATTCAGATGGTAGAGTCAGAATTTGGCGTAAACAGAATGAGACCATGGATCCGTCATGCCTTGTTACCACTAGGCAGGCTGGTGGTGGGGGTGTAATGGTGTGTGTGAATTAAGGCCTTCAGAACTGCCTTAATTCTTTGTGGCATTGATTCAACAAGGTGCTGGGAGCATTCTCTAGAAATATTGGCCCATATTGAGAGGATAGGGTCAAACACGGTATTAGTAGGCCTATGGTACCATACTAATACCGTAATACCGGTATTAGTGGTGTGGTACCATACTAATACCGTGTTTGATCCTATCAATATGGGTAGGATAAATCCAATAAAGGATTATTAGGAACACGTGTTCCTAATAATCCTTTAGGTGAGTGTATATTAACATTAGATCATGTAATATGTAGCTCTGCAGGACTAAATACGAACCTGCAATGGCATCGTGATTATACAAAACGCTGCATGATTATAAAAAAAAACGAAACCTGTTCTTTGTATCCTCTGCCCAGAACATTACTTACCCAGCTGGTAATTTTGCAGACCTGTAGCCATAGAAACACTGTGACTTCACAGCGCATGTTCATAGACCCACCACCAGATGTCAGCGCCTGACCATAAGTTACAGAGCCGTGGAGGGACTTTGGCCAACTAGGGAACCAACGTGCTGTGCTATCCCGTTACGCGATTGGTTCCGAGGTGGTCACGTGGTTTCGTGGACTCCATGTTTGATACCATTGACACAGCTAGTGCAGGGAATAGTGGGACATAAATCACTGGGAAAAAATGCCCTACTGTTGCGCGTTTGGCTGCAAAGAAAGACAGGGCAGGGGCAAAAGATTTCACAAGTTCCCCCGTGATCCAAAAAGGCGAAAAGTATGGGAGCTGAAGGTGAAAAGAGCAAACTGGAGGGCAAATGACTACTCAATATTGTGTGAGGTAAAGGTCAATTCCTCTCTTCGACTTATGAGAACACATCTCATAGGACACATATAGTAATACCATCCGTTAATGTGTACCACCCTGTCAAACAAGTTCTAACACTGCTTTAGAAATGAACTAAGTTTGAAGTTAGCCATGCACTATATACTAGCCTTAGCTTTTTAGCTAGAACTCCATGCACCTAAATGCTTAGAAATGCTTATTTTACCAATTATAGTCATAACTTGAATTAAGCTAGTCTGACTTCAGTTGTCATCTGTAACTCAGATGTAATATGCTGTGGCCACGCAGGCATGTCATTTATGTTGATTTAGATCACCAAATATTATGAATACATAACTTTGCCTCGGTTCCTACTAAGTTATTATTGCTATAGCGTGATAACGTGATGGTCCTGTCCTACCGAGATTTACACCTGGCCAAAACACACTTTTTTTTACCCGTATGCTGTCGGTCGCATTATCATTGTCTTATCGTGTATTTTGTCAAAAGACTGAGTGAGTAAACTTTGTTAAGAGTTCAGTTGCTAGTCGTGACGTTTTTGGAAATACAGAAAACGTGTGTTTGTAGCTAGGGCTGCTCGCTCTTGGTCGATTAGTCGACTAATCGGTCGTTTTGGTCTTAGTCAACTTAGATTTCTTTAGTCCATTAGTCATGTTTGATTCTTTTTTTCATGCTGAATTACTTATTTCCAAGAAACGTACGAGCACATCTCTGGTAAACACAAGAATGAATGTGGTATTTTGCATGACTGCTGAGAAACTCAGATTTACAGATCTGTTGATTAAATCAACTAATCGATCAGTCGATACAGTTGGATGAGTGTTAGTCGACTAAGAATTTCTTCAATCGAGCACAGCCCTATTTGTAGCGCAAGTTAAGTGACTGAATACCCTTGTGTATTTGGCCTGTCCTGCTTGTAGGACCACTTTGAGGAAGCAGCCTACGAGACTGGCCGAGTTGATGGCCTGAGGAGGCTCAGGTCGACTGCTGTCCCAACGCAGTTCGTCTTCACACCACCAAAGACCCCTGGCAGAACCACCAGGCGTAGTACGAGGACAGAAGAGGAACCGTGTGTTGGTGGACAGGAACGCGTACAAATTGACCATTCATATTGTTCTACATCCTGTCCCGCATCCTTTGAAGTTCAAACAGGTAATTATGTTTAAAGTCAAGTGAGGACTGATTCAAGTTGTTTGGAAATCTAAGCACAGGGGTGCAAAATGCAGGTAAAAAGTTAATGAAATGTGCACATAATAGTGATGATATATGAATCAAAACACTAATTTACATCATCAAACAATATAAGGAAAGCCACATTTTGTTTATTATTAATTTCAGTAATGTTTACAATTGCAAACTCAAAGTCTGAGCACGACTGATACTACACCATTACATTTTTATCAGTGTCTTTGCAGTCTGAGAAAGAGACTACTGACGGTGTGTAATTCAACACGTGTAGTCTGCATTAGGGCTGTACTGAATACCAGTTTTTGATCTTTGTAGCCTATTCGCAAGTCACGTTATTGTCCATGAAAATTAAGTGCACATTTTTATCACGTGTAAATGGCGGATAAAAGCAGCTCGTTCTACTTACAGAACTCAGGTGATTTCTCAAGCTTGATGTGCTGTTGTGGTAGGCCAGTTTCTAATTGCATATTTGAAACTCTGCCTTTGTCTTGTCCTCACTTAATTTAAAGTTCTCCCACACAGATGAAGTCTTTGGCATTTTTGTCTTCTTTTCGCTGAATCGTGACGGTAATGACGTTCAACTCATGGGCGTTTTTAACTGGGGCGTGTGACATTTCGCTGTAGATTAATTTAGATTTATAATAACGGGTAAAAAGGATAATACATTTTGTTTCTGTTATTTTATTTTCCACAATGTCAAAGCAACGCAGCTTAACCCAAAATACAAGCTCAGGCATGCACTCCTGTCCATGCAAACTGCGCTGTTCTGCGCTCTAGCCTGAGAATACTCCCGTTGCAGGAACACTTTAGTAGTCCAAGAAGAAGCAAATATATTTATTAAGTATAACGAGGTTGGGTTGTCCATCCTATTAAAATGGCTAGGCTATATAAGAAAATTTTAAAAGAGAGTATTATATTTCGAACATATTCAAGCGCGAATGAGAACCGTTTGGAGGGGGATGCCAGGTTGTGCAAAAAAATAAAAAAAAACGAATATTCGAATGTCAAATTTTCAAATCTTATTCCAACCCACCGAACAAATATTCGAATATTCGGGTCCAGCCCTAGTCTGTATACATATTACACAAACATGTGTAACAAATGTTAATCATGCTGCTTCTCCTCTTTTAAAAAAAAAAAATTCTATTCCAGATCTCAAAGTTGACCATGAAGAGTTTGAGCTGAAGAACAACGCCTGCACTGGCGAGGACGTGGTCAGCCGGGACACCATCAGCCGGGACACCATCAGCCGGGACACCATCTGCGGCGAGGTGGTCAGCGGGGAGACAGCGGGCAGGGAGAGTGTCAGCGGGGAAACTGCAAGAGGAGAAGAAGAACTGAACGCCTTGAAAAACAAAGTGGCATCGCTCCAGCGGGCTCTTGTAAAAGAAAGGAAAGAGAAGTGGAATGTCATCAGGCGGCTAAAACAACTTGAAGCAAATGTTTCAGGAGTCTTCAACACAAATCAGCTTTACAAACTTAGCCAAGCAAGTAGACGGGGGACAAAATGGTCAGCTGACACGATCAAAAAAGGTCTTCAATTAAAGTTTGCATGTGGTGCTAATGGATACAACCTGCTTCTTGCCCAAAATCTACCTCTGCCATCAGCTAGATCACTACGAAGAAGTTTGGAAGCTGTCCCACATTCGCCCCATAGGGGCCATGAGACGATAGTATCCAATATGGCGCCCATGATTTGAGTTGGCCAAACTCTCTCTATATACGACTCTGATAAGTTACATACATCATGTGTAACAACTTTCAGTTTGAGTGTGAGTGTTTTTGCACAATAATAAATTAACTCAACCTACGGAGGCACAATTTACTTTTCTATAAATGACTTTAGAACAACAAAAGAACATACAGAAAAAGGCTGTTGGGGTGCTCAGAAATTCAAACAAATAAAGAAGGAAGGGAACTTAAAGGAAAGTAAAAAATAAAAAAAAGGGAAAAGTCCAAGGCACTGTTCTTGCAAAACGTTAAGAAGCCTTTATTTAGATGGCTATTTCATGTTGATATTGTAAGTAGGGGCGTAGTGGCAAATTTATAACTTACTAACAATAGCCGTCTAGGCTAAATAAAGGCTTTTTAACTGAAACTTTGTCATAAAAAATACAAAATATATATAATCTTATTAGTAAAGATAAATTGGCCCATTTGTGGGAAAAAAAATAACTAAGATTTAAAGGGTAACTACTGTTTTTTTCTCAACCTGGACCCTATTTTCCTTTGTTTTTGTGTCTAAGTGACTGAACAACAATCTTTGACATTGGTCCAGTATTAAGCAAGATCGCTGCAGTGGGGTCAGCCCTATGTTCATATTCACTGAAAATTAGGCCCTATGTTCCCACAGGCCTATGTTCCCACATTTCTAAGATTTTTCTTAAAATTAGGCACTATGTTCCCACATTTCTAAGATTTTTCTTAAAATTAGGCCCTATGTTCCTACAGCCCTATGTTCCCAGGGTTAGGGTTAGTTACCAGATTTAGCTAAAAGCTACATTCCATCTGTAGTCCATTGCTACTGGATAATAGGGTGGGTGTAATTGGCTACCAAATTGGGAGAAAGGGGAATAAAATCTAATATAAATTTAGGAAAAAGGAAATGTGGGAACATAGGGCCTAATTTTGAAAAAAGTCTTGAAAGTGTGGGAACATAGGGCTGTGGGAACATATATGTTCAGGCTACAATGTGAGTTAATAGGGGCAATTAACCAGCTTGTATTTACCTTCACAAAAGTGCTCATTTTTTCGCTGACGGTCTCAGATTAATATTCTAAGTGTCTGACATAATTATGGAAAGGATCCCTTCTTTTTACTGTCAGTTTTTGAGCTGCAAATCAGAGCATATCTATAGAAAAAAAAAAACTCCAAATAAAAAAGTGTGTTCTCTCTTTAAGAGGGCAATCACGCAGGTGCCTGGTTAGTCATGATGGCTAAACATACAGTCCCGTGGGTGTCTCTGGTTTCCAGCTGAGAGTACTTGTTCGCTGTGCTGATTTCCATCCCAACAGGGCAGAGAAGGGGGTGCAGGTAACGGCTCCACGTTGTGCATCACGTTCAGGACTCGCACAGGATCCTCTCCTGAAATAAAAACAGTCCCAACTTATCCCGCAATGTTGCAGTGAAAAGAAATGCTTTTTTCCTAGAGGCCTTGAATATGAAACAAAATCAAAATAGAAAAGCATGATAAGAGAATATGTCATACGTAGGTGTGAAACTCGTGTTTCTTGCTTCCACTTCACCTTCAGACCTTGAGAATTACCCAGAATTACCTTTCCAACCCTGGCAACATAACAACTATATCAACGTTTAATGTGATGGACAGCCAAGGGCGTAACTTTGGGTTCCACATTGGAGGGGTTAAGATCTCCAACTATCTAGGGATGTCCCAGGACATATATGCATGTATTTAAAAAAGCCAAAATAAACATCGAAATAACAGAAGATAATTTATTTTTTACTTGTACTTTCCATTTTCTGCTACTTTATTTCTACTTTTACAGTAATCCACTAAATCTCAGAAGGAAATATTGTACTTTTTACTCCACTACATTTGTTTGACAGTTTTAGTTACTTAACAGATTTAGATATAATACAAAACATAAGAATAATCTACCCAACATTATATACACTAATTAAAATGAGCTCCACCTTTACTAGCTGCAACATTAAAGTGATGTGACACGTCAGATCAGTGACACATTATAATCCAGTAATATAATATATATTATTCTGAAAAATGAGTACTTTTACTTTTTGTAACTTTAGGGCACCTGACAGTTGTGCCTCAGAGTTAAGTTTCATTGTTTTAATTTTTTTTTTAAGATTATTTTTTGGGCTTATTCTGCCTTTATTTTGATAGGACAGCTAGGTGAGAAGGGGGTAAGAGAGAGGGAAGACCTGCAGGAAATAGTCACAGGTTGGATTCTAACCTTAGACCTGTGCATCGAGGCATAAACCTCTCAGTATATGTGCGCCTGCTCTACCCACTGATCCAACCCGGCCACGGCCTCTGTTTTTTTTTTTTAACAATTATTTGTTGCAGTTCACCAGATGCCCTCTAGGACTTTTCTCCTTCCCTGCCCCCCTGCTCACCTGTTCCCACTTCCCTCATCAGCCCTGCAGATATTTAACCAGCCCTTTTTCACTCACCCTGTTTCGTTGTCGCTTCTTGCCGTTAGCGTTCAAGCCTGTGATTCCTGGAACCTGGCACCTGTACCGGAGTCCTACGAACTCTGCTGCTAGAATTCACCCCTGTGTCAGCAAAATATCAAGGTACAAGAGTAATGTCAACAGAAGTCTCAAGCTCTGCCTCTGGACACTAAACTACAGATGAATGCAAGGGCGTCACTTTTGGTTCAAAAGTGGGGGGGTTGAGCTCTTCACTTTTGGGCAAAATTTTAATTTTGAACATCAAACACATCATTCTGCATCACGTTATGGTGCAAATGTCTTTAATTCTGTAAAGGAAATTATAATAGGTTTTTGCGGTGGGTTGAATTGGCCAGTTTTGCCCCCCTTGTAAATTACGCCTAAATGATCCGACATGTGTTTGAATTTGGGGTAAGCCTAACCGTTAGTGACATAGCTCCTCTAAAAAAGACCCAAGCTCTCTCGAAAACAACAAAAGTTTGGTCTTAAAAACTGCATGGAATTATTATTCAAGCCTCTGATTCCTCTACAAGAGTAATGAAATACAGATACCGAAATGGTCTTTTTTGAATTTGGGCCAACCATTGGAGACATACAGTAAGACCCAAGCTCTCCCGAAAACGACAAATGTTTGGTCTTAAAACCGACGGAATGCATGAAATGTATTATGAACCATTATCAACCAACATCCCGTCACCGGTTTTAAATGTGTGCTGCTAGCTTCTGTCTCTTTTGTCAATTATACAACATGAAAGATGATTCCCTCTGTAGGCCAGTTGGTAGCTATAGTATTTAGTAACCGTTAAATTTTAGTAAAAAAGCGGATCCTGTCTGTTAGATGTAGGCTGTAGTCGTTTAATGGCTGTCTAATAGATGGCTAGGCTATTAGAGCTATGGTTTAAAGTCTACTCAACTTATACTGACAGCCCAAATTTTGCTGTTTTAGCCTAGACGGCAGTTTTACGCATAGACAGTGAAAGGAATGGACACAGCGATAGCATAGACTCCGACGGAGACCAGTGAAGGATATTAGAAGCACTTTTCCGGTGAGGGCTGAGCGTTGGTGAGCAGCCTCCAACTGAGCTTGAAGACGTAGATGTGACGTGAGCAACCTGTCTGAAAGTTGTAAGTCTTCTGGTAGCTGTGCCGAGAGAAATCTCAATCGTTCCCAATCTTGTGGATTAAGTGGATAAATGTTAGTTCTAATGAATTCACTGGCCACATACCGAAGTATTTCCAATCCATCAAAACGTTTCTGAAATATTTTGTTCCGATGCTTTCATGGACTCTCTATGGGCTTCTCCCTCGTCCCCCGGATTGCCTGCGAGCTTCTGTACTATACGGTAATTCCTCTACTGTGTGACAGAAAGTTGCGTGGTGATGACACAATCGTTCGCATATTTTTACAAAATCGTCCGCTACGGAGCCATAACGTGAGATCCAAGGTAATGGAGCCTTTTATACATTGTCGTGTTTCTTTAGAAATAAACAACGGACAAATAGAGTCTTTGAACGCTTCAGATGTAAAGTTTTTCACTGTCAAAGTGACGCCAAAATGAATGGGAGTCAATGGGATGCTAACGGGAGGTGATGGCTTGTTAGCATCAGAGTCTCCCCCATAGGAGGTATACTTTCCGGATGCTCGCTTACCCCCTTGGTTTTACGTACGGTAAAGACGGCTATAAGATGTCTTTTAAATGCAAAATTGCTTGCTGGGTTATCTGGATTATTATCCTGTGTATGGTTTTGTTTTTTGCCTAAATGTTTAAATTGTGTGTTTATTTAATGTCTTACAGGTTCATGCAGTGTTCCCCCAAAGACAAGAATACTACTTTATTCTTGTCTAAACAAGAGCATTTAAATTATAGCTGCTTTGATGAATAATTTGTATGTTTACTTTGCAAACTGAGCTGTTGTTGTCTTCCTGTGTTCAGGGATTTTCAAATGCGTCAGGGATATTGCTGCCGTCCTCTCAGACATCACTGGACAGGACATCACTCGTGCAGAGTTGTGGGTCTCCTCCGCTGTTCACGCAGGTTCAGGGCCTCACCAAAAATACCACATCACATGTAAGAGATGCAGAAGCAGCTGTGAATTTAAAGTCTTAAAGAAAAAAACTCTTAAACCAGTGTTTCTTGAATATTTCTCAAATACCCCTAAGGGTACTTTGGAGTACTGTCCGGTGTGACATTTTGTTTTTTAGGCCGCAGGCAGGCAGGATATTCAACCTGCAACCACTGTACATGGGGCGCACGCTCTACCGGGTGAGCTACCCAGGCACCCCCGGTATGACATTTTCTCATGCATATATTAAATGATTATACTATAATGCATTTAGTGATTATTCTAAACCTATTGAAATGTAGGTTGGCATAGCAAGTGTTTTTCAGTGTCAAGTCGTTTTTATTTCCATAGCATGTTTAAAACGACAGGAGTTGACCCAAAGTGCTTTCCAGTCGAGGCAGATGGTTCAAGATCGGCCTTAATACAGATAAACATCGTAGAGATGACGATACAAAATGTATTGTATATCAACTGTGCGACCAAAGTCAACAGATTAAAAGTCAATAGATTAAAAAGCAGCGTAGGGAATTAAAAATACTCAAATAGTCAAGAGAGGACTTAAGAAAAGCCGAGCTGCCACGAAATAAACTAAAAGCGAGTGAAAAAGGCAGGGTCTTTGATTTTAATCTTTCAATTGTGGAACAATTGAAAATTGCGCTGTGACTCATTATATATAGGCTGTGTTATATACAGCGCAATGTTGTGCGCTGTTCAGGGGGGTAGTTGGCTAACAAAATATTTCAAAAGGGGTAAATTATTGGAAAAAGTTTGAGAAGCACTGTCCTAAAGTAATAAACACAAGAAATGCTGCAGCAGCTTTTAAAGAGTAAGATTGTAAAAACTGTATTTCAGAAAGTAGAAAATGAGGATGTTCGTTGTGCAACATAAACACACAAAACAATGCTGACCCTGATCAGTGATGTTTGGTGGCTTATCTGCAGCGGTCATAGTGGCAGACAGTGATAGTAATCTCCCATAATCCTTTGCTGGCTATATCTACAGATGAGTGAGAGCGCTGTTGTTAAAGCCCCTTATATCCCGACACAAGACCACCCACAGTGACAGGTCACACGCACAGGCTCAAATAAACTGTTCATGTTGTCGCTCCAGCAGATTGTGTGTGGGTGTGTGTGTCTGCAAACTGAAGCTTTTTACTTTAAAGATGCACTAATTTATTTATCTTTAAACTTACAATAAAACAAATGACAGCAATGGGAAAGGTGTTGCTCATAGTGCTCCACGAGGCTTTTTTTTTTCCTTCATGTACAGTATGTTTATTAAATTTTCAAATATGACAGAAACAAACATAACCTGCTTACAACATTAACATACATTTGGCTCACACACATTTAAATTTGAATATATACAGGCGAGAGACGAGGCTTTTCTAAGCATCTTCCAGCTTGTTCTTTTTGATTTTGTTGGGGCATTTTTAGGCCTTTATTGACCGGACAGCTGAAGAAATGAAAGGAGAGAGAGGGGGGGGCAGGGGAGAATGACATGCAGCAAAGGGCCGTAGGTCGGAGTCGAACCTGGACCGCTGTGTCGTGGAGTAAACCTCTATATATGGGCGCCCGCTCTACCAACTGAGCTATCTGGGTGCCCCATCTTCCAGCTTCCTGTTTTGGTTTCAAACCATAGTCGGTGTATAAAGATGGAGGACACGTCTCCACTTCCTCCCGCTGTACAAAGTGAAGCCAAAATCTCAAAACGAGAATTGTGTCGAACATTACTTGTGCAACATCTTCTATGAAGCTTTAAACTTTGGAGCGTATAGGTTTAACAAGTCTCATTCTCTAACAGATTTGATTGTAGATGTACATGATTCCTAAAAAAGAAACCTCTTGAAATACGTGTGATGTCCTTTACATAAATAAATACATTTGCACCATAAATTGATGCCTAAAAAGTCACCAGAATGCAGGAAATAAAGTGTTAAAATTTGATGTGAAAGGAGAACCCCCAGACCCCAAGTTACAATGTCAGTCCCCTGCTCCGTATCCTATCCACCAATCACAGCGTCTCTCAGATGAAAACTCCTCTTTTAGTGACCCACCCAACCATCCCCCCACTTAGTGCATGATGCATCTCCAATATTTACCCGTGTTTTACCTCTCCTCTGGTTATGTAACGGTTTAGAAAGAGTTTTTTAAGGTCTGGTAGAATGAATCTGTCTCTGTTTGTTAAGCCAGGTCATTTCGATAGCCAGGCCCAGGCCTACTAATTCATGTTTAGGCCTCGGCTACTAGACAGGTGGCATTGATTCTTAATTTCCCACGAAGCTGATCGCGGTTACGTGCCAGTTCAACTTCTCATCTCCAATCCTATCTGTATCTGTGAGAAGTGGCGCAGTCCCGAGTTGAAAGATGGCCTACTTTACGGCTTTGTTATCGAGTTAATAGCCGTGTGTGTTCGTGTCGGCCGCTGTCCATTTCCTAAGGTTTTGAAATGCAAAACATTTTTTGAACTACTTTATTTTTTTAAAGGGCCTGCGCCTGTGAGCCCCCACAGAGCAAAACATAAATCGGCGCCTATGGTTACAATGTGTCTGCCCCAATGTTGGAACCAAACCTACGCCCTTGTCTAAAGTTATTATCAAACCAACAGAAGAACATTTACTCAATTATATGACATGCATTGAGTGATAGCAGTAGCATAGAACAGTTGAAGGCATGAAAGGCTTTGGAGACTGGAGCCCCAGAAGCCACCCCTTGCTCCGCCCCTGCTGCCACTTTGTAAATGCACAGATCAGGGTGAATAACAGCTGAAACTGAAGAGGAGTCTGGTGCAGCAGTCTGGTGCAGCAGTGGCAGTGATGCAACGTGCCCTTGCCCTCTCCTTTTAACCTCCGGAGGGATTGTTTCTCTCCGTGCAGCTCCACCGATGATATTAAGCTGCGATGAGACTTTTCATTTGTCAGCATTTGCCTGCGGACATCAGATGTGGTCTTTAAGGCTCGGGACCTGATAAGACGCGACAGGATGAGGTTAATCTACCTCCAGTGGTTAATGTGTTTGCTCGCCAAGACTTAACCGGATTACCTACCCAGCCTTGGATCACATAGATCCAATGTCTTTCAACAATAACGGCACAGTTTAAGACATTATTCTTACTGAGCGCTAATCGATTAATCAATAAGATGTTCCTCAGAAAACCATTTTTAAATTAAAACATTTGTGAGTTTAAGCTTCTTACATGTGAAGATTTGCGGCTTTTCTATGTTTTCAATCGTAAAATTTACATTTGGGGGTTTTAAACTGTTGGTTGGACAATTTTTTTTTTTTAATACTATTTTCTGACGCAACAAAATGTAATAGCCAGATTAATCAACAATGAAAATAATTGTTAGTTGCAGCCCTGTTCTTATTCCAAATCTAAATGTCTTATCGGTTATGTTATATAATATTCCTGTATTTTAATTGTCTGTTTGCCTCATTGTGTCCTAACGGTGCAATCATCCTAGTTCAAACATGTAAAGCACTTTGTCTTGAAAAGAGTGCTGTATGAATATGTTACAGAAAAATGTAACTCTGCAAAAAGCTTGTTCATAGTAATGCATAATATCTAAACACAGACTTTATCCTCCGTTCTGTTGTGCCGCTCCTTTCCCTCGGCACGCTTCATTTGCATCTGAGCATGTGCAGAAAAGTCCCAGGATCAAGGTGGGTTATAGGAGTTGGCGTGCGGTCCCTTTACCTGGCGCTCCTGTTTTAGCTTCCCAGTGGGATCAGCTCTGCTCCAGCAGCGTGGGCTTGATTATTCTCCGTCAGCTCTGCTGATGTAGGCGGCGGCTGAACTGGGAAAGATGCACTCTGGCTGCAACTGAAAGTGTGTTATTGTCACATTATCCCTTCGCCAAATAAAACCTCAACAGGCAGCAGGGGAGGAAGTATTTAGATCTTCTACTTCATTAAAAGTACTAATACTACACTGTAAAAATACTCTATTATAAGTCAAAGTCCTGCATTTAAAACCTTAAAGTATTTCCAGCAAAATGTACTTAATTAAGTGGATTAATCAGCTGATTATTTTCTCGAGTTATCGATCGGATTGATTGTTTGGTTTGTAAAATTTTTCAAAAGTAGTCTCAGTGTTTGTAGTCCAAAATGTCAAAATGACTAGATAGATGTGAAGTAACTAAAAGGAAAAGCAGCAAGTCTAAACATTTGAGGAGCTGGAATCTGACTGTTTTTGTATTTTTACAGTTGCCGTGGATTTTCTGTCAATCAATTAATCAACCAATCGTTTCAGCTGCACTCGTTTAAATGGTTGGGTAGTTCAATTCTTTTTTCTCCTATCCCAGAATGCATCTGTGACGTAGCCAGACCTATCTCCACAGCACTGTGGAGCAGTATTGTAGTGGGTATACTATACTGTATATAAATATATTGGCCTATATATGTGGGCCAGAATCTGCCTTTGGGGGAGGAGGGCATATCATAGTGGGGGGGTCTGGCTGTCCTCCCCAAGGGTTATTTTGAGCATCAAAGACTTCATTTCCTGCATTTGGATAACTTTTATTCACCAATTTACGGTCGAAATACCTTTTTTATTTAGCCTATGCGAAGAAGAAAAACACAGATGCCAATTCAAAATATATCAAAATTATAATGGAGAGTATGTTGTTGTGTGTCATTGGGCATTTTTAAGTGGGTATATGGAAATCCTGGAGCTTTCTTAGTGGGTATACTGCGTATACTTGTGTATCACGTAGACTACACCGCTGGTGTGGACTTAGGTCTGGCAACGTGAGACCATATTTTACAAACTCTTCACAGGTTTTATGCAAAAATCGTCATGTAGCTAAAGCTGTCAGACAAATGAAGTGGAGGAGAAGTATAAAGTGAAATGGAAAGAAAACACTCAAGTGAAATTCAATTAACTCAAATACACAGAACTTGAGTAGATGTACTCATTACATTGTTACATTCCATCGCTGTGAGCAGGTCACTGCAGAGTCTGTTAGACTTCATCACAGTGAACTGATGCTAAGCTGCCTAACAGATTAGAGCGCCGTGGTCTGCGTGGGACATTGTGTCTTTTGAGTGTGTGTGTGTGTGTGTGTGTGTGTGTGTGTGGGTTATCTGTTATGTGATGTCCATGAGGTGTTGCATGTTTCTGGCCCTGAACTCAGCCAGACCTCCACCTGACCCTGTGACTGCAGGGCGGAGCGGCAGGGCAGTGTCTCCGGCTCCAATCTCGCCAACGTGGAGGCGACCCAACCCAATCTATCACCACATCGTGCACAGGGAACATAAGTGAGAGGCAAAACTCTGTGGCAGCTTGTCTTAAAAACACTCATAACATCTGTCCACACACACACACACACACACACACACACACACACACACACACACACACACACACACGACTGAAAGCAAACAGATGTGCGTTCAGGCTGGATGACAGTTTCGTTGTCTCCTGAAGCATATCCTCACTTTACAGAAATAGAAACTTCTGCTTTTGTCGTGTGTGTGTGTGACATTTCTGTAACGCCCTCATTTGTCTAAATTCATAGTTAGAAAAAAAAGGATATCTATACGTACGCCTCACAGCCGGGTTTAGCGAATTAGTCCTTAAAGGGTGTGTTATATTTGGATCCTTTTTTTAATAAAAAAAAAACAATCTGAAATAAACACCTGCTATTTAATCAGGAGTGAAGAAACTAGAAAATATTCACATTTAAGAAGCTGGAGTCAGAAAAAATAACCCAAACCAAATAACTGATTGTTTAAAAAAAAAAAATCTAAATTGTTGGCGTTTAATGTAACAGTTGACAAGTAATCAATTCATCTTTTTCCCCTTTATTTGATAGTGTCAGCGGATAGACCAGAAAGGTGGGAGAGAGATGGGGGATGACCCGCAGCAAAGGGCAGCAGGTCGGATTCGAACCCGTGCAGCTGCAAAGGACTGCGCCTATGGGGCGCGCACTCTTACTGGGTGAGCAAGAGGAAATAAATTTGTCTTTAAAGCTAATTTTTAGTGGGAATTTTAGGCCTTTTATTTGACAGGACAGCTGAAGACATGAAAGAAGAGAGAGGGGGGGGGGGAATGACATGCAACAAAGGGCCACAGGTCCGAATTGAACCTTGGCTCGCTGCATAGAGGAGTAAACCTCTACATATATGGGCGCGCGCTCTACCAACTGAGCTATGCGGGCACTCGAGTAATCGATTAATCTTTGCAGCTCTTGTCACTTTAAGTCAATTACAGTACCTCCTAACTTGTTTTTAATTGCTCTTGTGTTTACATTGACCCTTTTGCTATATATACACCACTTATTTTATTGTATTTGTACTTCTCTATCTGTAATCTGTCCTGTGCTGCGGCAACACCTGAAATTCCCCTCTGGGGATCAATAAAGGTTTATTTATCGTATCTTATCTTAGAGTGGGAACGCAGATTGCTGAAGCCTAACATTTAGCTTTTAGGAATTTTTATCGTCCGTCACTGAAAGTGCTTTAAGAAGAGATTTCTTCATGACCAGTTTGGACAGGAGGAACGGTTAACAACCTGTAACACACAAAAACCATCAGAATCAGCTTTATTTGCTTTTGGATTAATACAATGCTCACAATGTGCTCACTCATGCAAAACAAACAATATATACACACTATAAACAGAACCAATATAGACAGGTTGAGGCAGCAGTGCAATAAAGTGTGCAGGAGTAAATTATTTTTATGATCAATTATTATTTTAATTATGGAGCGTAGTGCAAAGGATGCTGTAATAAATAAGTATTATGTTATTATATAAGTATTTTATATTACAATATGAACAGTATGAACAGCTCTGAAATAGAAAATGATGAATTAAAAAAAAGAAAATTACACTAACTATATGAGTATTAAGAATCTGTCACTTTCAAAGCACTTCTCAAAACCTGCATCTTTAGAATAGCATTCACCCTATAATATAATAATAATAATAATAATAATAATAATAATAATAATAATAATAATAATAATAATAATCATGTTTCACTTGTTTAATTTGCTTGTTTTTATGTTTTGCGTTGTATTGCTTACCCTGCTGTTATTGTACTTACTATGGTGTTCTGGTAAAGTGTCTTTGAGCAGTTAGAAAAAACGCTATATAAATAAAATGTATTATTATTATTATTATTATTATTATTACTACATCTAAAATGGAGGTCACTCCAACGCACCGGTCATGCTGTGATGTTACCCTTTCAACTTTTGGCCCCCACCTCACGCGCTCCTGCGCACCTGCACTCCAAGTAGGGGCGTTCCTCGGCTCGTGCGCTCCTGGGATGAGGCGCGAGGCGCAGCGAGGGCAGACAGGCAGTGCTCGCAGCGGGCTGCAGGCAGCGACCTGTCTCTTTAAGTCGGTGTCAAAGCCGATTACCGCTGATCTCCGCCGTGATTCGGTTTGCACCGTCTGTTCCCTCAGTCTATTTCTGTCTCCGCGGTGCTGCCGGGACGACGAGCTTTCTTCTTTTTTGATACGTTTCCGTCGCTCAGGTAGAGTAACGACCGAGGGCTCGAGCACTAGCTAACTCCTTGCCAAAAGTTTGGAGCACAGGAGCGTCGTGGGGTGTTCCCTGCGGGCTTTGCTTTGTGAGAAAGCCCCGACGTTAAAGCCCCAGTTTGCCGGTGAGCTGAGTGTCTTTCCAACTTTTTTCTACCGCGGTAAGCCTGGATTACTTTCCCTGCTACCGGACATATATGAACCGCTTTCTCTCTGCTCATAACGCCAGTGACAGAAAACCGGGAGATGCAGTGATGCCTCGGGTTACTGTTTGAAGTTGGCACCAAAATTAAAAATAAAAACCCAAATCCGGTTGGACATAAGATGCAGAAGGGCGTGCGGTACAACGAGGGCCACGCTCTGTATCTGTCGGTGGTTGCGCGTAAAGAGGGCTCCAAGCGCGGCTTCCTGAGCAAGAAGACCACGGAGATCAGCCGCTGGACCGAGAAGTACTTCGCTCTCTACCAGAACGTGCTCTTCTACTTTGAGAACGACCAGAGCACGAGGCCCTCCGGGATATACCTACTGGAGGGATGCACGTGCGAGCGGGCACCTGCACCCAAGGTCTCCGCCATCAGCAAGGAGCCCATGGAGAAACAGCAGGTGAGTCCCGCTGAGCTGTAACTGAGTGAGGCAGGGCTGCGGCGAGGCAATGCAATCTTGCAGGAAATCTCATTTTAACACAATATTTCTGAAAAATAAGTATTAAAATCGTACAAAAATGACGACAAAGTCCCATCACAAGTCTGTAAATGTCTTGTTTTGCCTGACTAACAGTCTCTAACCCCTAATATTAAGTTGGAGGTGGAGAAAGATCCCATTTAAACCAGTTAAAAGTTTACATTAGTTTAAAGAATGGAGGCTGCTGGTTCCTTTTTCATTAATAATTCCACCTGAAGCTTCATTTTGGTGATTTTTTTTTTCATCCATGAATCATTAATCATGTTGAGTATGCAACATGCATGGTTTCATTATTTGTACACAAACTCTGCTGCAAGTTTGTCTTGCATTGGGTCAATTTTAACAGAATGACAGGACAAATGACACCAGGCTCATACAAAAGCATACACATCTTTAGTGATAATCACTCAAAATATTAGTTAGGTTTGTACAAAAATACAGCAGAAAAATTCAAGGAACAAATCTCTCACACAGTACAGTAATGTAAAGTGACTTCACTTGCTCATAAAAATGCACTCTTGCATAAAATGTTATGTCAACACAATATTTCTGATGTAAATAAACACAACAGTGCATAGTCGATCATAACTGGCTGGGGCAATGAAGTCAAAGTTTAAATTCTGTGGCAAGCAAATATTAGTTTTTAACAGTTTTATCTTTCAACCTGACCTTTGTCCATCAAAAAAACAGATTCAGCAACTGCACAGGCTATTTCTTGCTTAACGTGTTTTCCGAAACACGTTTCGTGAACCATTTTCGTAAAATACGAGATTGTATTCCGAACGTGCCGCCATTATAGTCGGCTTTGAAATTCGGGAGAAGCCAGACCCACGTGACGCGTTCGTCATTTCCGTTTTTAATTTCGGCAACAATACAGAGTTGCGCCGCCTGCTGTTATGGAGACGTATTACGTCTCGCACACGTGCAGAACGTACGCTCAAGTCGGCGTGGGTTCCGAGACACTTTTTGGACCTCGGGAAGGATGATCAGTCCGACTGGCTTTTCTGTCGGCTGTCGGGTTGGTGTGTCAGAGCTTTTAAGGAAACGCAAGCAAATATTTGTTCTTGAAATGTAAGCCTACATGATTCCTAAACAAACATCCCAAATGCCGAAAGTTTGGAACAACACTGGAGATGAATGAATTTATAATATTTACATTTAATAAAGACATTAGCATGGCCAAATTGTTGCATACAAATTCAACAAAATGCAGGAAATGGAAGTGTCTGGCATCGTAGATGGGGATCTCACCCCCACACCTCCCCCCCAATGTTGAACCCAAAGTTGCGCCCTGCAACCAATGAACAGTCTTCATTCTATAAAAGTCAGAGAATGATGAAAAAGTCCCATCACAAGTTCCCAGAGCCCATGGCGCCGTCTTTAACTGTCTTGTTTTGCTTGACTAACCTGACCAACAATCTAAAACCCCTAAATATGAAGTTGGAGGTGGAGAGAGATCCCAGTTAAACCAGTTAAATGTTTACACACAGATTAACAATGGAGGCTTTTTAATTTATAATCTCTCGGGAGCTTTATTTGGGCTTGTTTTAACTTTTCTATGCATTAACTTCTGTCTTAGTTTCACCTTTTGTAAACAGTCTTTACTCCACATGCATGGTCTCATCATTTCAGAACAAACTCGGCTGCATGTCTGACCCTCATTTTGGTTTTTATTTATTTAACAAAGTCAAAAGCAGCCAGGAACCCAACGTACATGAAAAATGACACAGGCTACTATTATTATTATTATTATTATTATTATTGCATACAAATGTTACTAATAAGCACACAAAATATTATTATTGAACAGTGAAAGGTTGTAAAATAAATGTTTCACTATTAATACACAAATGCAGCAGAAAGAAATCTACTATCATACAGCCTGTTTACGTGCAAAGTGAGTTGTTACTGTGACTTGTTCATTGACGGTCTCCAGTCCGACCTCGTAAATCTCTCAAATGTTGAATAATTCAGTTTAAAAAATGTTGTTATGGTCTACAAACTACTGTGTGGAAGCCCCACATCAGCAGCTTGTCGCTACACAATATATAAATAATTATACTGCTATAAATAAAGCACTGTGTGTGTGTGTGTGTGTGTGTGTGTGTGTGTGTGTGTGTGTGTGTGTGTGTGTGTGTGTGTGTGTGTGTGTGTGTGTGTGTGTGTGTGTGTGTGTGTGTGTGTGTGTGTGTTATCAAAATGAAGGCCAAGTTTGAAAATGGGTGTGGGATGAGCAAGGGCGCGGGAAGTGGGGGTGGTAGGATACATAAGAGCCCCCACTCTAGTTTGCTTCGAACACAAAACTACTTTGCACATCTATTACATGAGAGAGGTGCGTAGCTTTCTCATGAACGGGTTTGCATGATATCGTACGAAAACGTATGCACAACAATTCTTATCTTACTGCTGGTCTTGTGGAGACCGGTCACAGGACCGTTAAGTTAACCGTCCTTTACAGTTAAATTTTGCCGACAGAAGGTGACTGTGAGCCGGGTACGGAGCACCGTGAGGCGACTGTCCTTTCAGCGGCCGTTGCAGATACAGAGGCTTGCAAAAGTAATCCTAACCTTTCCACATTTTGTTACATTAGAACCACAAATTTAAATGTATTTCATTGGGATTTTATGTGAATATAGACCAACACAAAGCGCCGCATAATTGTGAAGTGGAAGGAAAATGATACATGATTTTCAAATTATTTTACAGATGATAAAAAAACTGAAAAGTGTGGCGTGCAAAAGTATTCAGCCCCCTTTACTCTGAGAGCCCTAAATAAAATCCAGTGCAACCAATTGCCTTCGGAAGTCACCTAATTAGTAAATAGAGTCCACCTGTGTGTAATCTAATCTCAGTATGAGTACAGCTGTTGTGTGAAGGCCTCAGAGGTTCAGCGGAATAAAAGTGAAACCTCATGCGGCGACGGCAGTTAGTTTAGGCACCAAAACGATCAGTTAAGATTGGGGAAAAAAAAGATTGTAATTTGGATTAAAATGCGTCCCCTTAAGTACTCCGGGACACAATACGCGTTCCCTGGCTGATAGTCTTGTGTTTTTCCCCGGGACTTGAACTACGCTCCCCCGCTTTGACATTTTTTGCTGAAAAATAGCTCAACTTGATCCTCCCATCTTTTGTTTAAACTGACAGAGAAACTTGTACACAATGTGCACAACTTCCATGTTTAGCGGTAGAAGACATAGACCGGAACATTTATTGCACACATCATACGTTTTATTTAATATAGCACCTTTTACAAAGTCACAAAGTGCTTCACATGAGAAAAAAATGGTTTAAAAACAAAAGACCCAATAACTGTAAAATGGACAAGCAAAAAAAGAATAAAATAATAGAAACAAAAATTGTCAACTGGTAAAATAAAAATGTACATTGCTGTGATATCCTGGACCCACATCCAGATGTCGGGTCTGGGAACTCCCCATTAGCAGGGCTCAATCCGAGGGGTGGGATAAACAGTTGTCTTTCAAAATCCCTCTGCATGCGATAGGATAGCGCTAAAACCAATCAGAGCAACGCTAGTTGATAGATTCAACTTTAAACTCTGAACACATCTTCCTTTTTTAAGGACTTGAGTGCCGTTCTTTGTTTTCTCAAAGAAAAGCTGAACTCCAAGTCTTCCAGAGTCACGGCCAAAGCTGATTCCCAAGACCTCTGTTCCCACCAGCAGCAGCCATGTGCCCATCCCCCGACTCTATACACGATTTGATTGGCCCGGCCAGAGTTTGGTTTTTCCAGCTCACAAGCCAACGAAGAGTTGCTAGACCCCCCCAGCTGCAAATTACATTTGCTGCTGCTAGGATGCATCTAGATTTCTAGACTACCTGGACTCTGTAATGTGTTGAAAATAACACATCCTTTACAGAAAGAGTCCCGTGTAATGAGGTAGACATAAAAAGCCTGATGCTATTGATGATTTAATTGTAAACCGAATGAGATTAGGAAAATATTTGTTCTGGGAAAGCTAATTTTAAATGACCCATATTCCAGTTTTTGCAGCTGCGGGGTCTGAAGATGTTTCATCCCATCAGCAGCTGGCGTCATGTAGACGAGTGGTTATTTTGTAAACTATAAAAGCTCATTTTCTGCTCCACATACTGTCCACAGATCCTGTATGGATACAGTTCATTTCATTTTCATACAAACTGGATTACGTTGGTTTAATCTAATCTCATCGATACGCAGGTAATCTGTCGCTGCCTGACTCTCTGTCATCACTCCACATGTTTATGAGGCAGAATAAAAGCAGACATGTTGTATTCACAGCTTTAATGTGGCGACAATTAGTGTTCACACGCTCCAGTGGGGTGAGAATCTGCTGAAACACCATGAAGACTTGCTGTTATTACATTGTAAAGCTCAGCCTGTCAGAATCCCTCCACATGTTGACCTTTGGGCTTAAGGGGCTGTGTGGATATTATTAGGGGCTGTCAGAAAAAGGCTTTTGTAACATTACATAGTTTGTCCTCCATACAGCAAGGACAATTTTATTCTTAAGTACTTTTTTTTTAGGGCTTCCCCCTTTTAAGTAGTTTAGTCAATTAAAGGCCTTTTTTTCAGTAGCTGCAGCCGAGCTGGCGCGCACAAATGTGATGTCATGAGAGCACCGTAACTGTTTATACTTTCGCGTGGTGGTTGCTACTCTAGTTGCAGTTTTCTCCTAAACAGAGAGGGTGCTAATGAGGAAAGGCTACCGACTTTGCTATTTCTACGGACAAGAAGAAAAAGGTAAAGAATGGCAGAACTGGCAGCAGCATTGCAGTCAATGCTTTGATTTGATTGGAAGAGCTCATCTTAACCCAGTAAGTTTACAAGACAGTCTTGCAGTCACTCAGAGTGCTGGCATCCGGTTACTCTCTAGCTCGTTCAGGCTTCCTGTTTCCGATTTGTCGTGTGCTGCTGAAAAAAATAGTGTTGCACGATAGCTGCCAGTCAAGACTAAGCTTGTTATCCGACCAGCCGCGACACAACGCGCTCCAGAAGCATGCGAGAAGCGGCTCTCAACTAAAAATATGCGTGCCGCGGGGCGTTCAAGGAACAGAATGCTTGACAAAGAGTCGGGCAGGCAAAACGCTCGGCTTCGGACGCTCCCGGTGTGGTACGACGCATGGCGGACGACGAAACAAAACCGGAACGATAAACTCACGAGTTTAGTCGACTAAGAGTTTCTTTAATCGAGGACAGCCGTACATTTAAGATTTAAGAGATCGTCAACAATAAAGGTGTAATTACTATCAGGGCTGTACCTTTCACATTCAAAGCTTCTCTTGAGGTTTTCGGGTGAATTTAGCTCATGTGTTTGTGGGGCGACAGAAAAAAAACAACTAATTCGTCCAATCGCCCCAACGCTAGCTATGAATGGAGCTGTGAATTATTCGGTAGTCCTCCTAATGTGAAAAATAGTCTTGAATATCAACATCGAAATCGGCCTCAGAAATGCAGGATCTATTTAACTTTAAAAGCAGAACAGTAACAGTAAAAATAATCCTGAAATATGGAGGTAACATGGCTTTTATAAAACCTCCCTTTTTATTGTTGTTGAAGAGAGGGTAGTCTGACAGGAGAGGCTCTCTTATTCTTTCTTATCTCAGTTATATTTAATTTCAGCCTTCCCCTGGTGAAGTCTGTTATATAAAACAGAGATTAAATAGTTCTGTTGTGCACCACAGGTCATAAAGGTGCAATATACAGAGGACAACAATCCTGTCTCTGTGTCAGAGCTTTATTGTCCTCCTTTTTCCTGCTGAGAAACGCTCACATGGTTGCTCGTCTGCAGATAACAAGAGTTTTCGGTCATATTGCTCGAAAGAGGATTTTTTTGGGGGCTTTTCCGCCTTTATTTGACAGGACAGCTAGGTGAAAAAGGGGAGATAGTGGGGGAAGACATGCAGGAAATCGTCACAGGTCGAATTCGAACCCTGGAACTCTGCGTCGTGGCACAAACCTCAAAGAACGCGTGCGCCTGCTCTACCCACTGACCCAACCTGGCCACGAGGAGGGCAGCTTTTACTCCAAAAACCAAATCACATAATGGTATCTGTAATTTTAAGCTGCAACTTGCTTTTCAGGTTGTCGTAGTTGCAAAACCTTTGTTTACTTACATTGTTCACTGGCCTTTGAAAGGACACGTTTCTTTGTATACGAGAGGTTGTGTTGTTGGATGGGGGTCTAACGGCTCACCAGAGAATCCTGTTGTCAAACACACCGCTATCATTAGCAGGATGCAGAGGACAGCGCTCTGTCATCTGTTACGAACACTTTAACATGCACACTGGCACAGTTTGTGTGTGCTCTGTTTAATGTCATGTATCATAATAGGACATGCAGGGCGAGTATCGTTGCTTGTAGAAGTTCTTCCTCTTACCTTCATGTAGTTATCAGGACTCATATTTTTGCCATGCACCTTATCACCTTGTTGTAAAACCTAATTTTCTTAAAACAAGTGAAACAAATCGGCAAATGCAGTACAAATATTTCAATCGGTTTCCAAAAGAAATAAAGAAGTTGCTCAAAGTAAATGTATCTTGAAATAAAGACAGAAAAGTACTGAACTAGAACGATGAAAAACTAAATTTGACTTTAGACAATAAGTTGATTTGCAATGGGAGCTTCTTTCCTTCTTTCTGTTCCGCCATAGCGAACCTTTAACTCACAGTAGTGGTGTGCGCTACTGCAATATTTGGTATCCATCTGATACCAAGTAAATACAGGGCCAGTATCACCGATACGATACCAATACTTTTTAATAATTAAGGTGGATGCATCATCAAATTGATTAATCAGAATACATTTTAATGACCTTTTATTAATTATTTTTACATAATTATTAATTAGTTAAATCCCAGGACAGAATTTTCATATGCTTGTATAAAGTTGTTGTGTTACCACTGTATCTTACAGCCTTTTTACAAATTATACAGCTTTCCGTTGTTTTATTTTTGGCATGAAAATATAGCCCCACGATGCTCCTCTTCCTCTCTGCCGTTCCTTTGCTCTGTCCTGCTTGTGTGTGTGGTGCTGGCTGCCGCCAGGCCTGGCTGCTTGCTGGCTTGTTTGCCTGGTGTGCTGAGTCACGTGACGGTACAACATACTGTAAAATCACAAGAGGGGGGAGGAGGAGCAAAGTGTGCCTGCTCCGCGCTGCGACAGGAGCAGCACCGCAGCAGTGCACACTGGAGGGAAACTGAAACTTGGATCGATCCGTCCACCACTAACTCACAAGACTGATCAGATAGAATCATTGCATTAATTTGTCTTCGTCTCATTGCCAACACTAGCTGACATAATGCGAGTATCATTGGATGCTCACAGCATCCCGATCCTCTGGATAAAGGTGTGTCATTACTCCAGTGCCTAAGAAAGCCTGTCCATCTGAGAACGACGACTTCAGACCAACATTTTTAACTTCAATTGTGGTAAAATGTTTGGCAAAATATTTGGTCTCCTTGTTAAACACCAATATAAACCCACTGTTGGATCCTTTCCAATTTGCCTATAGACACAGAAAAGCACTGACGTTGCTGTGAACAATGTCACCTATTTAATTTTCAAACATTTGGAGTACCGTAAAGCATACGCACGTTTACTTATTGATCTTAGCTCAGCCTTTAACACAATACAGTCTTACCTCCTGATCCAAAAAAATGAAGCTGCTGAGTGTTAACCCCTTCATTACCAAATGGTACCATTCCTTTTTAACTGAGCGTACCCAACTTGTGAAGGTCAACAACGCCCTCTCCGAGCCTAAACTAATTAGTATAGGTGCCCCTCAGGACAGTGTGAGCTCCCCAGTGCTCTTCACATTATACAGAGTGTGTGAGCATCCACCCAAACAACTATATATTTAAATTCTCCGACGATACGGTTATCCTTAGCCTTATGCATACAAATATAGAAAATACAGAGCCCTCATATTACCAAGCTGAGATCAATAACTTGGTACAGTGGTATGATGCCAACCACCTCATTCTGAATAAGATGAAGACGGAGGAGATTGTATTCAACCCAAAAACAATAGGCGACCACAGCCCCTCAGTTATCCATAACACCCCGATCAAACAGGTTCGCTCCTATAGGTTCTTGGGGATCAACTTTGACAACATGCTCACCTGTCAAACCCATGTTGATAGCCTGTGCTCCAGATTCCAGCAGAGATTATACTTCCTGAGAAGGCTAAGACTGTACGGTGTGGACAGAAACTAATGTTTTTATTCTATCAGGCAGTATTGGAAAGTCTGATCAAATACGGAATACAGGCATGGCATGGGAATCTATCCGTACCATCTAAATCTAAACACAACTCCCAAAGACTGCATGAAAATAATAGGTAGGGAAGAACGCAGACCTGTCCAAACAACCTACGAGCAGTCAGCTCTAAGAGGTGCACAGAGAATTCTTGATGATCCATCCCGTGTCCTTCACTCTGAGTACGAGCTCTTACCATCAGGGAGAAGATACACGGTGCCTAGATGCAGACTTAATCTCTTTAACAATTCATTGTTCTCTGTTCCACCAGCCTTCTTAACAAAAGTCTGTTAAAAGACTTAAAACGTCCAGGGCTTGTAGATTACTAGTCACTGTTTGTAATGTATGCAGCATCATTGTGCCCAAAATGAATCCCCCGGGTCAAAAAAGTGTATCGTATCTACATGAAAGAACAGTTCAAACTTGCTCAATTGAACCAAATTCCTGAAAATCTCTTTCCATTTTTCTCTCTAGACGAGTTAGATGGCCATGTCAACTCTCTTTGTTTCTGCTTAGCAACCTCTACCTCTTGTACTACGTTTACTGAGTTAATTTGCTCCTAACCAGTTAATGTAATTGCACCCAATTTCTTTTTTTGCAACAATTTCAAAAGTTTGCTCAAAATTTGCTTGACAATTGGATGGAAATATGGCTACTGTTTCTAAATTACTTCAACCATACAGTCTCTTTGACACAGCTGTACTGCAGTTTCCTGTTTTTACCAGCTGACGTACAGCAACACCAGTATATCTGCAAGAAGCAAATGATTACGGATATATCCGCCTCGCCAATTTATTCAAATTAATTTTGAGCTGCAAATTACTTTTATATAAATTTTGATTAGTCGATTGCTTTCCGGATTAAGTAATTCAGTCCTCTCTTCTTGACCAACCAATGGTGTCTCTCTCTCTCTTAGGGTTTCTCTCTTAGTGTTAAAAACTTAAGAGTAAAAGAGGAGAGTTGAGCTGCAGTGTGACAGCTTGGCATTAGAGCCACGGGGTGGGCTGTCTGCTGGCTCACCAGCTACTGAACCAGAGTGGACAGCACAGCCGAGCTGCATTCAACACCCTCCAAAGAAGTCTGATAATAAGACTAAAGGTCGGGCTATGTTAGAAAAGAACCAGTTCAATGACGTTTTGTCAGAAAGCAAGTGTTTACAGCTCTGGAGGGAGGGAATGTCTGCTGTGGGAGAGCGACGGAGAGGAAGAGGCGAGTCAAACATTGGAATACGAGGATAGCGGTTGTACATAGAGCTGGGTGATATGGAGAAAATCGAATATCACTATTTCTGATCATATGCATTGATGCAGATATTGCGACGATGTTGTAGGGTTGACTATTGGTGCTTTCACAAGTATTTTCAAGTGGCTAAAGGCAAATAATAATATAGCTAGTAAGTCTGGTACTTGCTGTAATGTAGCCTTTAAAATCAGGAAAATAACAACACTAACGCCATATTATGATATCCAAAATCAAAGACGATATCCAGTCTCATATGGATATCAATATAATATATAGATATATTGCCCAGCCCTAGTTGTACACATGAAAAAAGACAAATTGTCGATTTAATTTTCTGCTTACTTCTTTCTTGATTAATTGTTATGGCTAACAATCAGAAATTCCTAAACTTCAAGGTGACTTAATCAAATGTTTTTGTTTTGTCTGACAGAGTCAAAACCCCCAAAATATTTAATAAACTGTACCGCAAAATGAAGCAAAAACAGCAGATTTTCATTTTACAAGCTGGAACCTTCAACTGTTTATCGATTAATTAATTGTCTTATCGACTAACCAGGGCTGTCCTAAATATCTCTTTTTGGGCTAAGAAGCTTCGGAGGGAGGTATCAAATACATTCAAAGCATGTATTGTCTTTTTTTCCTGGTTTTAAAGGCTGCATTACAGTGAAGTGATGTAATTTACTAGTGGTTTTATTATTTGCTGACATATTGTATCGTCATTGTGTTAATATTTTGTGAAAGCACCGGTAGTCAACCCTACAATATCGCTGCAATATCGGCATCAATGTATTTGGTTACAACAACAAACAGCGCTCCGTCTGGAATTACAAAAAAGTACAATTCATGTAGATGAATAAATGAACAATGTTGGATTACTATAACTGATTTTTAGGGTAATGCAGATCTACAAGACATATTTTACTAGAGCTACAGAAAAATAAAGTTGTGCGGTGACATCGTAATGTAGCTCTTCATGTACAGAGATGAAGCAGTTTATGTCAGAGGAAACGACAAATGCACGATACAGGCAGTCATTGTTTGATCTGGTCCTGATGAAAGCCACTGGAGGGTTAAATCTGAAGCAGGTTTCTAATGGAGCAAGTCAGACAAAATCTCAGAGAGCATCAAAGGACTCTGGTGAGATTGATAACCCGGCTCATTTGATGCCCACTCTCTTCACAGATACAACATAAATTATTCAATTGCCTGTATCTGTGGCCGCTCATTATGATTTTGTTCATTATAACATGACTGTAATCAGTGCATTGATCTCAATAAGTAAATATGATTCTTTGTTATTGTGAGTACAAGTCAAGATCTCATCCTCTTAAACCACCACCCTTAAAAACACGGAGTAAAGCAGTTTCACGTTAAAAATCAGTGTTTCTCTGACTCTGTTTGGCCTGTCAGTGGGACAGGCTGCGAGCCCAACGTTTGCTCAGCTTGTTACTCCGAGAACTTAAGATCCAGACGTCCGATGGCTAAAGTCCCTCATCTGGTTCAAATATAGAGTTAAAAACCACCACGATCTAAAAAAGTGTATCGCAAAAATGTGTCAAAAACTGGATAAAAGTCAATTTATGACAACCACAATGGTAGCATGTACAAAGGGGATTTGACGCCACTGATGGCCAACTGGGGCGCCCGGTAGCTCACCTGGTAGAGTGCGCCCCATATACGATTAGTACGGGTCCACTGTCCGCGACATTTCATTCGTTGTCTGTGTGCAGCCGTGCAATGCATTCTGGTAGCGTCGTGGCGATTTTGGAGAAGTGGGGCATCGAGTTGCCCACTCCTCATTTGCATAAAATGTAATCCAGGATACATTATGCAAATGACGAGCAGGCAGCTCGGCTCGCCACCTCAACAAGTCACGAAAATCATTTAAAGTGACTGTTGTCATTCTGAAATGAACACAGATTCAGCAGCTACATAGCCTATTTTTTTTTGCATAAAAGTTTTTCAGAAACCCATTTCGGTGAACTGAAGCCATTATGGTCTGTTCTGAAATCCGGGAGCAGACAGCCCCACGTGAAGCGTTCGTCCAATCCACGTGGCTTTAGGAAGGTGTAGCCGGTTTTCTTTGCTTGTCAGTGGTCAGTAAAGAGAAACTGATAACTGCTTGTGGCGAGCCCACTAGTGTGCAATGCTGGGAAGTGGGGGGGATCCCTGCCGTGAAAAAATGTGTATATGGACACGTACCATGAGGCGGAGTCCAACTCCCACCCGCGTCCCTTGCTGCATGTCATTCCCTCTCTCGCTCTCTTTCTCGCTTCTTTTCTGTCAATCTTCAGCTATACTATCTCATAATGGCAAGAAAAGCTCAAAGAATAATCTTAAACAGTGGGACACTGAACATTCGCCACCCAACCCTAGTGTAGGGCCGACATCGGCAGGCAGGATGCTGACTGCCGTTCACTTAGCGCCCACTCCCATCATTAATAACAAGGATTTTCTGTGAAAATTATACACAGTACCTTTTTAAGTAGTAACGTTTTCCAAATTCTTAGTAATCTCAGTCTGTTCTGCGTTTAAGTACAGTGAGAAGTCAATTGATTAAAGTAATTAAACTGAATTAGTGCTTTTATTTTGAAGGGTCGGACCACATGTGAAATCGTTTGTCATTTTTTTCCTTTTTCCTCTTCCTGCGTACAGTTTTGGCGTTATGCTAATGCTGCATTCCACTAAAGGCTACTCACACAGGCCCGTCCTGCCTGTTGATTTCTATGGTGAAGAGGGTTTATGTTGAAGTGGCTAATGTAGCTCATACAGGATGTTGAACATGTTTTGAAATACAGAATATGTGAGAGGAGATTTATTGAGACATTTTGGAGAGTCAAATAAAAACAAATGGAAACAAAAAGGAGGCGATCAGTGATGGACAACAAGATAATGGATGATATGATTAAAAAGGGAATATAATTTTAAGTGTGCTTGACACTTTTAGTATTTTCTCATATGTACATGTTTGACAGCTTTGCTCTTACGGTTACAGGAATATAAAACTGTTAGCGTCATTTAAAACCGAGGATTTAATGTCAAATCAAATTGAAATGAATAGAGTTGACATGTAATGCTGTCTGTTTGTGAGTTTGTAGCGAACATGTAGCGCTGCTCTGGGAGGCTGCTGTGCTCGACTAAGAATAGCATCCTTGCCAGTTATTTTGCCTGCAGTCACTGTCTGAATACCGAGTTAACACAACTGCACACAGACTCTAGTACACACTGCTGGTACCTGTGCTATTTGTAGCCTCCTTTAACTGTACTGTGAGGGGATCTGTCTGTCTTTCTCCGAATGTAATAGACGTTCTAAAGCCTTTCAAACGAGCCTGATTGACTTCTGTGTAAAAAGGTTTAGGTGTGGACATGTCCTGAAGCCTGGTGGATATTTTAAATCCTTTAGAAACTACAGCTGCTCTGTGTGTTTGTGTTCATGCATCAGTGACTTTACATAAGTGGTGTTAACATTGTCTCATAAATAAGCTATGTTTTTTACTTCATTAGAAACATAATGGTCTGTGGATCACCAAATGGTTAAAGTTGTGCACATACAGTAAACTACATGCAGATCTCACTGTTCTGTCAAAAAGATTAGTACAATATAGGGGTGTGAATCTTCACTGGTGTCACCATTCAATTATGATTATCCTGTGGATACAATGCGATATCACGATGCACCACCTCCTCAAATTTATTATATATTGCTATACATCAACCTATTCAAGCAGTCAGATATATATGAACTCCCATTTTTATTGTATCTGACACTTCCTGAATGTAGCAGAGTCTGAACACAGCAGACAAAAGGCAAAAACAAAAAAGCAGCAAATGAAAGATGATCGATCTTGGTCTGTCACTGCATCGATGCATAATCGTCATCATCGCGATGCATCGATGCTTTGATTAATTTCAACGCCCCTAGTACAATATAGAGAAGCACTGGAGAAGGGCACACTGCCACCAATATTTATGCAGACTTTCATAACTTTGATTCCTAAAAAAGGTAAAGACAGGAACATTTTGGCAAATAGATTAAATAAGGTTATTCAATTCATCCTTATCAGGTGGGGTTTTTTCGCGGGCGTAGCTCGTCAGATAATATCAGGTGTCTCATTAATATTGCATGGTCTGTAGCTAATTGCCGAAAAAGCGTTTGATATTGTTGAATGGTAGCCTAGAAATTTAGACGCACAGTCTTCTGGAGAGAAAAGAACAAAGAACGGTACAGAAATCCTTCTTAAAAAAGGAAAATGTGTTCGGAGTTTTGCCGACCGGATACGCAGAAGTTTAATCTTTAATCACCTAGCGTTGCTCTGATTGGTTGTAGCGCTATCCTATTGCGTTCAGAGGGAATTTGAAAGACAACAACAGTTTATCCCGCCCCTCCGATTGAGACCTGCCAATGGGGAGTTCCCAGACCCAACATCTGGATGTGGGTCTGGCTTGTCAGGCTAGTTGAATGGGGCTATATGTTTTAAAATTTTGGAAATGTATGGGTTTGGCAGCATTTTAATAAAGTGGATTAAGGTGCTGAATAAGCTCCCAGAGGCTGCGGTGCAAACTGTTAATTTTGGAATATTTTGCTCTTGGAAGGGAACTAGACGGGGCTCCCCTCTTTCTCCTTTGTTTTTTTTTTTAGCCTTAGAGCCTTTGGCAGCAGCCATAAGGGGGGAGACTTAATTCCTAGGTGTATTGGTAGGAGGTGTAGTGCACAAACTTATGCTTTTTGCGGATGATATATTACTGTTTGTGTCCGAACCTAGCAGATCAATACCCTGTCTACTCGGTATCATTGACTTTCTCAAAATTTTCGGGTTATAGGGTAAATTGGTCCAAGTCAGAAGCATTACCTTTAACAACTCAGAGGTTCCCCGTAAGAACCGTCCAATTAGGTGCATTTCAGTGGCCAAAGCAAGGTATCAGATATCTGGGTATCTTATTCCCTCCTCAGTTAAAAGACCTAGTTAAATTTTGATCCATTATTCTGGATATTCTAGATCCAAATCTCTTTTGATGTTAATAAATGGACTCCCAATCTCTTGATAGCAGTCTTGATGTTATAAAAATGGTTTGTGTTCCCAAGCTGAATTCCCTTATCCAATCTCTCCCTGTGGAGGAGGAGGTTCCCCTGTCATGTTTTAAATGGTTTGACAGGATAACAAAGACATTTATATGGAATGGTAAAAATAAAAACTGGCTATAATTTTTAATAAATTGAAAAGAAAGATTGATAGGAGGTTTGGGACCTTTTCTGTACATACTGTGCTATCGATACTTTTGTAGGTGTTTTATGTCCAGAGAAACATTGTCGTCAGATGATGGCCGATAGGTTTCTGAGATTGTATTTTGGCCAATACGTTAAGAAGGAACTCACATTTGTGTCCATGCACGTAGGGCTGGGCGATATGGAGGAAATCAGATATCACGATATTCTTGACCAAATACCTCAATGTCGATATTGCGACGATATTATCAAATGTCTGTAGCGGAGCGCTTCCAGGACTCAAAAAATTAGCTTGAGGTGCTCTTTGGATGGGATAAACATAATGTAGAAACAATAAGGAAACTCCAAGGCACTCTCTTTTAGAAAAGGTCAGGGAGTCAATCGATTGACTCCCTGACGAAGGCTTGTATGCCGAAACGCGTCGGGAGTACTTGAAGATTTATGATGACTAAGCCATAAATAAAGGCTTTGTATTTTTCTAAAAGAGAGTGCCTTGGAGTTTCCTTATTGGTTTCTACATTGCGACGATATGCTTTTACAAAATAGTTTACCAATGAAATTTAAGATAAAACCGCTAGAACAGTCAGTTCAGAAAAGGACATCACTCCACTGTAATGCAGCCTGTAAAACCAGGAAGACAACACTTTGCCATATTAGGATCTATCCATATTAGGATAGAACGATATCCAAAATCTAAGACGATATCCAGTTACAGATATCAATATAATATTGATATATTGCCCAGCCCTACGTGCATGCCAGACAGATGAGCTGATGATTTTGATGACTGGAGGAAGTGATGCCAAGTGCAGGGCAGGGCTTAAAGCTCCCTCTGTCTGTCTGTCTCCATCCCTGTCTGTCTCGGTCTCCTCTGTCTGTCTACCGGTCTGTCTCCATCCCTCTCTGTCTGTCTGTCTGTCTGTCTATCTCCCTTCTAGTCCGTCTCAGTCTCAGTCTCCTCTGTCTGTCTGTCTATCTCCATCCCTGTCTGTCTCAGTCTCCTCTGTCTGTCTCTCTATCTCCCTCCCTCCCTGTCTGTCTGTCTCCTCTGTCTGTCTGTCTTTCTATCTCCATCCCTGTCTGTCTCTGTCTCCTCTATCTGTCTGTCTGTCTCCAATCCCTGTCTGTCTCTGTCTCTCTATCTGTCTGTCTATCTCCCTCCCTGTCTGTCTCTGTCTGTCTGTCTGTCTTTCTATCTCCCTTCTAGTCTGTCTCAGTCTCCTCTGTCTGTCTTTCTATCTCCATCCCTGTCTGTCTCAGTCTCCTCTGTCTGTCTTTCTATCTCCATCCCTGTCTGTCTCAGTCTCCTCTGTCTGTCTATCTCCCTCCCTGTCTGTCTCTGTCTCCTCTATTTGTCTTTCTATCTCCATCCCTGTCTGTCTCTGTCTCCTCTGTCTGTCTATCTCCCTCCCTGTCTGTCTCAGTCTCCTCTATTTGTCTTTCTATCTCCCTCCCTCCCTGTCTCAGTCTCCTATTTGTCTTTCTATCTCCATCCCTGTCTGTCTCTGTCTCCTCTGTCTTTCTATCTCCCTCCCTGTCTGTCTCGGTCTCCTCTATTTGTCTTATTATCTCCCTCCCTGTCTGTCTCTGTCTCCTCTATCTGTCTGTCTATCTCCCTCCCTGTCTGTCTCGGTCTCCTCTATTTGTCTGTCTATCTCCCTCCCTGTCTGTCTCTGTCTCCTCTGTCTGTCTATCTCCCTCCCTGTCTGTCTCTGTCTCCTCTGTCTGTCTATCTCCCTCCCTCCCTGTCTCTGTCTCCTCTATTTGTCTTTCTATCTCCCTCCCTGTCTGTCTCGGTCTCCTCTATTTGTCTTTCTATCTCCCTCCCTGTCTGTCTCGGTCTCCTCTGTCTGTCTATCTCCCTCCCTGTCTGTCTCTGTCTCCTCTATTTGTCTTTCTATCTCCATCCCTGTCTGTCTCTGTCTCCTCTGTCTGTCTGTCTATCTCCCTGTCTGTCTGTCTCCTCTGTCTGTCTATCTCCCTCCCTGTCTGTCTCTGTCTCCTCTATTTGTCTTTCTATCTCCCTCCCTGTCTGTCTCTGTCTCCTCTGTCTGTCTATCTCCCTCCCTGTCTGTCTCTGTCTCCTCTATTTGTCTTTCTATTTCCATCCCTGTCTGTCTCTGTCTCCTCTGTCTGTCTGTCTCCCTCCCTGTCTGTCTGTCTCCCTCCCTGTCTCCCTCCCTCCCTGTCTGTCTCTGTCTCCTCTATTTGTCTTTCTATCTCCCTCGCTGTCTGTCTCGGTCTCCTCTATCTGTCTGTCTATCTCCCTCCCTGTCTGTCTCTGTCTCCTCTATTTGTCTTTCTATCTCCATCCCTGTCTGTCTCTGTCTCCTCTGTCTGTCTATCTCCCTCCCTGTCTATCTCTGTCTCCTCTATCTGTCTGTCTATCTCCATCCCTGTCTGTCTCGGTCTCCTCTATTTGTCTTTCTTTCTCCCTCCCTGTCTGTCTCGGTCTCCTCTATCTGTCTGTCTATCTCCCTCCCTGTCTGTCTCTGTCTCCTCTATTTGTCTTTCTATCTCCATCCCTGTCTGTCTCTGTCTCCTCTGTCTGTCTATCTCCCTCCCTGTCTGTCTTTGTCTCCTCTATTTGTCTTTCTATCTCCATCCCTGTCTGTCTCTGTCTCCTCTGTCTGTCTGTCTCCCTCCCTGTCTGTCTCTGTCTCCTCTATTTGTCTTTCTATCTCCCTCCCTGTCTGTCTCTGTCTCCTCTATCTGTCTTTCTATCTCCCTCCCTGTCTGTCTCTGTCTCCTCTATCTGTCTTTCTATCTCCCTCCCTGTCTATCTCTGTCTCCTCTATCTGTCTGTCTATCTCCATCCCTGTCTGTCTCGGTCTCCTCTATTTGTCTTTCTTTCTCCCTCCCTGTCTGTCTCGGTCTCCTCTATCTGTCTGTCTATCTCCCTCCCTGTCTGTCTCTGTCTCCTCTATTTGTCTTTCTATCTCCATCCCTGTCTGTCTCTGTCTCCTCTGTCTGTCTATCTCCCTCCCTGTCTGTCTCTGTCTCCTCTATTTGTCTTTCTATCTCCATCCCTGTCTGTCTCTGTCTCCTCTGTCTTTCTATCTCCCTCCCTGTCTGTCTCAGTCTCCTCTATTTGTCTGTCTATCTCCCTCCCTGTCTGTCTCTGTCTCCTCTGTCTGTTTATCTCCCTCCCTGTCTGTCTCTGTCTCCTCTGTCTGTCTATCTCCCTCCCTGTCTGTCTCTGTCTCCTCTATTTGTCTTTCTATCTCCCTCCCTGTCTGTCTCGGTCTCCTCTATTTGTCTTTCTATCTCCCTCCCTGTCTGTCTCTGTCTCCTCTGTCTGTCTATCTCCCTCCCTGTCTGTCTCTGTCTCCTCTATTTGTCTTTCTATCTCCCTCCCTGTCTGTCTCGGTCTCCTCTATCTGTCTGTCTATCTCCCTGTCTGTCTGTCTCTGTCTCCTCTGTCTGTCTATCTCCCTCCCTGTCTGTCTCTGTCTCCTCTATTTGTCTTTCTATCTCCCTCCCTGTCTGTCTCTGTCTCCTCTGTCTGTCTATCTCCCTCCCTGTCTGTCTCTGTCTCCTCTATTTGTCTTTCTATCTCCATCCCTGTCTGTCTCTGTCTCCTCTGTCTGTCTGTCTCCCTCCCTGTCTGTCTCTGTCTCCTCTATTTGTCTTTCTATCTCCCTCCCTGTCTGTCTCGGTCTCCTCTATTTGTCTTTCTATCTCCCTCCCTGTCTGTCTCGGTGTCCTCTATCTGTCTGTCTATCTCCCTGTCTGTCTGTCTCTGTCTCCTCTATTTGTCTTTTTATCTCCATCCCTGTCTGTCTCGGTCTCCTCTGTCTTTCTATCTCCATCCCTGTCTGTCTCTGTCTCCTCTGTCTTTCTATCTCCATCCCTGTCTGTCTCTGTCTCCTCTGTCTTTCTATCTCCCTCCCTGTCTGTCTCTGTCTCCTCTGTCTTTCTATCTCCCTGTCTGTCTGTCTCAGTCTCCTCTATTTGTCTTTCTATCTCCCTCCCTGTCTGTCTCTGTCTCCTCTATCTGTCTGTCTATCTCCCTCCCTGTCTGTCTCGGTCTCCTCTATCTGTCTGTCTATCTCCCTCCCTGTCTGTCTCGGTCTCCTGTCTGTCTGTCGGTATGTTTCTCTCTCTCATTGTAATCCTCAAGCTTAAATCAGGCTTGTGGCCGGGGAAGCCGCATTAGCAATGTGAGAAGCTGTACAGGCCTTGATGGTTATGTAAACTCTCCCTCCCCCCAACACACACACACACACACACACACACACACACACACACACACACACACACACACATACACACACAAGCCCTTAAGCCTATCTCTGGTCCGTAGCCGGCACACGCCAGCAAGTGTCTCTCACCCGCTTATCGTTACATCATTACTATACAGGCCTACTTTCTCCCTCTGGCAGCCTCATAGTAATGTATATTGTCAGATGCTATAAAACAAAGCAAATCTAAATATGCAACATGAACATATGGCTTAATTTTTTGTTTTCAATAAGCAAAAACAAAACCAACAGAAGAAATGTCTCTTTTTACCAGCAGAAATAACTAATATGGATAATTTAGATATTTGTTAAGCTGACTTTCAGTCAACATTTAAAATAAAGTGTATTTTTATTATATGTATCCTCAATATTACTTAAAGTCATATAGATTGTTGATTTAATCTGTTGATTATTTTCTGGATTAATGGATTAGTTTGTTCGATCTATAAAAATGTCAGAAAAAGGTGAAAAAAGTTGATCGGTGTTTCCCCAAAAGCCCAAGAAGACGTCCTCAAATGTCTTGTTTTTGTCCACAACTCAAAGATATTCAGTTTACTGTCCGGAGGAGAGAATAAACTAGAACAATATTCACACAGAAGCCACAATCAGAGAAATTTGACCTTATTTCCTAAAAGTGACTCAAACCAATTAACCAATTATCAAAATAGTTGGCGATTAATTTAATAGTTGACAACTAATCAGTTAATCTTTTGCAGCTCTAAAGATATCTGCATCGCAGTGTTTATGGTTTCATTGCGAGGAATTGTGATTGGAAAACGTCAGCTGTTTTTAGGCGTGCCAAATAACGATTCCACTAGAAAAGAAGTCTGTGATATTTCGTCTTTTCTGACCCTAAACTCACTATCCTTTAAAAGTCTTGACATTGAATATTGCTGCCTAGAAAAGTAAGATATTTAAAATATAATAGGTTTGTGTTCCTGTGGATGCTCCACATTTGTTGGGACAGTATAATTTCTCAAGATTTCGTCATCCGCTTTACGAAGCAAAGAGCGGTCAGCTGCTCAACATTACAGGGGAAGGTGTCTTACTGTACTCCTCTGTTATGGAGGGGAGAAGTTTGGACTTCAGCTGTTTTACCTTGAAACAGCTGTCAGGTTTTCATAATCGGAGGTGTGAGCGCTGTCTGCTAAACAACATCGCATTGCTTGTTGTCAGTGAAAAACAACACACCAAATTTATGGATGTCTTGATCGGTTCTCAGACAAATCTGCATGACTCAAGTTACCGTAACATTTTAAAGCAATGGGCTTCACTGCTGCAGCAGGAAGCATCGATCCTCACAGTACTCATAACAGTGCATGGATTGAAATGTTGACATTGCACTTAGCGCTGGTATACTTAGCAGTTCTGACTATTAGAGTGCCGTGGCTCCACACTTTCTATTATACACTCGATTTAAGTTACTGTGTGCTCACTGCTTGTGGCATCGTTGGCGTTTGTTAAAGAGATGAATTCCAATAACCTACTCTCACTCTCATTTTCCTTAGTAATAAATCAAGCTGCTGAGTTGGTCCCTGTCTCGTTATTTACATCAGAATTTCAAACTGTATACGTATTTAATGTAACATTTTGTACACTGGTGAATCCAAACTAACTCTTTTTAAAACCCAGAGGTCCCACAGTAACCCAAACTAGCCAATTGAGGCAGCAACTCCCGCATTCTGTGAGGTGAAATGACAGTTTTTGTTGTGTTGCGTCTGCTTTCTCTACTGCAGCACTATTTCCTGGTGATTTTTGGCCACGATGGACAGAAACCTTTGGAGCTGCGGACGGAGGAAGAGTCGGACTGCAACGAGTGGGTGGAGTACATCCAGCAGGCCAGGTGAGAAAAGACTGTTTAATTTGCAGTGAAGTACATTTACTGGCAGCTTTAATTTTGAGGTGCTTATTGTTAAAGAAAAACTCAGGAGCAGCACAACTCATTTTACATATGTGAACAAGGTTCAGGAGACTTATGACTTACACACAAATTACACAAATTTAATAAACACTTAATTGAGGAGACAATTAAGCAGGCAGTATAACCAGTATGTGTTGTTGTGCCGTGCCGTCCCAACTCTCTGAAGTTCATGTCCTCCTGAAGGTCTATTTAAACTCATGCTGGAGGCGTTACTTTTAGCTGAACCTTTAAGGTAAAAAAAGATATAGCAGGCGCCGTAAACACAGATGCTAAAGCCTAAAACATTCCCTATCATACAGCTGCTTCGATTCCCTGGACAGTCCCTCCAGAAAAACGCGATTATGCAATCGCATAATTCAACGCATAATCAGCCAAAGTCTGCATATTTATGCAGGGCTGTAATTTTTTCAAATAAGCTGCACTTTCGCTGCATAAATTGCCGATTTCCGCGCAAAATATGCGGGGCTTGCATGATTTCATAATCCCCGCATTTTTGTTGCAAAAAAGTCCCATAATATATCTTAGCAGAAAGTTGAAAAATGTTGCGTTTACTTCACACAAGAGCAGCCATTTTTGTTATGAAGTGACGCGACGTGAACATCATCGAAAAGCAGGGTGTTGGAGGAGATCTTTTTTTTTTTTTATCTTTTTCATCAAACCACAGTTTTTGCAAGTTCCTGCAATTTTCGCAAGTTCCCACAATTTCATCGCATAAAATTGCATAAATATCATAGAGCATATATTCCATCACATTTTTTAATAAAACGTGCCGCATAATCAACGATTTTTGCCCGCAACAATCTTCATTTTTCTGGAAGGACTGCCTGAATCTGTAGGGACGAACATAATTATACATGAATAGTTTTGGTTATTAGACAATGGCTGAATATTCTCATCCCCTGACCTGTGACCTACTGTATGAATGACCTGATGTTGTCTTAAGCTTTGCCTTTTAGTCTCATCATACCAAATTCCAACACACTTATACTTACACTATGCTTGATTATTCCCATGCTATTCTACTTCATACTTTTCTTACACGCCATCTCAGAGCTAAATATTACTCCACTACATTTGTCTGACAGCTTCTTGACAGTTTCTCGTTAAGATTTGTTTTTAACCCTGTGACGCCTGAATTTATTCACAATTATATAAAAAAATGTATTATGTGTGTTTCTGGCTCCAAGCTGATGCTAAATTAAGTTGAGATTGTTAATTTGTCAATAGCATATAGAATAGATATAAATGTAGGTATGATGCAAATTAGCGACAACAGGCATTCATGGTAAAATTCTTTACAAAATGGTAAAATTAATAAAACACATTTTCCCATCTCAGATATGTAGATTTTATTCATGTCACAAAGTAATTGACAAATAAATGAATCTTGACAACAGCAAGAAAGAAAACACTCTCCTACTCCCTAACATTGACAGTAGTCTTTTTAGGGTTAGGGTTAATTTCGCTTCCGTGAACTGGATGTAGTTCCCACTCCGACCAGTCCTATGAGAAACCAGTGCGTGCAAAAGGTTCCTAGGTATGTATCGAATGTAAACAAACCGGCATTGGGGGAATACACACGCTATCAGAATCAGAATCAGAAAAGCTTTATTGCCAAGTATGTTTACACACACGAGGGATGTGTCTTGGTATCGTAAGTGCAAATCACATTAAAACATTAAAGCAACATACACAAACACACCGAGTCGCCATATGCGGCGCCATCTCAACTCTCTCCTAACTCTCGCAACAGATACAGCATGACATTGGGAGAGGAGAGGGCGCCTGCAGTCAGAATGAAAGGGGTTTGATGCAAATTAGCGACAGTCGGCGTTAAGGGGTTAAATATAATGCATTGTGTGGAGTATTTTTACTCTGTGGTATTGATATTATAACTTAAATCTGAATACTTCTTCCAACACAGTCATCTTCTAACATGCAATTATATTTAACACATCTCATCAAAAAACTCTCTATACTTGCTTTTTGTGCTGATGCACATTTATGTGTGTGTGTGTGTGTCTGTCTGTGTGTGTCGCAGCGGTTCACATTTAGGTCACTCTGGTGCTGTACTGCTCTGCTGGTTACATCACAGACTTGATCTCGCCACTCCACCTCTATTCCTCTCTCTCTCTCTTTGTCTGTCTTGATCTGAACATTCAGTAGAAAATATGAAGCTTTTGTTTATCCCTGCTGATATGTTACTGTATAAACACGTTATGTCAGGTTGTTGCTTATTGACAGAAGGGGCGAAAAGTACTCGGATACATAAGTTAACTGAACTGGGAGGTGTAAAATGCGCTGGTCTCATTGGTCGCTTGACAGGATGTTAATTGATTTGGAGGCAGACCCATCTGGCTGTCGATGTTTCACCTGATGTATTGATGATTGTGATTGACTTTGGGAAATATTTGCAGCTTTAGTTTTTGTATTTTTAATCTTTGTGTGTGACTATACTGCTGCCTGTCTTGGTTAGGACACTCTTGAAAAAGGTTTTTGTTCTCATTGAGGTTTTTTTTACTGGTTAAATAAAGTATTGTAATATGAAAATATTAAAGTAAAGTACAGGTCCATTTTGTGACTAACGTGTCAGGTGAATCTCCTCACCCACTCGTCTCCTTTCCCATGCTCCCTTTAGTTACTCTGACATTATCATCGAGCGTGAGATCCTGATGCAGAAGTACATCCACCTGGTCCAGATCATGGAGACGGAGAAGGTCGCAGCCAATCAGCTCCGCACCCAGCTGGAGGACCAGGACACGGAGATTGAGAGGCTCAAAGCTGAGGTATGCATGAGTGCTTCCACATCAACACACCTACTTTACGTGCATGTTGGTAAAAGGCCCTCAGATGCAGATCAAAGAATGCAAATGCATCTGGCATGATGGGAAAACACTTTGAGTTTGGTGCATAAAACAATGGACGTAGCATCATTTTGGTGCGATTTTAAGATTTTACATACAACTGGCAACATGAACACATTTTCAACCCTTCTGAAGTGAATCATCCATTAGAGATTTACCAGCGAGTAAACTCACAGTACTAGGGACTGTCACCATTCATATAGATGCAGAACATCTGCAAACTTCCCTTTTTAAAGTTGCTCTAAGCGATGTGCCAGTTTAGCTGGTTATGTTATCATGTTAACTGGTGATATTTGCATAAAATCAGTGAATATTCAACAAGGCCTGCCTACTTTTTAAGAGCGTTCTGCTCTGCCTCCGCCCCCCGAGTGCCAGAGGTTCACATTTTTACAAGTGAGACAAAATAATGGATATGTGTAATACATGTCCGTTTAAGCATTATCCACACAAATACAACATATAGGCCTACTGTATGAACGGAAAATGGGCTGGAACGCTGTATTTTTGTAGTGCAGGTTGGCAAAATTTCTTTTTGTTGCCGTTTGTGGAGCCTGGGCTGTCTACAGAGACTGCGTTTTTCTTACAGTGTGTCCAGGGGACAGGCAAGTCGCGGATAGTGAGGAGATGTTTGCTGTATGTGACAAAAAATGTTGTAGCCTAAAAACCGCATGACATCGCTTCGAGCACCTTTAAGTTACCAGCTAACATTAGCAGAAGCTAGCCAGCTTGGTTGGCCCAACGCTAGTCTCTCATTACCAGCTCTAGCTCCACAGCGCTGTGGAGTAAGGTCTGACAACACCACAGATGCATTCTGGGATAGGAGAAGAAGAAGAAAAAAACACTCCGGGTTGTTTGCATTTCTTTAAACCAATCACAATCATTTTTGGCGGCTCCAAGCTTTAGTGATGGACGCAGTGACGGTGGCTCTGCAGAATAATCTCAGGAAGGAACTTGTTTTGGTGGAACATTTGCACCCCGCTAAAACGCCACATACAATATTACATGAAGTTAACGGTTCATCCAATACAGTAACGTGAGCTATTTAAATTAGCTGATACATGGTCAAAAGTAATTTGCTCTTACCAGTGTGTACTTCCTAAACATACTCTTTCTAAATCTTTACAATCGTTCAAAGAACCAAGCAGGCCTGCCTTGCCTGCCACAATCCAAATTTTCTTCAAAACTTAAAACGAAGGTTGTTGTTTCCCGTAGCGAAGGGAGCTTGAGACTGGCGACACACAGACAGCAGAAGGTAAAGGACGTCTGGCAGAACATCCGGCGGCACCGGATATGAGGGCAGTTATGCGCCCTATCTTGTGGTTATATGTGTAGGCGGCTTAACAAGACATTTTTAGGCGACCAAATGTTCCAATTAACCTTGAAGTAGAAACACACAGTGAGACAGTAAAAAGTTTAAGATGGACAACACGGACAACACACAAAAACAAGCTCAGGTCTATTTTAAAGGGGCGCTATTCAGTTTTGGCCATTTCTTCACTGTTTTCTCTCTTTTTGCTGGCAGGTTTCTCTATAGAGCCCCCCTACAGCTCCTATGTTTACTCACGTCTGACTCCTCTCTCGGTCAGTCTACTGTTTCTTCTTTCTCTGTTCCTCCGACAATGCTTTCCTAGCTTTCCGCTTCTTTTTTGCCGGCTCAGCCATGACGATAGTGTGAAAAACTCCCATATCTACCTTGTTAGCCGGTTCCTGAATGGGCGTATGTGTGCAGTGCCGTGAAGCAATTCGTTGCATCGAACCGAAACTTGCGAGGGTGGTTTTTCCGCTCACAGGCACTAGGGAGGGGAGTGAGACGACCACCATTCAACCCGAATAAAAGTCCTATAACCATTCCAATGACTGTGAAGCTGTTCAGTTAAGGTAAATTAAGCTAAAATGGTTAGCATCACTAAGCCTCTGTCCTGATTGACCGGTCCTAAAGCTTCCCCTGCTTTATCGTCTGTTTTTAAAATAAATGGGACCATGATTTACAAAATGAACATCATGCTGCAATTGAGTCCATTAACTAATTATGAAAATGTTCATTGAGGTAATAAATCAAGTGAGAAACGGGGTCATTTTTTCCGCATTGGCTTCTCTTTTCAGACTCGAAAGCTTCGTCCATTATTTTTTTACAGTCTTTGCTTTGGAGCTTAAATGAAAGCTCAGCAGGGGTCCAGTGATTCCAAGGCCATTACTTCCCCCATCATGCAACAACATATTTGTTGTTTTAAACCTCCAAAGAGGTTTCATGAATATTTCAACCTCTGTGCGGGTGTACTCACATGGAGACTGTTGTTTCCCAGATTGTTGTGTTGAACAAAACCAAAGAGCGGATGCGGCCGTACCACAACAACCAAGAGGAGGAGGACCCAGATATCAAAAAGATCAAAAAGGTAAATTGTTGGTTACACAAAATGACAAAGCCAGAGGGACAAAGAGAGACACCTAGTGTGCTGTGGCTGTGCAGGTGCAAAGCTTCATGCGCGGTTGGCTGTGCCGGAGGAAGTGGAAGATCATCGTCCAGGACTACATCAGCTCGCCTCACGCCGAGAGCATGCGGAAGAGGAACCAGATTGTCTTCAACATGGTGGAAGCGGAGACCGAATACGTCCACCAGCTCTCCATCCTGGTGAACTGTTTCCTGCGGCCGCTGCGCATGGCCGCCAGCTCCAAGAAACCTCCCATCAGCCACGATGACGTCAGCACCATATTCCTCAACAGGTACAGGGCTGCAGCTACAGCGATTATTTTCATCATCGATGAAGCTACCGTTTTATTTTCTCAATTTAATGGATTAGTTTGTTCAGTCTTTAAAATGTCAGAAACTGGTGAAAAAATGTGGATCAGAGTTCCCAAAAAAGCCCAAGATGACGTCCTCAAATGTCCACAACTCAAAGATATTCAGTTTACTGTCACAGAGGAGAGAAGAAACTAGAACATATTCACATTTAACAAGCTGGAACCAGAGAATTTTAAAACTCAGACTAATCAATTATCAAAATAGTTAGGCATTTAATTTAATAGTTGACAACTAATCGATTAACCTTTGCAGCTCTAAACAGGTATCTTTCTTTTTATTTTGTATAAGAGTAAATGTTTAATCTCCCAGTTGATAGTTCGAGTAAGAATCTCTCTCTCTCTCTCTCTCTCTCTCTCTCTCTCTCTCTCTCTCTCTCTCTCTCTCTCTCTCTCTCGGTCTCTCAATCTTTCTGTCTCTCTCTCTCTCTCTTTCTCTCTCTCTCTCTCTCTCTCTCTCTCTCTCTCGGTCTCTCAATCTTTCTGTCTCTCTCTCTCTCTCTCTCTCTCTCTCTCGGGCTGTCTCGTCTCTCAATTTTTTTCAATTTCATGTTGCTTTATTGGCATGAAAAAAAAATACATCTGTGTTGCCAAAGCATAAGAACAAACATACATATAAAATGACAAGGAGTAAATACATCTGATGTAATAATAATAATACAAGTAAACATATTATAATTATGATATAAATGCAGATACTAAACTCTAACTAACCAACCCTCTCTCTGTGTCTTTCTCTGTCTCTCTCTCTCTCTCTCTCTCTCTCTCTCTCCCTCTCTCTAGTGAGACCATCATGTTTCTGCACGAGATCTTCCATCAGGGTCTTAACGCTCGGATCGCCAACTGGCCCACACTAGTCCTGGGTGAGTACTTCACAGCTCAGTCACGTCTCTTCTCAACTTAGGAGTTCCCTAACTCCCCGTCTCCGTTTCACTTATCAAAAATAAAGAACATTTAAAACACATTTTACGTGTTTATAACACGTGGACACCATTTCACATAATATACGCATATATAGATGGTTGATTAGTTAGTTTGTTTTTATTTTGTTACTGTGTCATGCCAAACATTTGGTTCATCACACATAGGATTACAAGACACTACTATTGAACAGACATCTTCCGGTCTCACATATACAACTCATGTTGAGAAATGCATGAATAACAAAAACAGTGCAACAAAACACATCTATAGATCATCTCTGTAAAGAGCTTTTTGTCTCCTCTCCCGGGTTGGGGAAAATGTGCAAAGTAGCACTACTTTGGACTGTCTTTGACTTTGAATAAACTGACAATTCCCGAATTTAAGGTCGTTTTCAGAAACCCACACATGCATTTGCCAACACTATTTAGTATTTACTCTCTCTCTCTCTCTCTCTCTCTCTCTCTCTCTCTCTCTCTCTCTCTCTCTCTCTCTCTCTCTCTCTCTCTCTCTCTCTCTCTCTCTCTCTCTCTCTCTGCGCACACACACACACACACAAACAGTCCAGTTCTGGTGGTCGATGAACTCAGATATGTGCTGATTGTCTCTCATAACGGGCCAAGTGGGTAGTGCACTGCCATGTGCTGCCGCCTGATATTCAGATTAGAAGGCTGATGATTTGACATCAGTCTGGATTTTTCAGTTCTTTGAAGCTGGTTTAAAATGTTTCTGGAACTGTTGTCAGAGTAACAAGTCATTTTTATATTTTTATTATTATTATTATTATTATTATTATTATTATTATTATTATTACCACCAAGAGGTTTTGGAGTAAACTCCTGAGATAATTATGAGCCTAGATGAGTCTGAGCAGTTTATTAAGAAATAAATATGATCATATTTTCAGAGAATTGCCTATACATGATAAAGTATATAACAAAATAAACACATTTAGTGTGGGAGATAAACTCGTTTAATTGAATAAATAGATCAACATTTTGGAAACTAATATAACTAATCCAGAATTAGCAAATTAATTTTAGCCTGATATCGTGTTAGCCTGGATTAGTTCTGAACAACAGGGCTGTCAGACATCCGATATGTACGTGTATATTTATGTGTTTATTACATGGAGATGTTGGGATTAATAAACTGTATTACCACATGAAACGGGGGTCTCGGTTCGCTCCCAAGTGCACTAGTGTTCGGTTCACTTTAGGTGAGAAGGCAGTCTGATCCTAATATAGGATCTGAACCAAAAAGCAATGCATTTACTAGCTTGCAATTTCAACTTATATACGACTTAAGGGATAACTTTATAATCCATAACCTTCTCCTTACTCGCTGTCTCGTCAGCTGCTTATTGTTCGCCTTCTAAAATATTAGAAAACACTAAAGCAAAACCAGAAAAACCAAGACGTTACAAATTTGATGTAGCTCCATTATTTCTGAGACCAGGTTAGTGTCGGCGAGTTTCACCAGGATATTCTGTCTTAATAGACCAGCGACCATTTGATTACAATGTGTGCAACCGAGTCTACAGAATTAAAGATGTGAATGTGTTAGGGCTGTCCTCGACTAAAGAAATTCTTAGTCGACTAACACTTATACAATTTTCGACTAATCGATTAGTTGATTTAATTGACAGAGCTGTAGGCTACGCTTTGAGAGGTGGTTAAGACTAGAAAAGCACAATATAAATGTAGTTAATTAACCATCTGTAAAACTGAGTTTCTCCACAATTAATCCTGCAAAAGCACCACTTTAAATCTTGTGTTTACCATAAATGTGCTCAGAAGTTTCTTGGAAATTAGTAATTAAGCATGAATAAGCATAAAAAATGACTAATCAACTAAAGAAATCTTAGTCGACTAAGACCAAAACGACCGATTAATCGACTAATCGACTAAGAGGTGGCAGCCCTAGAATGTGCCCTTAGACTCCAGCATCACTTCATAATGTGTTGAGGTGAAAATGAAATGAAATCATCTTCAGTTCAATCAAAAAAAGGTAAATATGTGAAACATTTTCGGTCAGGTTTTCACGGTAGATGTGTGTTTTTATCGGACCCATTTAAAAAAGACAAATGCACAGGTAAGAGATTTATTTTTAAAAATGTGGCAGTAAAACTGGATCACACTATTTAAAAAACAAAAAAACAATGTTGAGGTTAATCCTCTCTCATCTCCTTCTGCTCCTCTTCCGTCGCTCTCGCCTCCTTTTCTTTCTTCTGTACCTGAAGATCAGAGTTTTGCTCTTTTAGGAGCCTGATTTCGTTCTCGGTTTTGGTGATCCACTCCTCCATCCTTCTGCTCATCTTTTCAGACTCCTGGCGGCAGTGGTTTTGTACCTGAAGAGCCGAGATTTTCTCTTTTAAGAGCTCGATTTCGTTCTCCATTTGGCTCCGTTTGTTGTTCCACTCCATCTCTCTGCTCTCTCTTTCCAGCTCACGCCATTTCTCAAAGCTCTCCATTTTTGCAGCCAGCTCACGCGCCCTGTGGTCCTGCAGAGTGGCGAGTTTTCTTTCAAACTCTGCCTCCCTCTGGATGATCTGCCTTTCCTTCTCCACGAGCTTGGCTTCGCTCTCCAAATACTTTGCTTCTAGAGCCCTCTTTTCCTCTGTTATTACGTTGATCGGATCATCCTTTAACTGGACGACATGGCTCGACTTCCTGTCGTTGTCCTCTGCCAGAGTTTGGAGCTCTGCGTCCTTGTCCTGGTTTGATAATGTACCATTAGTCTTCTTCTCCTGGGTCGCTCTGTTCCTCTCTCGCTCCTGTTTCAAGAGCCCAACGACCCGGTTGAGCTCCCCACTCCAGTGGAGTTTGGCTGACAGAGAGACGTTCTTCTCTGCCTTCAGACTTTCTCTGAGAGAGTAAACCTCATCATTTATTTTGTTCTCCTTGATTTTACTCTCCCGCTGGACATTTTTCCTTACGGTTCTCTCTGAACGTAGAGCCGTCAGGATTTTCTTTTTCTCTTCCTCCAGCGCAGCATTTTCGGACATCAGCTGGCTGATTAGTTCTCGAGTTTCCAGTTGGTCTTTCTTCAGGTCCTCGAGCTCCACGCTGGGAGTTGGGCAGACGACTGTCGCCGGCATTGTTGCCATGATCGCTGCAGTATTTGTTGCGATAGTGGTAGTATTGCAGCGTAGAGTAGTATTGCTCTATCGTTGTAGTACGGAAGTTTTGGTGTTTTGAGCTCTGTCACACAAAGAGATGCGTCGTTAATGAGTTCAGACGGTTAACTGGCTGTAAGCAGCCAGGGTTGTATTCTGAACAGAACCATAGAATGCTTTAGAATGGGTCCCATTGTGATGTCACCCTGATGTCCCACTGTGATGTCACTCTGTGATGTCACTCTGTACGACAAGTTCTAGAAGCAGTTACTCCTAAAAAAAAATGTGATTTATGTGATCGCAAAATATGCCCCTACTTTTGCCGCATAAGTTGCCGATTTCTGCGCAAAATATGCGGGGCTTGCATGATTTCATAATCCCCGCATTTTCGTTGCAAAAAAATCACACATATCTTAGCAGAAAGTTGAAAAATGTTGCGTTTATTTCACACAAGAGCAGCCTTTTTCCCCTGTTGCGATGGGAATGTTATGAAGTGACGTTATTACGCGACGTGAACATCATCGAAAAGCAGGATGTTGGGGGGGGGAATCACTTTTCTTTTCTTTTTTTCATCAAACTGCAGTTTTTGCAAGTTCCTGCAATTTCATCGCGATAAATTGCATAAATATCCCACATATTCCATCGCATTTTTTAAGAAAACGTGCCGCATAATCAAGGATTTTTGCCTACAACAATCACAAAAAAACTCTTACTCTTTTGTGCTAAGTTTAGAACTTCCTTATTGGTTCACTTCAAGTCAAAGGGCTTTATTGGCATGACTGTTCAATAACTATGTTGCCAAAACAATATTAGGATGGGTTTATATTATTTTATGAATCTATTTTTATGGTTATTAAGCAATATGGAACAAAATAATAATGTAAAGACAGTAATATTTTGTGTGTGTGTGTGTGTGTGTGTGTGTGTGTGTGTGTGTGTGTGTGTGTGTGTGTGTGTGTGTGTGTGTGTGTGTGTGTGTGTGTGTGTGTGTGTGTGTGTGTGTGTGTGTGTGTGTGTGTGTGTGTGTGTGTGTGTGTGTGTGTGTGTGTGTGTGAGGATGCATCTCATGACTTCTCCAGACTGAAAAATAGAAGTGTATATAGCTCAACGTGGCATTTGATATGAAGTTCACTTAGGGTTTTCTTAACTATGTAACAAAATGAAATGTTATATTTTCTCTATTAAAATGTTTTTATTAAACACAACAATGCTTTTATTTTACAGTAAAGACTATAAATAAAGTCCTATGGACATTTTCAATTGAATTCCATTGCAAGGCAACAGTCTGTGCTCTTGTATTTTTAAATTAGCATTTTTTGCAAAAATCCCTAATCTAAAAGTTTTTTATGTTGTGGAAAATGCTTGATTTTTCACCCTACGGTTAGTGTATGTGTTGTGTTTTCTTTCTCCCACCCAGCGGACCTGTTTGACATCCTGCTGCCGATGCTGAACATCTACCAGGAGTTTGTGCGTAACCACCAGTACAGTCTGCAGGTCCTGGCCAACTGTAAGCAGAACAGAGACTTCGACAAGCTGCTGAAGCAGTACGAGTCCAACGCTGCCTGTGAGGGACGCATGTTGGAGACGTTCCTCACTTATCCCATGTTCCAGGTAGTACACACAACATAGTACATTTACTCAAGAACTGTACTTAATTACAAATTCCTATAGTTTACTTGCGTATTTCCGTTGTATGCATCTTTCTACTTGTACTCCTTTACATCTCAGAGGTAAATAGTGTACTTTCTACTACATTTGTCTGAGAGCTTTAGTTACTTTTCAGATGACAGCTTTTCCTTCCCTTACCTGTCCCGTGAAAACCACGTATCTCCAGATGTTGAATGTTGATGAATGTTAAACTGAAGGAAGAAGTCTGCCTTTATGTGTTGAGAAAATTCCCCTACTTTTTTGGCTGAATAAAGTCTTTAAAAAGCCTCTCGGATCAGCTGGAAAATGCATCGTCTGAAAAACAGGGCTGTTTTTCTGACACCACGAAAAGTTTAAAAGTTTTTAGAGGAAAATCCTTTTGGGGAACATTTTACTGCAGTACTGAGTACTTTCACTTTACGTACTTTAAGTACATTTTACTGACCCATACTTTTACCTAAAGCTTTGAATGCAGGACTTTTAGTTGGAGTGGATTATTAGACAGGGTGTATTAGTACTTCATCAGTACTACTTAATTTACTTCAGCAAAGTAGGGATCGACCGATATGGATTCTTTAGTGCTGATACAGATTTTTCTTTTCCATCAGACTTATCCGATGCCCGATATGGGCTGCCGATTTTCTTGAGCCGATATTTGGAGCCGATACTGCTTTTGCTCCCTCAATTTACATCATAAAAATGTAAAACCCTACCACGCAGGATTTGTTTTCGGAATCTGCTCTGCCATTTCTTTATAAAAAATAATAAACAAAAACACAGATCAGTGTCACTTCTGCAATCATCTTACATTCATATCACCCAAATTATGTGTGCAATGTGCATCATATGGATGGGTGCAGCGTCTCCAGCACTATCGGCGAACGCAGCAGCTGCGTATCGGCCAGTACACGTAAAAACTCAAATATTGGCCCGAATGAAAGCTTGGGATAGAGATATATCAGTAGTGGGACAGGACTTAGACTGGGAGGTTATTTGGGGTAATGTAGCTGGTGCTTCAAAAAACCCAAACCGTAGATGTATACATTTGAAATTCTGCCATAGGGCCTATTTAACACCGAGAATAAGACACCAAATGGGTCTGGTCTCTGATCCATATTGTTCATTCTGCCCCCACGGAACCACTGGCTCCTTTATGCATGTTATGTGGGAATGTCCAGGGGTATCTGGTTTGTGGAGGGAGGTGATCGGTATTATTGCCGATTTAACAGGAGTTCAGTTCCCAAAGGATCCTGCGGTGCATCTCTTAAATGATGATTCCCGTCTTGGTCTTACAGAGAAAACTCGTAAAGTTTGGCTAGCAGGTTTAACTGCAGCCAAGAAGATAGTAGTTCAGCGCTGGAAATCTCATAATATCTCTAGGGTTCACTGGCTCCGGTCGTTTTGGGATATTTCTTACCTAGAATTGTTGTCAGCAAGAATAAATGATGCTCAGCCGCATACAATTTTGATATGGGAGAAGTTGATATCTGATTTAAAAGATCTTTTGTTGAGATAGGAATGCTTTGTCTGTGTATGTATTAACAACCTGCTGGAGGGTGGAGGGGAGGGGTTTTGACATTAAAATGTGTTAGAAATTTGAGGTGTATGAATGTACTCTCTTATATGTCAATAAAAAAATCAATTAAAAAAAAAAAAAATATTGGCCCAATATATCAGCCGGCCGATAAAATCGGTCTATCACTTAGACCGAAAGGGTCTGAAAGCTTATTTTTTTGGTATTTCAGATTCCACGTTACATCATCACTCTTCATGAGCTGCTGGCTCACACACCTCATGAGCATGTCGAGCGCAAGAGTATGGAGTTTGCCAAATCCAAACTGGAGGAGCTTTCCAAGTGAGTTTGTGCACAATTCACAGATATACTGTACACGTATATGTTGTGACAGATAATGTTGATGAAGATTGTTCGTGTTGTCAGGATGATGCACGATGAAGTGAGCGACACCGAGAACATCCGTAAGAATCTGGCCATCGAGAGGATGATCGTCGAGGGCTGTGACATCCTGTTGGACACGAGTCAGACCTTCGTCAGACAAGGTGAGCCTCCTCTACAACATCTGCTACCGCTTCAGTTTCATCCCAAGGCCTTTGACTCACTCCTGACTCTGTGAACAGGCTCTCTTATCCAGCTGCCGTCCAGCAGCGAGCGGGGCATGCTCAGTAAAGTCCGCCTGGGCTCGCTCACACTGAGGAAGGAAGGAGAGCGGCAGTGTTTCCTGTTCACCAAACACTTCCTCATCTGCACACGGACGTCTGGAGGAAAGCTTCACCTGCTGAAGGTCAGCCTCACCTGGCCACAGATATACTTAACACATAAAATGGAATTAATAGAGCTTGATAGTGTTTTAAGCCCTCAACGTCTCCTTCCAGGCAGCGCTGCGACCGTTGACTTCAAGGCACCTAACCCTAACCTTAACCATAACCATTGCCTAATCCTAGTGCCTAGAAGGACACGTTGGGGGCTTAAAACACAGATAAACATTAGTAGATAACCACTTGGAAATCACTTTTTTTCTACTTTTAAAGGCGACCTGTTATACTTTTCAGTATTTTGTGTCCTATCTATAATTTTCCAATGTTGGATTTTCATGTTAAACTTGGCTGAACTTTCAAATAATGAGGTAAACGAAATCCCTGTGAGACAAAACCTCAGATTTCACACGCTCTGGTTTTAACAGTGTTTTCTACTCTTGTCTCGGAGTGACGTCATACCGAGCCGGTTTTCAATTCATGGTCATCTGCTCCATGTTACTGCATTCCTGTTTCCATTTTAAACAAATAACAGAACAGACAAACACACTTGAACAAGAACAACCCCCTTTCCCACTCCCCCAAGGAAAAGAGAGAAAAAACAAACAAATAAATAAAAACAGAAATCAAACCTTGCCTAGTCGCCCTCCTCTACTTCTTGTGATGCTGAGGTCATTAGGACTGATACTTGTGCTGCTGCACCTTTCCATAGGTCTATAGTCAATGACTTGGCTTTGTTAATCCTTGCTGTAAAGAGCTCAAGCATAACTGTCTAGAAAATACACCAACCACTGTTTTATACAAAGCGATTGTGGGTGGGGGGAGAGAGCCAGCGCTGAGCTACCTTTTTTCTACTTTTAAAGGAGATCTGTTATGCTTTTCTGTATTTTCTGTCCTATCTATAATGTTACAATGTTGGGTTTTCATGTTAAACTTGGCCGAAGCTTCCAATAATGAGGTAAACGTAGGTAAAAGAAATCCCTGTGAGACAAAACCTCAGATTTTAAAAGCCCTTCTAGGGACAGGTGTTGCGAATTAGCCATGGCTATAAACACTGTGATACAGGCATTAGATTTTTCTTTATGTAATGTATGTTTTTTGTATCTGTCCCTATTTTAAATAAACAACAAATGAGATTTCACACGCTCCGGTTTTAACAGTGTTTTCTACTGTGTCTCGGAGTGACGTCATACCGAGCCGGTTTTCAATTTATGGTCATCTGCTCTATGTTACTGCAGTGTTGACATTACATGTAGCAGGGCATACCCTGCATACATGTAGCTACATGCTAAGTCAGGGATAGCTGTAATCTTGGTTGCAGATGTTTTTTTTTATTTTACCCCAATTTCGGATCATATTCCAGCTGGAACATGTCTGGTTGTGTAACATTTGGTTTAGAAGCCTTTATTGGTGATTTTTGACTGTAAAAAGTGCTGCTATATACTTAGTCTCAGGCTGCAATGGACTGTACACCATACAGAGGCAGAATCCGGAGGTCAGGAAACGCTGTCCAATCAGAGCAGACTGAGAGTTTAAAGAGACAGGTGCTCGAACAAAATGTGAATACAGGTATATTCAGACAGACTGTATGAGAAAAATTATGTTTTTGAACATTAAAGCATGTAAACATTTTTTTTTGTAGAAACGTAAACAAACCATTATGAACCTGAAAACGGTATATAATAGGTCTCCTTTAACCCATTTAGGCCTAAAACGCCTGCTAAAAAAGGCCTTTTTTATGCTTAAATACTTTTCTGTAAACCCCCTCCCAAAACCTAAGGGTTTCCAGAAATATTTGTAAAAACTTGTCAAAAAATCTTAATTTCTCAGGCTCTATAGCAGATAAAAACATGGAATAAAAAGCATTTGAGAGCTTACTTCTTTGGCTTTCAACTTGACTGACTTTCTTGGCCATAATCTTTAACTGCTTTTAAAAAAATCTAAACAACAAAAATGACGCAGATGCGTATTCAGGTCTTAAAGGTAAAAACACACAGATGCGCGATCAGGTCTTAAAGGTAAACACACACAGATGGGTGATCAGGTTTGAATGGGTTAAAAACAAGTGAAACAACTTCCCCGTGAGGTAGAATTTCGGATCAAATGTTGAATTTGCTCTCTGTCGCATCTTTTCTCCCCCAACAGCAAGGAGGCACGTTGTCTCTGATCGAGTGCACTCTCATCGAAGAACTAGATGCCAATGATGAAGACTGTGAGTACTTGTTATACCAAATATTTTCTTGTTTCTTAACATTTTTCCCGCTAACTAAGTCTTGGACCTTTTACACCACGTTTCAAACTCGAGGCCCGCGGGCCAAACCCGGCCCCTGGCAGGTTTTGATCTGGCCCGTATGTATCAGTTTAGGTCCACAATAAATGTTGGCCCGCCTAGTTGTGCACCAAAACAAAAAGACAGGAAACTACACGACACTTGGAGAAGAATTTGGTAGATTTGCCGATTTTAAGACTCACAGACACAGAAGCAGAGAGTTTTTGAAATTAAAACCAGTTGCTCGACTTTTAAAATGATTTATTTTGCTTGATTTGCTAAATTCTAAGATTTCTAAGGAACTATTTGCTGCCATTTTTAGGGCTTTATGTGGACCAAACTAAACTGTAAGTGAGAAGACTATATGAGACTCTATAGGTGCTTTTCCATTACCAGTACCTACTCGCCTCGCCTCTACTCGACTCTCCTCGCGTCCGTTTTCCATTGCAGATTTTAAGAATCGCCTCAGCGTGGCTGGTCGTCATAGCGACTGCCGTGGGCGTGGCTTAGTAGCTTGCTTTTCCCCCCGACGCATTTCCTGGTTCTCTGTCTCCGTAAACAACATGATATCAAAGAGATAGTTATATATGACTCTAGAGTCACTACTCGCTTTGTTTCTCTCACATATATATGACTCTAGAGTCGCTACTCTCTTTGTTTCTCTCACATATATATGACTCTAGAGTTGCTACTCTCTTTGTTTCTCTCACATATATATGACTCTAGAGTCGCTACTCGCTTTGTTTCTCTCACATATATATGACTCTAGAGTCGCTACTCGCTTTGTTTCTCTCACATATATATGACTCTAGAGTCGCTACTCTCTTTGTTTCTCTCACATATATATGACTCTAGAGTCGCTACTCGCTTTGTTTCTCTCACATATATATGACTCTAGAGTCGCTACTCGCTTTGTTTCTCTCACATATATATGACTCTAGAGTCGCTACTCTCTTTGTTTCTCTCACATATATATGACTCTAGAGTCGCTACTCGCTTTGTTTCTCTCACATATATATGACTCTAGAGTCGCTACTCGCTTTGTTTCTCTCACATATATATGACTCTAGAGTCGCTACTCTCTTTGTTTCTCTCACATATATATGACTCTAGAGTCGCTACTCGCTTTGTTTCTCTCACATATATATGACTCTAGAGTCGCTACTCGCTTTGTTTCTCTCACATATATATGACTCTAGAGTCGCTACTCTCTTTGTTTCTCTCACATATATATGACTCTAGAGTCGCTACTCTCTTTGTTTCTCTCACATATATATGACTCTAGAGTCGCTACTCGCTTTGTTTCTCTCACATATATATGACTCTAGAGTCGCTACTCGCTTTGTTTCTCTCACATATATATGACTCTAGAGTCGCTACTCGCTTTGTTTCTCTCACATATATATGACTCTAGAGTCGCTACTCGCTTTGTTTCTCTCACATATATATGACTCTAGAGTCGCTACTCTCACATATATATGACTCTAGAGTCGCTACTCGCTTTGTTTCTCTCACATATATATGACTAGAGTCGCTACTCGCTTTGTTTCTCTCACATATATATGACTAGAGTAGCTACTCGCTTTGTTTCTCTCACATATATATGACTCTAGAGTCGCTACTCGCTTTGTTTCTCTCACATATATATGACTCTAGAGTCGCTACTCGCTGCGGAGATAATCGCCGTCACTCTCTCACTTCTCCCTCGCTCACCAGCTCCCCACACACACACATACGGCGACTCGACACACACACATCACACATGCACACACCAGCGCACCAGTATAACCATCAGGCCACTTGTATGCTACGGAGAAAGCTCTGCGTGAAGCCTCCGGCAGCAAAAAACACCGCTGGCTAAACTATTTAAAAATGGCGTCTGTCGCTGGCAATGCGGTGATCAGTGACGATTCTTTCCAACCAATCAGCAGCCTGCAGGGTTTCACGTCACCTTCTCAGCTCGCCTCAGCTCGCTTGGAACCTCGACTGAGGAGGTGCTAAAAAAAATACCTGTTAGCAGGTACCAGGTACTTTTTTTCGTAATGGAAAACCAAAAAAGGCGAGGCGAGTAGGTACCATGTAATGGAAAAGCACCACAAATGTCTGGCCCTTGGTGCGATTCTCCTTTTCCAGTGTGGCCCCCTAGTTAAGTTGAGTTCGACACCCCTGTTTTACACTTTCAGACAACGCAGCAGGTCAAGGCTTCAACCACCTGGAGTTCAAGATTGTGGTGGAGCCTCCGGATGGTCAGTCCTTCTCAGTCGTTCTCCTGGCTCCTTCTCGCCAAGAAAAGGCTGCCTGGACCAGCGACATCAGCCAGGTACGCCTGACTGTCTTATAGCTGGTAAAGATCTCTCTAATGTCGGATTAAAGAGGACTGAAGGTGTTCCCAAATCTCTGTTTCAGTGCATTGATAATATCCAATGTAACGGCCTGATGACCAGCGTGTTTGAGGAGAACTCCAAAGTTTCGGTGCCGCACATGATCAAGTATGAAAAGAGGATATTTGTACATAGAGAGGTTATAGAAAAGGAAGATTTTCAAACTTAAATAATATTCTGTTTTTGTCTCGTTATATGACATCGTCAACATACAGTACAATTGTTTTGTGACTGAATATTTATTGTGTGAAATGCTGCTACAAACAACAAAAAAGTTACTTTTTTTTAAATTTAAGAATAGAAATTGTACTTCCATGTCGTTAAAAAAAATCATAAAATATAGTGTTTATGCTGTTAAAGTATTATGAAAATATACCGTACAGGCCAAAAGTTTGGACACACCTTCTCATTCAATGCGTTTCCTTTTTATTTTCATGACTATTTACATTGTAGATTCTCACTGAAGGCATCAAAACTATGAATGAACACATATGGAATTATGTACTTAACAAAAAAGTGTGAAATAACTGAAAACATGTCTTATATTTTAGATTCTTCAAAGTAGCCACCCTTTGCTTTTTTTATTAATAAGGGAAATAATTCCACTAATGAACCCTGACAAAGCACACCTGTGAAGGTAAAACCATTTCAGGTGACTACCTCATGAAGCTCATTGAGAGAACACCAAGGGTTTGCAGAGTTATCAAAAAAAGCAAAGGGTGACTACTTTGAAGAATCTAAAATATAAGACATGTTTTCAGTTATTTCACACTTTTTTGTTAAGTACATAATTCCATATGTGTTCATTCATAGTTGTGATGCCTTCAGTGAGAATCTACAATGTAAATAGTCATGAAAATAAAGAAACACATTGAATGAGAAGGTGTGTCCAAACTTTTGGCCTGTACTGTATTTTATGAAATTTTAATGATTTAAAAGTATTAAGAGACGGACAAACACTGAAAACCCTGCAACTAACGTTTAATAGATTAGTTTGGTCTATAAAATGTCAAAGGATGAAAAATGTGGATCAGTGTTTTCCAAAAGCCCATGATGACGTGCTCTTTGTTCGGCCAGGTCTGACACCCGTCTGCATAAAGACGACGTCGACATTTGCTTCAGCAAGACGCTCAACTCCTGCAAGGTCCCTCAGATCCGATACGCCAGCGTGGAGCGTCTCCTGGAACGACTGACGGACCTGCGATTCCTCTCCATAGATTTCCTCAACACCTTCCTCCACACGTACAGGATCTTCACCACAGCGGCCGTGGTCATCGACAAGCTGGCGGACATCTACAAGAAGCCGTTTACCTCCATACCTGTCAGGTACACATCACTGTGTCAGAGTGTTACCCCTATCGTAGGTACACTGACTACATAATAGTCAGATATTTGCTCTTATTTCGAAAAAGACAATGTTCTGACTAATAGGGCTGTGCTCGATTGAAGAAATTCTTAGTCGACTAGCACTCGTTCAACTGTATCGACTAATCGATTAGTTGATTTAATCGACAGATCTGTAAATCTGAGTTTCTCCGCAAAGAGTCACGCAAAAGCACCACTTTAGTTCTTGTGTTTACCAGAGATGTGCTCGTACGTTTCTTGGAAATAAGTCATTCAGCAAAAAAGCATCAAACATGACTAATGGACTAAAGAAATCGGTTACAATTTACTTTAAGTTTTCTACATAAGAGTGACATGACACTGTCATGAACGTGTCATAAAACATTATGAACAAGTCAAACTTTTATGACATAACTCTTTTTTTTTAGTAAGTGTCATTCGGTTTTGTCATGACACGTTATGGTTAGGGTTAGGCTTCATGTGTCATGACTGTGCTATGACAGTGTCATGTTACGCTTATGTAGAAAACTTAAAGTGTTACCAAGAAATCTAAGTTGACTAAGACCAAAACGACCGATTAGTCAACTAATCGACAAAGAAGGAGCAGCCCTACTGACTAAGCTGTTTACGTGGCTAATTTAATATTCAACTAATATTCCTGTTTACATGCAGCCATGCAAAATAGGATTTTTTGTAATTTTTTTTTTAGTTTTCCATCGCTGGTAGACTAGTTGGAGCGTCCCTCTTTCATTCCTTCAGCCACCTTCTTGAAAAGGTCGGCATTGCGATGTTTGTGCATGTCCAAAAACCTGTCGATATCAAAGTCTTTCATGTTCTTTAAAAGTAGCTGTGTTTCTCCTTGCATACTAGGACTACCGTTGAAAATTAGCCGACTGTCTAACACTGGAGCATTTACAGAAATGTTGATTGTGCATTGTCCTAATCAAATAAACTTACAACAACCTTTTCTTTTGGCCGTGCATCTCTACCGCAGCCCAGCAAACTGTCGGCCGGCTGGTTTGTGTCCAACAACAGTAGCACGGCACAGAGCTCACCGTAAACCGGCAAGAGGCCGTAAACTGTCACAAACTGCAGTAAAAACCCTGATTGAGACACATATTCTGAATGCCCTGTATACATGTCCAAATAATGCTTTCTCGAACCCGAATAATACCGGAATATCCCACATGTCTTAATCAGAAAATGCTATATTCAGAAAAGGGCCTAATTCGTGAATTACATGACCTTCATCAAATTCAGAATATTGTCATATTCGGAATAATAGTGGAATATTAGTGTGCATGTAAATGTACTTATTGAGGTCTGATAATGTCTGTAAACAACGCTGTGATTGTGTTTATCATTTGTTTGCACACATTCCTCCACCCTCATGGTCTTTCCCTCTCCTCCCATGTAACAGACTGCATGCCGCAATTCATTCACTCCATCTTTCCATCTCCACATGTTCTGTTGTTATTCTCATCCTCCCCTCATTATTCACCTCCTTTCTTCATCTATCTCCCTGCCATACACCACCTCCTCCTTCTCTTCCTGTCACTGTATCAGGATCGAGCAACATTCGTGCGATCGTCTGTCCATCATGTCCCTCTGTCCTGACTACAGTCTGAAGATCACACAGCTTGCACTGGACCAGTCCAAGTAAATACCATCAGTAGAGTTAGAGTACGTGTCCACAAAGGCGTTTTTTTTGGCTGCAGGCATCGCCCCGCTTCCCAGCATTGGACGCTTGTTGGGCAAGATCTCTTCACGGACCAATGACAAGCAAAGAAAACAGGCTGCACCTGATTGGACGAACGCTTTACACGTGGGGCTGTCTGCTCCCAGATTTCAAACCAGACCAACATGGCGACTCATTTGGAAAACTTTAAAAGTTTAAAAGATTTTCGTGAGTTTTCGAGAGGTGGCGAGTCTAGCTGAACGTCTCTGATTTGCATAAAGTTGCCTGGATTCAACTTTATGCAAATGAGGAGTGGGCATCTCGACACATGAAAGTCGCGGCGCTACCAGAATGCATTGCCCGGCTGCTTGTACACTGGGGAAAAAAAGGCAAATTCAGAAATAAGTACAAAAAACAATGAATACAAGGTGTTTTTTGCTTGTAATGAGTATCTGCCAAATGCAACAAGTAAAAATTCACTTTTTCTTGATTTGATTTTCAAATTTGATCCACCTTTTTTACAAATTACACAGCAGCTTAAAAACCTAATGAAATGTCAAAAGAAAAGCTTGTTTCGTCTAAGATACGACTCAAAACAAGATGTGTTCAAGACTCTTTCACTTAATGAGATATTTAAGGTGCATCGTCTAAAAAAACAAGTCCCTATATCCCACTGAAATATTACATATTAGATGATTGTGTCATTATATTATTAGATATTTTGATGGGAAATTAGATGAGTAAAGATTTTTCTTTTACATTGTACATAAACAATGAATGGGAAGCATGGAAATGGTGCTGCCAGTGGACTTATACCATTAGGGTTTTATCAGCGTTAGTTAGAGACAGATCTACAGATGGACTCTTGTCTCTCAGGTCTCTGGAGCTCTTCTTCACCACCAAAATTGCTTGTTGAATTTAAAAAAAAAATCATTTCCAACATTCTTTTATTGAACAAATTGAATTGGACATTAAATGTCACACTAAAAAAATAATTAATTACATTTTAAAGTGTACTTTTTTATTAATACACTCTATCAACTAACTCAAAAGAGTGTCTTTGGCGATATGTCGCAGCCTTTGGCGATGGGTCTATTGTGCAAGTTGATTTTAAAACTATTTAAAAACTACACATTGTGCAGCCCTAAATGGGAAGCGTGGAAAAGATGCTGCCAGTGGACTCGTACCATTAGGGTTTTATCAGCGTTAGTTAGAGACAGATCTACAGAGCTTGCTTGTTGAATTTAAAAAAAATGAAAAAATCATTTCCAACGTTCTTTTATTGAACAAATCAAATTGGACATTAAATGTCACACTAAAAAAAGAATGAATTACATTTTAAAGTGTACTTTTCTATTAATTAACGAACTCTAATTGTGCAGCCCTGAATGGGAAGCGCGGAAAAGATGCTGCCAGTGGACTCGTACCATTAGGGTTTTATCAGCGTTGGTTAGAGACAGATCTACAGATGGACTCTTCTTTTTGTCTCGCAGGTCTCTGGAGCTCTTCTTCGCCACCAACCAGAGCTCGTGGGCGACGGACCCCTTGAACAACAAATCCCCGAGGCTGTGCCGCAAGTTTTCCTCTCCTCCTCCTCTCACCATCCCCTCTCGCACCGTCTCCCCCGTCCACTCCCGCAAGCTCTCCCTCAGTTCCCCCATCGGTGGGAAAGCCGGAGCGTTGGACCTTTCCACCACCCCCACCTCCTCTGCAGCCAGCTCCCCCACGTCCAGCCACAGCCCCTCCATCTCCTCTCCTCCCCCTACCTCCACCAGGGCCCCCTCTGGCTTCTCCTCTCCTCCCCCTACCTCCACCAGGGCCCCCTCTGGCTTCTCCTCTCCTCCCCCTACCTCCACCAGGGCCCCCTCTGGCTTCTCCTCTCCTCCCCCCACCTCCACCAAGGCCCCCCTGGACCTCAGCCGCGGTTCCAGCTCGCCAGAGCTGAGCCCAGCTGAAGGGGAGGACGTCAGCGGAGAGCTGCCTCGCATCGACGCCTTCTGTGGGAAGCTGAGGCGCAGCATCCGCAGGGGTATGTAGCTGGAACACAAAAGCATATGATTCACACGCTGACGGGCGCGTGTGAACATCAGCCCGTGTGTGGGCACGCGCCTCAGTGTCGACTGTTGGGAGTGTCACGAAATTGTGGTTTTAAAAAAAAAATGGGCAAATGCAGAGTTTAGTAACAGCTACTGCAAAGTGACTTAAAGTTCTGCATGAAAATGATTTCTTCATTACTAATATTATGCTTGAATGTGACACATCACGGATAGTGGACCGACAACCCAAACAGACTCAAGGGGAAAAGTGGACATAAATGGGTCAGTGTTACCCAACAGAGGAATAATCGTGCTCTTAGATAACCATCTGGCTCCCCGCCCGACAGCTCGTTCACTGTAAAAACAGTGGCTGAGCACCAGGTCAGAAAGTCGCAGACAAAACAACAAATTGGAGAGGAGAGAAAGAAAATGAAGAGCGAAACACTAACGGAGCTCTTCTGTTGCAGCCGGAGAGCCTCCTCAGAGGAAAATGACAAATTGAATGGGTGGAAAGGAGAGCAGCGCTCCAATAACGCCTAAAATACAGCAGCTTATGACCCAGCAGGCCAAATATACACATGAACAACAGCATTCAAAGGCTATATTGCTGATTTATTTTTATCCAGATGCAGTATTTTTAGATCACTTATGTAACAAATATACTGTATGTGTATTAGAGGGTGACAATTTTTCTGTCGGTAACGTGTTCGGGACGGATCGAGCATAGAAATCAACCGGAGCGGGACAGAGCCGGGGATTAAATTAAGAACTGACGCTGCAATGTGTGGTGAGTGCGCCCAAAGATTGCGAGGCATTTCGTCACATAGTCACATGATCGTGATGTGACAGGAGTATTTTCGTGGGCTCGGGATGGGATGAGAGCGACAATTGTTTCCCGTGTTACCCTCTAATGTGTATTATATTTAACTCCCACACAAAAACGGAGCACACAAGGCAGCCTTTTGACAAGTTTAGGGGCATTGCAAATAAATGTGCAATAATTTCACAAACAAAAGATGGCTGTTTGGTGGCTAAAACAAGCAAATTACTTTAATGCTGCGTTCTTTTTGTCCACCGAAGTCGATTTACGAGTCGTTTTCCAGAGTTATGAACCGGAAGTTGCAAAAGAGCCGCCCCCCTGAGGTCGTATATATACGACTCGTCAAGTCGTCTGAACTCACTTTCAAAGATGGCTACGTCGTGCATCACACGTCGTAAACATTGTGGTTTTCTACAATTTTAAGCACTTTTGTCTTTCTTGTAACCAAATGAAGAAGTCGTACACATAGTGCTGTATACTGCTACCTATAGGCATGTCTCTACAGTCTTATTAGGAGTTAAACATAGTGCTGTATACTGCTACCTATAGGCATGTCTCTACAGTCTTATTAGGAGTTAAACATAGTGCTGTATACTGCTACCTATAGGCATGTCTCTACAGTCTTATTAGGAGTTAAACATAGTGCTGTATACTGCTACCTATAGGCATGTCTCTACAGTCTTATTAGGAGTTAAACATAGTGCTGTATACTGCTACCTATAGGCATGTCTCTACAGTCTTATTAGGAGTTAAACATAGTGCTGTATACTGCTACCTATAGGCATGTCTCTACAGTCTTATTAGGAGTTAAACATAGTGCTGTATACTGCTACCTATAGACATGTCTCTACAGTCTTATTAGGAGTTAAACATAGTGCTGTATACTGCTACCTATAGGCATGTCTCTACAGTCTTATTAGGAGTTAAACATAGTGCTGTATACTGCTACCTATAGGCATGTCTCTACAGTCTTATTAGGAGTTAAACATAGTGCTGTATACTGCTACCTATAGGCATGTCTCTACAGTCTTATTAGGAGTTAAACATAGTGCTGTATACTGCTACCTATAGGCATGTCTCTACAGTCTTATTAGGAGTTAAACATAGTGCTGTATACTGCTACCTATAGGCATGTCTCTACAGTCTTATTAGGAGTTAAACATAGTGCTGTATACTGCTACCTATAGGCATGTCTCTACAGTCTTATTAGGAGTTAAACATAGTGCTGTATACTGCTACCTATAGGCATGTCTCTACAGTCTTATTAGGAGTTAAACATAGTGCTGTATACTGCTACCTATAGGCATGTCTCTACAGTCTTATTAGGAGTTAAACATAGTGCTGTATACTGCTACCTATAGGCATGTCTCTACAGTCTTATTAGGAGTTAAACATAGTGCTGTATACTGCTACCTATAGACATGTCTCTACAGTCTTATTAGGAGTTAAACATAGTGCTGTATACTGCTACCTATAGGCATGTCTCTACAGTCTTATTAGGAGTTAAACATAGTGCTGTATACTGCTACCTATAGGCATGTCTCTACAGTCTTATTAGGAGTTAAACATAGTGCTGTATACTGCTACCTATAGGCATGTCTCTACAGTCTTATTAGGAGTTAAATATAGTGCTGTATACTGCTACCTATAGGCATGTCTCTACAGTCTTATTAGGAGTTAAACATAGTGCTGTATACTGCTACCTATAGGCATGTCTCTACAGTCTTATTAGGAGTTAAACATAGTGCTGTATACTGCTACCTATAGGCATGTCTCTACAGTCTTATTAGGAGTTAAACATAGTGCTGTATACTGCTACCTATAGACATGTCTCTACAGTCTTATTAGGAGTTAAACATAGTGCTGTATACTGCTACCTATAGGCATGTCTCTACAGTCTTATTAGGAGTTAAACATAGTGCTGTATACTGCTACCTATAGGCATGTCTCTACAGTCTTATTAGGAGTTAAACATAGTGCTGTATACTGCTACCTATAGGCATGTCTCTACAGTCTTATTAGGAGTTAAACATAGTGCTGTATACTGCTACCTATAGGCATGTCTCTACAGTCTTATTAGGAGTTAAACATAGTGCTGTATACTGCTACCTATAGACATGTCTCTACAGTCTTATTAGGAGTTAAACATAGTGCTGTATACTGCTACCTATAGGCATGTCTCTACAGTCTTATTAGGAGTTAAACATAGTGCTGTATACTGCTACCTATAGGCATGTCTCTACAGTCTTATTAGGAGTTAAACATAGTGCTGTATACTGCTACCTATAGGCATGTCTCTACAGTCTTATTAGGGAGTTAAACATAGTGCTGTATACTGCTACCTATAGACATGTCTCTACAGTCTTATTAGGAGTTAAACATAGTGCTGTATACTGCTACCTATAGACATGTCTCTACAGTCTTATTAGGAGTTAAACATAGTGCTGTATACTGCTACCTATAGGCATGTCTCTACAGTCTTATTAGGAGTTAAACATAGTGCTGTATACTACTACCTATAGGCATGTCTCTACAGTCTTATTAGGAGTTAAATACCGCCTGATTAGTTATTTTGTAGCTTGTGCAGCTGAAATTGGCTAGAGACGCTCGGTTGCTATATGACAACAACGGCTTTAAGCCGAGTCTGGAGCAGAAAGCAGAGCAGTAGCCTAACGTTAACGTTAATCAAAACGTAATTTTCATGTATCAAACTGTGAAATCTGTTTGTGTAATATGTCAATAACTGGGTGAATAGAATCCTAAATGTTACTAAAAATGTTACTAAAAATCCATCTTTTCTCCGACTCGTAGTATTGTGTGACAAACAGAACGCAACAACCCTGCGGTTATTCGTTTTTCGACACGGATGTGACGTCACACTCGAGCTACTAGTCGCGATTACAAGACAAAATGAACGCACCGTTAGTTTGGGCTTTCTGTCGGACGGAGAAGCAGTGTTCAGTTTTTATGCACCACATATTTGGAACTAACTCCCAGATAATTGCCGGTCCGCTACAACTCTCAGTTCTTTTAAATTAAGGCTGAAGACTTTTGTTTGTGTTTGACGCTGCCTTTTTTAAGTAATTGTTAATTTGTTACACCGCACTTTAACTTTTATTGTTGTATTTAATACCCGTCTTATTCTATTATGGATGTTTTTATATTCTCTTTAACAGACTTTTACTTGCAGCAGAGTATTTTTAGTGTTTTATTAGCACTTTTACTTCAGTAACTCATCTGAATACCTCCTCTACCTCTAGTTTAATCTGATTTGTACAATCAAACCTCACAGAAAGAAGTAAAAGACTAGAGCTGCAAAGATTAATCGATAAGTTGTCAACTATTAAATGAATCCCTATTTTGATAAGCGATTTAATAAAGTTACTAAATAAAGTTTGAGTCATTTTTTTAATTTAAAACTTCTCTGATTCCAGCTTGTTTAATGTGAATATTCTTTAGTTTCTTCACTCTTCTGTGACAGTAAAGTTGTAGACATAACAAGACATTTGAGGATGTCATCTTGGGCACAGTTTTCACCATTTTCTGACATTTTATAGACCAAGCAACTATTCTTTAGTTGCAGCCCTACAAAAGACATGTTTTTTCGGGGTCTTGTTACATCATGTGACGGATGACTTTTCTGTCCCTCTAACAGCTGTCCTGGAGTCAGTTTCTCTGGACAAGTTTCTTCCTGAATCCCTGGCCAGCAGCGAGCCGGGCGACGTGTCTCCCTGTCGCTCGCCGTCAACGCCGAGGCATCTCCGCTACAGACAGTCGGGAGGTACGTCGACGAGTACAAACGCACACAGATACACGCTTGTACAATGTCATGCAGTTCTTCTAATGTCTCTGGTTCCTCTCAGTCACACCGGGGGAGAACTCCGCACGCTGCACGATGTCGCCGGCTTCAGCGTTTGCGATCGCCACTGCTGCTGCCGGGCACAGCAGCTCCCAGGGTGAGCACGGCAAGCCACGAAGGACAAAAGACACACAACTTGGTTGGGCCGGGTATCGCCAATGATTTCCCGATTCAATTCTTCTTCACCATGTCCCGATTTTGATTACATTTTGAAATCAAGTAGGTTAGGGAATTTTCAGTTACAATACCATATAATGTTGGATATAAATGAGATTCTCAGAGAGCTTCTGCTGTAAATTGTTCAAGCACCAGGTTAAAGCTATGGTGTGTAGTTTCTGTCGCCCCCTTGAGTTATTCTAAGTAGTGACAACAACACTGTCGGCGCGTCCACATGATGCAAGCCTTCTTTGATCCCGCACGGCCCCCTCCTCCACACAGTTGCTAGTAGCCAAGGAGGACACGGAGGATTAAAAAAAACATGATTGACTCTTCAGAAGAGGTCATTTATCTTCACTCGAGCTTCTGTGCGCGAGAGTCGCCGGACGCCACAATCTTCTGAACATAGTCCTACTGAGAAACACAGAGAGAGTTGTGTGGAGCTGATAGTCAAAAAGTTAAGCACTAAAGCTTTAATGTTTTAAAGAACTGAGCCCCAAAAATGTTGTTTAAATTACTTTTTACGTATACATCCATTGTGAAAAGATGAATATATTAAAAGATCGATTTCAGGGTTTTTATTAATCCATATCGGATAGGGGTGGGAATCACCAGAGGCTTCACGATACGATATCATCGCGATACTTATGTCACAATACGATATTGCAAATTGCAATATTCTGCGATTATATTGCAATTTATTACCTTTTTCCCAACTACAAATTTTTCCCAAATTTCAAAGGATGTCCCCAAAAAGAAAACATTATCAACATCTTGTTTTATCTGAAAAGATACATTTCTCTCTTTGTTCAACTCACTTCAGTGTTATTGCTTCAAAATTGGGATTGTCAAGCAGGCAAACTGGCCAACGCATATATAATAATAGATCCATACTTGGCGTCTGTGTATTGATACAGTATTGCCACGGAAAGTACCAAAATACTACGCTGTATACATTTTTTCCCCGACCCCAAATATCAGATCACTCGAACAAAGAATTGATTATTTGAACCCAGCCCTACAACTGAGCGAGGGTTTGTGGTCAATAGTAACAAGTACATTTAGTCAAGTACTGTACTTTAGTACAAATTTGAATTATCTGTACTATTTTCTGCAACTTCATACTTAATATTATACTTTTTTCTCTTCTTAAATTACTTACTGCAGATTGAGATTAATGATACAGAATATAATCAACAAATACATTAGGGCCGTCCGCTCATAGTCTATTAATCGACTAATCGGCTGTTTGGTCTCAGTCGACTTAGATTTCTTAAATCCATTCGTTATTTTTTATGCTTTTTTCACGCTGAATGATTTATTTCAAAGAAACTTCTAAACAAATCTCTGGTAAACAACATTTAAAGTGGTGCTTTTGCAGGTTTCTTTGTGGAGAAACTCAGTTTTACAGATCTGTCAATTAAGGAACGTTTACCAGCGGCAACATTAAAGTGATGAACAAAATAATGCATAAATAATTATAATCAAATAATATAATACTGTAAATATTATTCTGAAATGGGCCATTCTGCATAACGAGTAGGGTTGTGTACTGAGACCTGTCGCTACTACGGCACAGGTGCCTTAACTAACGGGATCTACCGGACCGAATAGCAACGCGGATGCCTCATTTCACTGCCACTTGAATGTCCGCGCTTCTCTCTGATTCTCCGAAATGGACATTAGAGGCAACAGAAGCATCGCTGCATGTGACGCTAATTAACACTATACTTGGCTAGATTAAACACGGTTAAAATGCGGACAGCTGGTGTAAAGTGTGACTGTATTTCACTGTAGAGGCTTCCAACAGCGGGACGTAACAGTCTAAAGCTACTGCTGTCGGTAAAACAACACAGACTGTGCGTTTACGTGAAACCGTTAGCCTCGTGTTGCATTCAAAGTTATTGTAAAATACCCTTTTCCCATCTGGTGGTTGTTTTTGTCGTTTAACAGCTATTTACTGGTGAAATAAGTTACTATTGCATTTTTATTTCATTTAATTTTGACCATAGGGCCTTAGCAATAAACAAGTCGTTCTTAAATGTCGCCGACTATATGTACTGTATATACAGTGTATGAATCTATCTATCTGTTTAGGCACCGTTTTAAAAGTATCGTTTTAGCACCGATATCGGAAGAAATCCCTAACAATACCCAACCCTAGTAACAAGTACTTTTACTTTCGGTGCTGTTGTACTTTTAAGTAAGTACAATTGTAACAGAGTAGTGTTACACTGTAGTGATGCTACTTTTTACTTCAGTAATATATCTGAGTATTTCTTTCACCCCTGATTGTTGTTTTTACACTTCCATATCCCAGATATTCAAGGCTTTTAACAGGGAGCTGAAGGGCAAGAATGACCTACGGTGTTTGAAATAGTTGTACTAAAATTTCATTTTTTTTCCTCCCTAGGTTTTAGTAATTCAGAAAAAGTCTGTGACAAAGAATTCATCATCCGGAGAGCTGCTACCAACCGAGTCCTCAACGTGCTGCGACACTGGGTCTCCAAACACTCGCAGGTGAGTCCACAACAGAAAGTCTTTTACTACATGTGTGTACAGAAGACCCAAACCTGGAGAGGACACCTGAAAGAGCCTGTTGTTGTGTCTGTTTTCATCACCATCACCCCCCTCCCCCCTGTCTGTGTGTGTGTCTGTGTGTGTCAGTGTGTGTGTCCGTGTGTGTGTGTGTCTGTGTGTGTCCTCTCCTGTTACTCTTTTCCCCGACGGAGGTGCTCTTTGCTCTGCGTGTCTTTTCTCCCACCCAGGACGCATGCAGAAAGGTCAGCATCCTCCCCGGGGACAGTGAAAGGACGATCGTCTTCTTTGGAGATTATATAAGATGCTATTTCTGTTCTTGGATGTTAGAGGTCTGAAAACTTAAACATGTATTATTTGGTCCTGGTGATGAACACAGTTCATGGGTCCGTGGGAGTGATCGCTTATAGTAAGGATGGGAACACCTGTGGTAAAAACTTAAATTAAAATCAAGAAGATCTTTTATTATCTTACCAAAAAAAAAAACAGTATGTTCGGTTTGTCTGTAAACATTACAGTAAATTAACTTGGTGTTTTTTTTTCCCTAAAGTAATTAGGCTTCTTTTTTTGGTTAAATGTATAATATGTAATTGTCTGCCTCTAGGGGTCTCTGTCAATCAAAACCAGAAATGAAGACAAATGTTTTAAGGTTATGTTTTTGATATTTTGCCTGCATTTTTTTTTTTTTTAATGGTGGGTTCCTACGTGAACACAATCTTTTCTGTTAACATTTGTTATTTCACATGAGCGATTTCTGTATTTTTTTTTGATTTCTCTCACAGCTATCCTATTTCGTTTGTGATTTGTGCTGTTTGGGCAAAAATGAAAATACAACACTGGATGTAAATGTCCTCTAGAGGGCATCCTCCTCATGTGCCGTCTCTGTAGCTGGAGACGTGATAAGACATGGAGATTTACAGCAGTGGAGCTTTGGATGCAAACCATTTTTTGAAATATAATATGATAATTATATAGCAAATATTTATATTCAAATAATTACCAATTTTAAATTAGAAAAATGTCACATGAATAATCATAACTTGTCCTTTACAGGACAGAACAACATTTTCTGAACTTGCTCAAGTCAGTCTTACTGCAAACATTCAATATGATAAATGTTAGGGTTGCACGATATTTACAAATGTGATATTGCGATATAGATATTAATTTTGATATTTTTTAAACCTATGTAAAATTACCAAAGTTATGGGAAAACGCATCAAAATAGATTTATAAAGAAAACAAGTTTTCTTACAACACAAGGCTTATTTCAACTGATGGTCTTATTGGACTGTTCCAACCTGAATAAATAAATAAGGACCATGTCTACAGAACAGGACATGTTCTACTGGTTGGACAGTATAAAATATATAAATAAAGAAAACAGGACATGTTCTACTGGTTGGACAGTATAAAATATATAAATAAAGAGAACAGGACATGTTCTACTGGTTGGAAAGTATAAAATATATAAATAAAGAGAACAGGACATGTTCTACTGGTTGGACAGTATAAAATATATAAATAAAGAGAACAAGACATGTTCTACTGGTTGGACAGTATAAAATATATAAATAAAGAGAACAGGACATGTTCTACTGGTTGGACAGTATAAAATATATAAATAAAGAGAACAGGACATGTTGTACTGGTTGGATAGTATAAAAATATATAATAAAGAGAACAGGACATGTTCTACTGGTTGGACAGTATAAAATATATAAATAAAGAGAACATATATGTTCTACTGGTTTGGACAGTACAAAAATATATAAATAAAGAGAGACATGTTCTACTGGTTGGACAGTATAAAATATATAAATAAAGAGAACAGGACATGTTGTACTGGTTGGACAGTATAAAATATATAAATAAAGAGAACAGGACATGTTCTACTGGTTGGACAGTATAAAATATATAAATAAAGAGAACAGGACATGTTCTACTGGTTGGACAGTATAAAATATATAAATAAAGAGAACAGGACATGTTCTACTGGTTGGACAGTATAAAATATATAAATAAAGAGAACAGGACATGTTGTACTGGTTGGACAGTATAAAACATATAAATAAAGAGAACAGGACATAACGTTTCTTTCTCTTCTCTGATTCATTCAGTTTAGTTGACTATTTCTTCACTTACACTGTCACTCTGTTGAAATATGCACACACGTGGTACGCTCCATAGGGTTTGTCACGTAGTGGAACCGTGCACTGACGTGCATGAACATTTGCACGTGGCACGGTAACTGACCAATGAAACATGATCATTACAGCGTTTCAGGCTCTAAATCAAACAACTAAGCCACACAGCCAACGGACGGGATGCAGCACTCCCCAAAAAAAATGAATATTGCAACCCCTTTCGATATAATATTGCACAACGTGATATTGCGATAACGATATTGAGTCGATATATCCTGCACTCCTAATAAATGTGTATAAATGTGTTGATTTTCAGGACTTTGACATGAACAGTGAGCTGAAGATGGGGGTGATTGGTCTGTTGGAAGAGGTGCTACGAGATCCAGACCTGCTGCCTCAGGAGAGGAAAGCAACATCAAACATATTAAGGTACAAAGTCAGAAAAGAGTTATAGATTTGGGATCTTATATACTGTTCATGTGTCTGTCTGTCTATCAATCAAGTTGCCCCCTGGTGTTTGCAGTAATTATTTGGGAAAGACTATGTGAACACTGTTTTAGATTGACCCTGATTACGAAATATCTGCAAATGCAGATTTTCTTATCTGGTGCATTATATTGTTTCACCTCATACCTTCCCTGTATGTTACCTGAAAGCTGGATGCCAAAACACATTGACCTTTTTATATGAATCTTATGGAGCTTTTTCACAGCAGACATTTTGACTTGTCATAGTAGGAAAAGCACAGCTGACATTGATAACCTTAACAATGGCTCAGTTCCATCAAGTGTGCCAGTAAGATATTTCAGTGAGTCAGCATGCACAATACCAGGGTCTCTCCTAAGTGGAATGCAGCCATCAGTAATGGTTTAATACCAGGGTCTCTCCTAAGTGGAATGCAGCCATCAGTAATGGTTTAATACCAAGACCTCTCCTAAGTGGAATGCAGCCATCAGTAATGGTTTAATACCAGGGTCTCTCCTAAGTGGGATGCAGCCATCATTAATGGTTTAATACCAGGGTCTCTCCTAAGTGGGATGCAGCCATCATTAATGGTTTTTGAATACACCTGTGCTTTTCCTACTATGACATGTCAACATGTTTGCTGTGAAAAAGGTCTGTTCTAGTTAGAATGTGCCAGACGTAAGATGTACAGGCATTTTAGCTTTTGTCAAAAAACATTTTTGGTGCCTGGGTAGAGCTCACCTGGTAGAGCGCGCGCCCATATATAGAGGCTCAGTCCTCGACTGAGCGGCTGCAGGTTCAATTGTGACTTGCGGCCCTTTGCTGCATGTCATTCCCGCTCTGTCTCCCCTTTCATGTCTAAGCTGTCCTGTCACAAATAAAGGCCTAAAATGCCAACAAAAAAATCTTTAAAAAATGTTTATTTGTATAGCACCCTTCATTACAAGTAAACCCAAAGCTTTACATTAAAAACAGCATACACATTAAAACAAAGCATGAATAGGAAGAATACAATTAACCCAAGACATCCAACAAAAAATAAGAACAAACAAGGGTGACCATATAAATTCACACACACACACACACACACACACACTCTATAATTACACAAAGCTCTGAGACCACATTTTGCTTTTGAATGTGGACACAAACGAGAATTTGTTCATGCTCCCCTACCAAAGAGCACTGTCTTTATTTTCACAGACAAGAAGCTCTCTAGTTCTTCGGTTTTACATGAAATAAAATCTCAATCCCATTACTACAGTAGTACTACAGTACACTATGCACACATGTGGTAACGCGGTCTGTTTCGCTCAGCAGTGCCCTTTCTCAAGAAGAACAAGATGATGCTCAGCTGAAGATAGAGGACATATTACAGATGGTCAGTATTGCCGCCTGTCAGCACCACAAAGAACTCTAGGCCGGTTACACACTGCACGCGTCTCGCGAGCGTGGCGTTTCTGTTGCGTGTCAGCTGCGTGGATTTTTCTGTGTCCTACACACCAGAAGTGTGTCTGACGCGGCGCTGCTCCCACTGCTAGGTACAGGGAGGGCTGATCTCGGGACATAGTGCCGACAGATTCAAACTCTGAAAAATGGGTAAGTGGGCTGATGTTGGGCCGTCACTCACGTTGTTATCTTAGCCTATCCTACTACCCTTATATATAGCCTACTGATTTGATTAAAGCAAGACCACATCGGCAGTATTGACTGCAAAGTATGTTACAGAAAATTTCGTTCTGTATGACCAGTGCAACATTTGAAAATATTTTCTCTGAAATTTTGTATTACATTTATATCTACATTGATGTCAAAACCTAGACTTTCAAACATCAAGATGTCTTTTATTAATATGAATTTGTGTCTAAATGACATGTAAACATATTTTCCTATTCTATTTTGCCTGGAAACGCTTCCAACACGCTCGCGTCTCGCGTGAAAAATAGGCGTCGGTTCTATTTCTAGCGTCTCACGCCGGCAGTGTGTAAGCTCTAACCTGTTAACATGGGAGCCGAAATATAAACTGACACGCCACGTGGCTGACACGCTCGCGCGACGCATGCAGTGTGTAACCGGCCTAAGATTTTAGTTTATTCTGGGTACATTTTTAAGCGACTGTTGAAATAATTTATCTCCAGACAAGCTGTCCCCTACTACACTTCATCGTGGTAAGAATAACGTCACTCCCTTAAGGAACACCAGCTGTAGTTTCTGTGTAATGTGGTGAATTCCCAGTCATAGGTGGATTCCCAGTATGTGGAGTTACCTTGGGGTGCTTTCACATCTGTCGGTCGGTTCATTTGGTCCGGACCAAGGGCAAAAAAATGTATACCTTGTAGTATTTATCAGACTTTTCGATTCCTTTTCACGCCACGCTGTTTGCTCCGGTCCGAATCAGTTGAGGAGTTGGTGAACCAAAATGCAGCAACACAAGTCACATGACAACATACACATCATTGGCCAGACGTGTCTTTGAACGTATTTCATAAACTACTCACGAAGTTTGTCCGTGAGTTGCCATGGGGCTGTGTTGCTAAAGTGCAAACTAGTGCTCAACCCATAATGCACAGCGCAGCTGACTACACCAGCTGGTTTAGTCCAAAAATGTTTGAAGTCGGATCACGTTCTCCCCACAAACGAACCGCTCCAGAGTTTGTTTGAAAGTGAACCGAGAGTGGCCAGGTTAGCTCAGTTGGTAGAGGGAGAAGGTCCAGGGGTCAAGTCCTACCTGTGACGATTTCCTGCATGTCTTACCCTCTCTCTCCCCCTTTCATAGCTGTCCTATCCACTAACAGCATAAAAAATTATAATAAAAAAAGAAAAGAAAGTGTACCGAGACCACACTTGTTTGGTCCACTTTTGGTGCGCGTCAGAGTGTGATTGCTGCGTTCACACCTGCCGAAACAAACCAAACCAAGTGGGAAAACCAACTCTAGTGAGATTCAACCGAACTAAATGAGGCAGGTGTGAAAGCCCCTTTAGCATACTGGTACTGTAGTTCATCAAAACAGCTTTTTGAAATTCTGGACTACAAATGGTTTGCGTGCGTTTCCAGGTGGAGAGTCCGAAGGCCGAGTGTTTTGAGTCTCTCTCAGCCATGGAGCTGGCAGAACAGATCACACTCCTGGATCACATCGTGTTCAGGAGTATTCCCTACGAGTGAGTACATCACGCAGAACGATATTCACCTCACGCTCACACCGTATACACCTGCAGGTCTGCAGTCCAGTGTTGGTTCAAATGGCTAATTGTTAAAGAAAATGTTGAAAAATCTTTTTTATTTATGATTTTGTAATTTCCAAAATAATATCCTTGAAAGAAATGTTTTTTTATTAAACATTTATACCTTTGTGTATGCATGTGTGTGTGTATATGTTCGTGTATGTATAAATGCATATAAATAGGTAAAGAATTACAGTTTTTCGTATTTAACTAAAGTATAAAAAATATAAAAGAGGGGAGAACCAGAAAAGTTTTTATAACTTCATCCTACTACTTTTTGAAAAAAGTGGAAATCCTTTTTTGAATCCAATAATTTTGAAAGATATGTTTGCTGAGGACCACTGTTTTCTTGCCTGTACTGAAATGTTCAAAATATGCGAAATAATAAATAAACTAAATTTTTTTAACTAAACTTCATACATTGCACAACAATACATCACATTTTATATTGAAAGTTCTATTATCTGCAACGTGACAAGTAACTATAGATGTCAAATAGATCTAGTGGGGTAAAAAGTCAATTTATTGAAGTACAAGTAGTATGAAGTAGAATTACGTGTACCTTGAAGGTACTTCCGGTATGTCTGACTGTTCTGTGTTCCTGCAGGGAGTTCCTCGGTCAGGGCTGGATGAAGGTCGACAAGACCGAGAGGACGCCGTACATCATGAAGACCAGCCAGCATTTTAACGACGTACGACTAAACAGGGTTTCTTTTTTTCCTCAAAATTTTCCATTTTAATCAATTACTTGATCGACAGAAAATGAATCGGCAACTATAGCTACGTTCACAACGCAAGTCTAAATGCCTAATTCAGATTTTTTTCTCAGATCTGATTTTGTTGTTTGGCTGTTCACTAGGGCTGGGAAAAAAATCGATTTGATTTAAAAATCGATTTGATTTAAAAATCGAGTTGGTAGGTCAAATCGATTCATATTTTCAAAAAATCGTTTTTTTTTATTTTTTTTCAGTCCAAATACAGTATAAATAATTTGGATGTTTAACAATCTTTGTTGCACACTGCACGGTGACTTTTCACTTAGAGAAAGGGTTTGCCTTTGCAATTTTGTTTATGTTGATGCACTTTAATTAAATACAATATTTTTAAAATATATTTACAGTTCACAGTTATTTTGTTTTAAATGGAAGGGGGTAAAAATCGAATCGTAAATCGAGTCACATATATGGAAGTGGTCTAAATCTGATTTGCAAAAATCTTATCTGGGCAAGATTTGAGTGTTCACACTACTTCTGAAGAAGTCTGACCTGGTCACTTGACCCCCCAAAAAAAATCGGATTTGGCCCATTTTTGCCTGCAGTCTGTAGCCTTTGTTTCTAATTGAGTCATAATTTATCAAGCAAAATGTCAATGCTTCCAGTTTATCAAATTTGATGCTTTTTGATGCCTATGTTTGTTATATATGATGATAAATTAAATATGTTTGGAGACGGGACTGTTGAGTAAGTTTTTGGGAAAATTGTGACTGACAATTTAAAAGAGATTCCGACCTTTTTATAGACAAAAAGGTGAATAGATTAATCAGACGTAGGGCTGCACGATATGACCTAAAATCAAAATCACGATTAATTGTAAAACATTTTAAACATTTAATTTTTTTGTGAATCTTTTTTTTATTATTTAATTTTTTTGCCCTCCATAGTTCATTTGCAAGGTTTGTAAATAAGCTCAAATACTGAAGGTGAGATATTTTTTTCTAATTGAAAAGTTCTTATTTTGTGATTTTAATTTAATCATACAGCGGGAACTATTATGGCTATTTATTAGTGCAACAAAAAAATAGTTCTTTCTTTTACTTCTGCTTCTTTAAAATTGTCAACCCTCATTGTTATAAACGGCTGGACAAAATATAAGATTAACTCTCGGAATAAAGCTTTACAAACTACAGCAAAATAAACGTAAAATAAGGTATGTATGCACCTCTCAAAAACAAATACTGAATAAATCTTGAACTAGGTGTACCTAATAATAAACTGGTAACTAAGTATCTTTAACTAGGTTTACCTAATAATAAACTGGTAACGAAGTATCTTTAACTAGGTGTACCTAATAATAAACTGGTAACGAAGTATCTTTAACTAGGTGTACCTAATAATAAACTGGTAACGAAGTATCTTTAACTAGGTGTACCTAATAATAAACTGGTAACTAAGTATCTTTAACTAGGTGTACCTAATAAACTGATAACTAAGTGTGGAGTATTTTCAAACAAAGGGGAACTGTCTATTTCTCTCACCCTCTCTCCACAGATGAGTAACCTTGTGGCGTCTGAGATAATGACCCACACTGACGTGGGCTCCAGGGCCAGCTCCATAGAGAAGTGGCTAGCGGTGGCCGATATCTGCCGCTGCCTCAACAACTACAACGGCGTGCTGGAGATCACCTCGGCTCTCAACCGCAGCGCCATCTTCAGGCTGAAGAAGACCTGGGCAAAAGTCTGCAAACAGGTTGGAATCCATTCATTTAAAGGTCCCATGGCGTGAAAATTTCACTTTGAGGTTTTTTTTTAACATTAATATGCGTTCCCCCAGCCTGCCTATGGTCCCCCAGTGGCTAGAAATGGTGATAGGTGTAGACCGAGCCCTGGGTATCCTGCTCTGCCTTTGAGAAAATGAAAGCTCAGATGGACCAATAAGGAATCTTCTCCTTATGAGGTCATAAGGAGCCAGGTTACCTCCCCTTTCTCTGATTTGCCCACCCAGAGAATTTGGCCCACCCATGAGAGAGAGACAGATACAGTATTCGGGGACCACTAAGGTCTATATAAAAGAGACTTCAGATACAGTATTAGGGGACCACTAAGGTCTATATAAAAGAGACTTCAGATACAGTATTAGAGGACCACTAAGGTCTATATAAAAGAGACTTCAGATACAGTATTAGGGGACCACTAAGGTCTATATAAAAGAGACTTCAGATACAGTATTAGGGGACCACTAAGGTCTATATAAAAAGAGACTTCAGATACAGTATTAGGGGACCACTAAGGTCTATATAAAAGAGACTTCAGATACAGTATTAGGGGACCACTACGGCCTATATAAAAGAGACTTCAGATACAGTATTAGAGGACCACTAAGGTCTATATAAAAGAGACTTCAGATACAGTATTAGGGGACCACTAAGGTCTATATAAAAGAGACTTCAGATACAGTATTAGGGGACCACTAAGGCCTATTTAAAAGCATCCAAAGAGCACCATGTCATGGGACCTTTAACAAGTTGCTAAAATTACAACCTTACTCTCTCCGTAAAACCTTTTTTACGATTTCTTTGTTTTGTTTTTAGACAAAGGCGCTCATGGACCGCCTGCAGAAGACTGTGTCATCAGAAGGGAGGTTCAAGAATCTCAGAGAGACACTGAAAAAGTAAATACTGCTAATTACCAGAGAAAAAAAATAGATGTTTAAATCCAGTACTTAAAAACGGTCTAATGTTTGCACTGTATGTACGTGTGTGTAGCTGTAACCCTCCATGCGTCCCATACCTGGGCATGTACCTCACTGACCTGGCTTTCATTGAGGAGGGAACACCCAACTTCACGGAGGAGGGCCTGGTTAACTTCTCCAAGATGAGGATGGTAACAAATATTCCCTTTACCTGCTCCCGGTCTTGAATAATGCTTATGAAAGCCCAATTGACTGTTAGCTAAACCCTTCCGCTGAGTAAGAAGCCTTTCCAAAACGAAAAATACAACAACCACAGTCTTCCAACGTAAGCTACAATTATTAGCTTGTCAGGCTAACTAGCTTACTTCATACAGTAACCAAGCACTTCTTAGACCAAGGAGCACATCAGCAAATCAGTGTCTTATTTCCCCACTGATTGGGTGCTGGTTGTTAGCGGCTCTGTTACTAACGTTCGCAGCTTTGTCGTGCTATTTATTGGATGTTAACTTTCAAAAAAATACATGAGCAGGATTTCTGTTTAAAAAATTGTCAGCTGTAACATAAAAGTCAGATGAAGGCATTTTTTAAAAATTAAGCTAAAGTTAGCTTCGTTAGCTAGTTAACTATAACTGATAAAGTCTGTTAGCGACAGTTATTAGTTTAAGCAGCAAAATCGCAAGTTGACGGCTAGAAATGAAAGGGCGCTTTAGTCTACAACTGTCTAGAATCAAAGACCCATTGTTTCAGAAATATATTTAAGACTTATTTTATAGGATTCATGTTTTAAAATGAGTCAGCTGGATTAAAAGGCAGCTGGAGACATTTTCAAACAACTCAATGGAGCTAATGACTTAGCTTAATTAGCTAGCAAACTAGCTATAGCTTATAAAATCTGTCTGCAACAACGGCAAATTTAAAGGGCAAAGGCTAGAAATGAGAAGCTGCTTTTGTCTGTCACTTCTTAAAATGTATATGACCCATTGGCAATGAATTTTGATGGTTAATCTGCCACAGGAATAGCAAAAGTAAAGGGGAGGGGGGTTTAGCTAACGGTCCATTGATTAAGTTGTTTTTTTAACTCTGTATCTGCTCTCTTAGATTTCTCATATTATCCGGGAGATTCGTCAGTTCCAGCAAGCACCTTACAGGATAGAGCACCAACCAAAAGTGTGTCTGATAAAATGCATTATTTGTGCAATATGAAAGTGATTAGTATTTAACTATTAACACAATCTATTTGCTTGTCCTGACTCCCTCCAGGTGACTCAGTTCCTCCTGGATAAGACACTAGTGATGGATGAAGATACCCTTTATGAGCTCTCACTGAAGATCGAACCTCGAGTACCACCTGGTTAACATTTCACACACAAACATATTCACACAGACGTGATATACAAAATATATCCATCTAACAATATCAGTGATTAACGCAACTTGAGATTCTTTCTTAATAAAGCAGGGGTTGTTTTATGAAACACCACCAGTTATTGTGCTAAGGAAACTCAGGAGAAAATGTGCCTTTTTGTGTAAATATCTGATGTGTATATTTAGTAAACAGAATGAACTGTATAACATACACAACTCTGCCATACAATCGTACAGTTATGACTGTAGAAACAACCATGTTAGCTAGCCAAACATTGCACTAGTAAGTAACAGTTGCTGCTGTCACATTGTAAATACCAAACGATTTGCCTCTTGTAGTCTTGCACGTAAATTTTTATTGTCAGATGAGTTTTACATTATTTATGTAATTATAGCCGGATTAACCTGCTTGTCCATAGAGAGGCAAAGTCTTTCCCCTACTGGTGGACCCCCATGGGACCTTATTTAGTAAAAAAATATGTACTGTAGTGAACGGCGAGAAATAAATAAATATTTGATCCCATTTGAATTGAGCCATGATTTGTGATAGGTTATGTATGATATGTTCGTCAATTTAAAAGATAATTTTTTTAATCAAGATCTGTCGAAAAACTGAAGTATAAGACTGAAAATACGTAATTAAATACGTAATTAGAAAGACTAATCATCCCAAAGTAAGTGATGTCTTGCTGAAGCTTCAGTGTCTGTGTTGTTTACTGGGATGTAACTCAAACAAACGGGTCTTGCTCATTCTTTCTCTTCCCGGCTGATGAAAAGATGCCGGATAAAACACATCAGGTAAAATAAGGTTACATCTGTTGTGTATCAGAGCTAAGTTAGCTAGCTAGCTAGCGAGCAAGGCGAGCAGTTGGCAAGGTTACGTATATTGTCACAATATACGTAACCTTGAGGTGAGATATGTAGTTCACTGAGCGGTTTCACTACGTCAAACCTACAACAAACTGACAATATGTGTAATTCATGGCTCAATTTAAATAGGCTCAAAAAAGTATTATTTCTCTCGCCGTTGACTACCGGACAGATTTTTTTTACATAATTAGGTCCCATGGGGTCCACTGGAAGTAGAGGGACTTTGCCTCTTTATTGGGCCCAAGGTTTGCTGTGTGGTTTCCAAATTATTTTTGAAATATGCGCTATTTACACAAAGCCTCTGCACAGGATATACAAAGACAACTGGACGCTGTGTGCCAGTGAAAGTTGCTCTCTGGAAGCATAGGCAGAAAAAATGTTTTGGCCTCTTGGGGGCAGCGCTACAAGCTGTAAACACAACATTGACATATTATCATCTCAAGTAGATATGGTCTCAGTGCTGAAGAAAGGTCTGGCTGAACCTATCGTAATTCTAGGAGAAAAAAACGCTTTAAGTTGTTTTTATTTCTTTAAACCAATCACAATCGTCTTGGGCGGCATTAAACTCCGGATGCAGTGACTGCAACGTTTGCACGTCATTAAAATGGCTAAATCCCTACAAAAGAAAATGCTGCTACAACCTTTCGAGCCCTAGAGGTGAAGCCTGCCTATACTTCAGCTCAGGAGGAGCTCACTGGACTTATGGTGCGTTCAATTTACCTCGGAAGCCGGAGCTGGGAATGGCGTCACACCCAAGTTAGTCTCTCTTTGCCAGACCTTCCTCCACAGCGCTGCGAAGGAGGGTCCGGCTAGTCCTCACAGCATTCCGATATGGGAGAAAAAAGTGCTCTGGTTTATTGGTCATTTCTTTAAATCAATTAATCGTCATGGGCGGCACTAAGCACCGGGAAAAGCCGCGGTCCTGCTGCTAAATAGCCTCTGGAAGGAACTTGTTTTGGTAAAACAAGTTCCTTTTTGTGTATGTTCAAAAGTAGTTTTAGTCGTGCAACAGAAAACTCAGATTGGACAGATAGTCTAGCTAGCTGTCTGGATTTACCCTGCAGAGATCTGAGGAGAAGTTAACCATAGTCCTCACAAATCCACCAGAGTTTAAACTTACAACCCAAAGAAAGAAGAAGGGGACGGACATCGGGCTGAGAAGAGTGAAATCCGGCATCATTTCCGACAGCAACGGAGCAATCCCAGAAGTGGAACGTCGTGGATATAGACTACCCCTAAATTAAACGCGTTCCAGTAAAACAAGTGGGAATAATTTATTTCACAGTTGGGTTTGTTCTATCCAGGTTAGCCATTGTTAGCAATACCAGTTGATAACTTTATTTGTTGCGCATACAAATAGAGTAACATGTTCCCAGAAGTTGGACAGGACTGTGTACGACTGATTTAGTGAGACAAAAATAAGACAAAAGAGCTTATTTACTGTATATAACTACAGCTTCACTACTGTTGATGCACAGAGCAGCCTTGTTGGATTTTGAGGTCTGGGTACTGTGTAGGGGACGGATACCCGACCCAAGCCCGACGGTACCCGACAGGCTGGGCCAGGTTCGGACAGCTATTTAGAACTGATATTCGGGTTTGGATCGGGCTCGGTCCCATCAGCATGATATGATTGGGCCTCTTGTGTACGCGCCTGTGTTAACGTGCGCTTGTTGCCCCGTGTGCGCTGATGCGCTCATCTGTTGACATTTCTCAATGCCGACTACAGTTGCTTAATAAAAGCTTTCCACACAAACAAATGTACATCTGTCACTAGTATGAGGGGAAAAAAATGAGATTTTAACTGTGTCAGGCTCGGACATACCGTACAGGCCAAAAGTTTGGACACACCTTCTCATTCAATGTGTTTCCTTTTTATTTTTATGACTATTTACATTGTAGATTCTCACTGAAGGCATCAAAACTATGAATGAACACATATGGAATTATGTACTTAACAAAAAAGTGTGAAATAACTGAAAACATGTCTTATATTTTAGATTCTTCAAAGTAGTCACCCTTTGCTTTTTTATTAATAAGGGAAATAATTCCACTAATGAACCCTGACAAAGCACACCTGTGAAGGTAAAACCATTTCAGGTGACTACCTCATGAAGCTCATTGAGAGAACACCAAGGGTTTGCAGAGTTATCAAAAAAAGCAAAGGGTGGCTACTTTGAAGAATCTAAAATATAAGACATGTTTTCAGTTATTTCACACTTTTTACAAGTACATAATTCCATATGTGTTCATTGATAGTTTTGATGCCTTCAGTGAGAATCTACAATGTAAATAGTCATGAAAATAAAGAAACACATTGAACGAGAAGGTGTGTCCAAACTTTTGGCTTGTACTGTAAATATCTTAATGCTTGTCGGGTTCAGATACTGCTCTGTCTGACGCGGGCCGGGCTCGGACAGAATATGCGGCCCGATCCGCACTCTAGTACTGTGAGGTTCTTCAACTTTCCTAGTCGAAAATCTGACTTCAGGGGGGCATTCCAGTTGAAATTTCCGACTTTGAACTCTGAAATTCCAACTTCAGATTTCAAATGGAACACACCGTACGCTTGTAGGGTACCAGCTCAGAGTCGTGCGTATTCCCAGACGAAATGACAATGACTCAAATGACCACAAACTAATTCCCACACAGTGAACCTGAAGCAGTTGGGGGGGCCCCCTGGGGGTGTACGGTGTACCCCGTTGGCAGTCCAGCCTTGTGTATGATCTGCGTCTGTCGAGACACACTGGGTTCCCTAAACAGCTGGAGGACAGTTAAAATATTGTATCTTTACGTAATACTTTCTGGCTCACCTGTTTCTAAAGGTTTATCTTGTATAGCATTTGCATGTTAACTGCAAAACTCTTTGTAGTTTACACACAAAATCAGAAAATATGGTCATAGCAAACATAAGATTTACACTTTATTCATCTTTCTTGACAATCAATCAAAAGCATTTCTGCTACAAATCATGTCTTTTCAGTGTCAGTGATTTTGTACACACAATGTTCTGATTTTAATAATCTTTCTGCTCTTTTTTTTTAAAGAGTCTCGGCCTAAAAGGTTTCTTACATGATACAAAGCCCTTCAGTTAAATTTCTTTAACTTGTATCATTATCCTTCCTTGTCAATGTGATCTTTTAATCATATTTCAAACCTTAACTGTATTAGTAAAAGTAATATCTTGGCACTATTGATACGTAAATAATGTCAATAGACTGTGTTTCTAGCATGAATATAGCATGATGTCCCTTCTGTCCTTCAGATTACTGTTCTCTTTATAGTTGACTGTTACTGACTTTTTGTTAGATTCATTCATTTATTTTTGCACAATCTTCAAACTCTTAAATGCATTTAGTGTATGAGACCCCGTGCTTTCTTACAGTACTGTAAACTTTGAAAATCCAGCTTTGCTGTTGTATTTTTCCATGCATTTCTTTGTGTAATGTACAGATATTTACACCCAATAAAAGCAAAAAAATGTGAATTATAAAATCGTTCCGAACAGTTTTTAATGGCAGTTATAGGACGATACAGTTGGCCCTGAGTGCTCAATGCTAGTTGCACACACAACCTAACTTGAGTTACAGAAGAAGTTTCCACCGCACTTTTCAGGCTTGCTTTGTGATGTTGAGCGATAAGAATGACTTCCAAGAAGTAATGTTGCGTTCGTGTAAGATGCATTTATTTTGAACGGCTCTTTGGTATGAATGAAGAGAACTGAGCTGTATGATAGCAGGTTTTTTTTTTTTTTTATCATTCAGTGCCCAAAATGTCATTCCCTCTCCTGCGCTTTGGGGCACTTCTGCCTCCTCTTGTCAATGTGACAACGGCAGCAGCAGGATTTTCATTTTTTATTTGTTTCACCTTTATTTAGTCATTAAGAACATGTTCTAATTAGCATGAGATGCACAGAAAGCTGTTACACTGAAAAGACTTTTATCCAACGTGTCACTGGCAGGCGCGCGCACATACTGTACGATGCCTCGTTGATATTCTCTGGTGGTCATAAACCACAGCAGGAACTCACGGAGTCATGCGTCTTCTTCAGTTTTTGGTTTTCTCCTGGAAACTTGTTGTGTTTTGTACCTAAAGTGAATTTTATGTTGTGCAACTTGGAGTTTTTTATGCGTCCGCTCCGGCGACAGTCGTGGCCGGAGGCATTATGTTTTTGCGTTGTAAGTCCTTACCTACGTCCGCCCCATTCTTGGGAACACGATATCTCAGGACCCCCCCTGGAGGGCTTTTTATTTAAATTTGGCATGAATGTCAACTTGGGCCTGAGAATGAACTGATTTGAATTTGGCGGTCAAAGGTCAAACGCGTTTATGGCCATAACTCAAGAATTCATATGCCTACTATGGAGAAGATTTACACATGTCTAATAGGATAACATGATTATTGTAATGACATTTTATAGCTCAAAGGTCAACTTCACTGTGAGATCATAATATCCTGGAAAAAAAACTTTTCTGGCCATTATTCAACTAACCTGACTCCACCAGATGGATCACTTCGCATTTGCTCGGCATATCCATCTGGGAACTTTCCGTTGGAGAACTTTTGGGAAGGGGCAAAAATCTTGGTTAGCTGATTGGATAAACCATCTGTCTATCTACCACCTATAGTTGGTGATAGACGGGCCAAATCAACCACGAAGCATATGAAAATACAACCACAAGCCCCTGCTGCTGCAGGCAAAGCATAGCTCGTTAGCTCAGCATGCAAGCAACATGTCGGTAAAGGATATTTGCCGTTTGCAGAGTTATCAAAAAAAAGCAAAGGGTGGCTACTTTGAGGAATCTAAAATATAAGACATGTTTTCAGTTATTTCACACTTTTTACAAGTACATAATTCCATATGTGTTCATTGATAGTTTTGATGCCTTCAGTGAGAATCTACAATGTAAATAGTCATGAAAATAAAGAAACACATTGAACGAGAAGGTGTGTCCAAACTTTTGGCCTGTACTGTAAATATCTTAATGCTTGTCGGGTTCAGATACTGCTCTGTCTGACGCGGGCCGGGCTCGGACAGAATATGCGGCCCGATCCGCACTCTAGTACTGTGAGGTTCTTCAACTTTCCTAGTCGAAAATCTGACTTCAGGGGGGCATTCCAGTTGAAATTTCCGACTTTGAACTCTGAAATTCCAACTTCAGATTTCAAATGGAACACACCGTACGCTTGTAGGGTACCAGCTCAGAGTCGTGCATATTCCCAGACGAAATGACAATGACTCAAATGACCACAAACTAATTCCCACACAGTGAACCTGAAGCAGTTGGGGGGGCCCCCTGGGGGTGTACGGTGTACCCCGTTGGCAGTCCAGCCTTGTGTATGATCTGCGTCTGTCGAGACAAACTGGGTTCCCTAAACAGCTGGAGGACAGTTAAAATATTGTATCTTTACGTAATACTTTCTGGCTCACCTGTTTCTAAAGGTTTATCTTGTATAGCATTTGCATGTTAACTGCAAAACTCTTTGTAGTTTACACACAAAATCAGAAAATATGGTCATAGCAAACATAAGATTTACACTTTATTCATCTTTCTTGACAATCAATCAAAAGCATTTCTGCTACTATTCATGTCTTTTCAGTGTCAGTGATTTTGTACACACAATGTTCTGATTTTAATAATCTTTCTGCTCTTTTTTTTTTTAAAGAGTCTCGGCCTAAAAGGTTTCTTACATGATACAAAGCCCTTCAGTTAAATTTCTTTAACTTGTATCATTATCCTTCCTTGTCAATGTGATCTTTTAATCATATTTCCAACCTTAACTGTATTAGTAAAAGTAATATCTTGGCACTATTGATACGTAAATAATGTCAATAGACTGTGTTTCTAGCATGAATATAGCATGATGTCCCTTCTGTCCTTCAGATTACTGTTCTCTTTATAGTTGACTGTTACTGACTTTTGTTAGATTCATTCATTTATTTTTGCACAATCTTCAAACTCTTAAATGCTTTAGTGTATGAGACCCCGTGCTTTCTTACAGTACTGTAAACTTTGAAAATCCAGCTTTGCTGTTGTATTTTTCCATGCATTTCTTTGTGTAATGTACAGATATTTACACCCAATAAAAGCAAAAAAATGTGAATTATAAAATCGTTCCGAACAGTTTTTAATGGCAGTTATAGGACGATACAGTTGGCCCTGAGTGCTCAATGCTAGTTGCACACACAACCTAACTTGAGTTACAGAAGAAGTTTCCACCGCACTTTTCAGGCTTGCTTTGTGATGTTGAGCGATAAGAATGACTTCCAAGAAGTAATGTTGCGTTCGTGTAAGATGCATTTATTTTGAACGGCTCTTTGGTATGAATGAAGAGAACTGAGCTGTATGATAGCAGGTTTTTTTTTTTTTTTTATCATTCAGTGCCCAAAATGTCATTCCCTCTCCTGCGCTTTGGGGCACTTCTGCCTCCTCTTGTCAATGTGACAACGGCAGCAGCAGGATTTTCATTTTTTATTTGTTTCACCTTTATTTAGTCATTAAGAACATGTTCTAATTAGCATGAGATGCACAGAAAGCTGTTACACTGAAAAGACTTTTATCCAACGTGTCATTGTAGATTCTCACTGAAGGCATCAAAACTATGAATGAACACATATGGAATTATGTACTTAACAAAAAAGTTTGAAATAACTGAAAACATGTCTTATATTTTAGATTCTTCAAAGTAGCCACCCTTTGCTTTTTTTGATAACTCTGCAAACCCTTGGTGTTCTCTCAATGAGCTTCATGAGGTAGTCACCTGAAATGGTTTTACCTTCACAGGTGTGCTTTGTCAGGGTTCATTAGTGGAATTATTTCCCTTATTAATAAAAAAGCAAAGGGTGGCTACTTTGAAGAATCTAAAATATAAGACATGTTTTCAGTTATTTCACACTTTTTTGTTAAGTACATAATTCCATATGTGTTCATTCATAGTTTTGATGCCTTCAGTGAGAATCTACAATGTAAATAGTCATGAAAATAAAAAGGAAACTCATTGAATGAGAAGGTGTGTCCAAACTTTTGGCCTGTATTGTATATATATTTTTTTTAAATACAGAAACACGTAACAAAACAGATTTCCCTAACATTAGTTATTTGTAGTAATTTGAGTCCTCACTAAAATAATATGATAATGCAGTCTAAAAATAAACTTTATTGTCACAAGAAAACATCAAAATATATCGGCCGATATATCGGTTGGGCTCTAGATGATAACTTTCAGATCCATAAGCTGTTCTGAGCACACATCGCTGGTCGTCTGTGTGACATCATCATCTCTCTTTCACTCGCTGTCTGTCAGCTGCTCACATTGTTCCTCTTCTTCTTCTTGGATATTAGAAACGCTAAAGCAGAACCAGGAAACCCAAGACGTTATGAATCTGGTGTTGCTCCGTTATTTCTCAGACCAGAATTTCGGATTTTCCATTTACAGTGTTTGGTGCGTTTGACAAAGTGCAGTGTGAACGCAAACCGAACCAAATGAAAAATGCACCAATGTTGCAACTTCACCCCCCGAAACGCACAGAGTCCATCCGACCCATAGGTGTGAAAACACCCTCAATATCTTTTTATGAAATTGCTTCACTACATACGGTTTATTGAGTCTGGACAGACTCAATAAACTAAATAAAGTGCAATTTGACTGGTTGGCAGAGGCAAACAACTGCAAGGCGGTAATTCTAGTTTTAGATTTGCTTTTGTCTTCTTTTTTTGGTTGTATTCTCTGTATTTGCAGTATACTGTAGCTTTGTAATGCCTTGTGAACTTGGGGTAAAGTTTGTGTGTGTGGAGCTCTCAGGGTCAGTGTGTGAGGGGAAAATATCAAGGTCAGTCTGGACCGTGATATCTGACCCGTGGCGGTCATGGTTAATCATGGCTCCACATTAGCGTTATGTGTCGTCGTAGCTCATGTCGGTGGTCCTCCATTGGTTTGTTTCTGGACTTATGATTGGCTCCTGGGGTTTTAATCCCACATGAGGGGGGCGGAGTCCCCTTGAGAGAGGAGAGTGAAAAGCTCTTTAACAAGAGACCTTCAGCAAGAAGGCAGAGCAGCTTCCCTACAGGTACTGTAAATACTTTTTTTCTTACTTACTTCTCTTGCAGAAAAGCTCCGTTAGTGTTATGCATCTCAAGCTGAATGTAAAATCATTTGTATCAAAAGAAAATACAGGCTATACACCTTGGTATTTGCTCTTTTTGAATGCTTGGGACATTTATATTATAATATCATAATGTGAGGGAGGTTAGCATGTGAGAGCATGTTTCAAAAGTCAAAATGTTTTCAATAGGAGCAGTGAAGGCAGGATTTGATAACAACTTTTAAGATATGTAGCTGAATAAATTGCTGCAATCTTTATGCATTAGAACTAAAAGAAAGCTTTGCAGTTACAGCTTCAAAGATTAAATAATTAATTCAAAATCAAATCAATCGCCAACTATTTTGATAACCGATTAATCTGTTTGAGTAATTAATTATTTTAATGAAAAATAAAGTTAAAATTCTCTTGATGTCAGCTTGTTAAATGTAAATATGTTTTAGTGTCTTCTCTCCTCTGTGACAGTGAACTGAATATCTTTGAGTTGTGGACTAAACAAGACATTTGAAGACGTCGTCTTGGGCTTTGAGAAACACTGATCCACATTTTTCACCATTTTTTGACATTTTATAGACCAAACAACTAATTGATTAATCGAGAAAATCGACAGATTAGACTACAATGAAAATAAGTGTTAGTTGCGGTCCTATTTGCATTTAAAAAGGCAACTTTTTGGTGCACTTTGCATGAAAATGATTTATTTTACATGTCTCCTAACTGTTTTATTTGAAATACCTGAGGTGTTGGTAACTTTGCGGTGTCCTCTGGAGAGGACGGAGCTCCTCTTATTTCCTGAACGTACTGTCTCAGAGTTAAAAGGTCACAGTGGTCGGGGGGGCTGATCCCGGGTCTGTCGTGGGTTTGGCGTAATCCTGACTATAAGAACATATGATCCACAGTGTCAGTTGGCAGTGGAGGCTTTCTAAGGCACAAGCACAGAATGCAGAATCTAAAACGTGATCTTTTTCCTGAAAATTCTTGCTTTTATCTTGTCAATCGTTGCTGCTTCACCTCTGTTCAGACTCTACCTGCCCTCCTCCCGTGTTTCCATCCCTCCGTCCTGCTGACGTGGCCTCATGAGGTCTGGTCTTATGACCGGTGCAGAATGTCACCGCGTTGGGAGCCAGAGTCGGCTTGTTTCTTGGCACTGGATCCTGGCAGCACAACTGCTCTCCAGTGATCTATAAATAACATTACCACTGACCCAAAGAGTCCGAAGCCATTAACTTCCACAGACAGAGAGGTGAATGGAATCGGTGGGATAAATTCTGCAGACAAAAAAATATCCTGCGACTTGTTGGGGGAATGTTTTAGGGCTGCAACTAATGATTATTTCCATTGCCGATTAGTTGTTTGGTCTATAAAATGTCAGAAAATTGTGAAAAATGTCGATCAGTGTTTCCCAAAGCCGTCCTCAAATGTCTTGTTTAGTCAACATCTCAACTTTACTGTCACAGAGGAGAGAAGAAACTAGAAAATATTCACATTTAACAAGCTGGAATCAGAGAAGTTTAACTTTTTCTTCATTTAACAATGACTCAAACTGACTGATCACCAAAAGAGTTGGCAATTCATTTAAATAGTTGACAACTAGTCGATTAATCGATTCATCTCGAGCTCTACCTCAGTGATCAGTTCAGAGCAGCTCGGTCGTCTTTCCTTTGACCCGGATTAACAGTACTGTCCTGACAGCTTCCCTCTCTCTATATTAAGACACAGTCTCGTGGCTATTACACACCCTCTGGCTGTGAAGGACAAGCTAGAATATGACCTTTTCATTAAGAACTTTCAAGTAATGTAGGCCTACTACATTTAACATTTTAAATCAATCTTCATGGACATTTAAACAAAAATAACAATATTGTGCCAAACTGGAAACGGCAGTTTGTTTCTGAGCTGACTCAAGTCCCACTTTCTTCTGTGTCCTCAAGATGGACGTCTTTGGGATACCGTTCATTAGTGGACACGTACAACCTGCCGTCCTGAAGGTGGGAGACTGGGATAATGCTAAGAGGCTAAGAGCATCTGTCACTGCCCCACCTAGGCTACTCTAAGCTCATTACTGCATTAAACATAAAGCTGGGGGGGGTCAGCGTACTCACATTGTGCACTAATGCAGTTCAGACTTTTGTTAAGGAATTGACTATTTATAGCACTAAAGCCCAGTTCAGACCAAAGATTTGCGACGAAACGAAACCCTTTGCAGGGAAAAGTTTCAGCGGTCTGAACCGGCCCGTCTCAGCTATACAGACAATAGAGAAGTCAGCTGATAAAGTCGGCTATAACTACAGAAACGGAATATAATCCATTTCATTTTAATGTTACAAAGTGCTGTTAGAAATGTCAGTTTTCTCCCCTCGTCTTATTGGTGTGAACTGGCAGGTTTTCGAACGCTGCAGACCGACTTGTTGCAAGAAGTTGCAAGTTTTAACTTGTCTCGAAGCGAATCTTTGATCTGAACTGGTCTTAGATTTAGTGGGAAAGTCTCTGCTTTCTCTGGCTTCTCCTAAAAGAACTAATTCCCCTTAAACACATACAGCATAAATCAGTACTAAAGAAAATATGATTTTTTTTTTAGATGTTGTGTTGCACAGAAATTCATCTACACAACTTCTGCCAATATTTAATATTTAGACACATTGGGACGTAGTTACTACTCGCTGGGTTAGGTGGTGAAATACTGTAGCATGGCGAGCTAACCGTTAGCATGCTAGCCATCTGAAAACATGTTAGCGCTTGTAAGTCAAAATAGCTCTCCTAGCTCTCTTATTTTTAATCTGTTCTCAGGATTCTACATCATTTTATTCAATAAAGAGTTTTTGAAGATAAGAAAAAAGCAAGTTGCCTTGTCGCTAATGGGACATAAAATTTACAGTATTTATTTTAAAAAAACAGGTTAATTGATCTATCAACTACTGTCTTATAGCATACACTAGGCCTATCTCTTTCAGCAGTTTAAACTCCCACAGAAGTGGATTATACTAGGTAACTAGGACGACAGTTGAAAATTAGCTGACTGGCTAACACTGGCGCATTTACAGAAATGTTGATTAATGTGCATTGTCCTAATCAAATAAATAAATATAATTAATAAAAAAAAAATATACAACAAAGCTAATAAGCCGCGATAAAGTCCTCCATTTTGGCTCTCCGTTCCTTTCTAAAGGTCGTCACTGTCAAGACAGTTTGCTTTGAGTCAACGACGCAAATTCATGTTTACCAAAGTTGAACTTGACGTGAAAGGTTTAGAGCAGTCACTGTGGTTCCCTACTCATGTCTAAACCCCCCGTCCAAAACCAAAGTTAAGGTAACTCTCGAGATAGAGCCTTACCTTCTTTTTGATACAGAGCAGTTACCAGGACTTTGACGTGTGTCCGCCATGTCTCATTCATAAAATAGTGATGCCGTTGCGGCAGGAAAGACGAGGATGATAGCAGCTAGCAGCTAGCAGCTAACAGCTAACAGCTAACAGCTAACAGCTAGCAGCTGACCTGATGACAGCAAGGGTCCCAGGTTAAGAGGTCCCGGAGGTTTGGCCTACTACGTAGCCTGCCTCCAATTTTAATTTTATTTTATATTTTTTTACCTCAACCTTAAACCAGATAAAGACTTGCGCAGCATCCCCTGTGACCTTTGCCGCCCCCCTAAGGGGTGCCCGGACCCCAGGTGTGGATCAGCTGGTTCAGAGAATTTCGTAGCGGTTTTAAATGCTGGCGTGCACCTGCTGCCTGAATATGATTGGATGAAATAAATTGATTTGTGAAGCATGAATGAAACCGCTGGTTCCAATCCAAAAAGATAACTCAGGCTAAGCTTGAGTACTATGAATGTCTATTCTGTGTTTTACTTCTGGTTTACAGAACTGTTACATTCAATTCAATTCAATTTTATTTATAGTATCAAATCATAACATAGGTTATCTCGAAACACTTTACAGATAGAGTAGGTCTAGACCACACTCTATAATTCACAAAGCCCCAACAATTCCAACAATTACAGTAATTCCCTCAAGAGCAAGCAGTGCGACAGTGGCGAGGAAAAACTCCCTCTTGGGAAGAAACCTCGGACAGACCCAGGCTCTTGGTAGGCGGTGTCTGACGGGCCGGTTGGGGGATGTGATGAACAGTGGCGATAATAGTCACATTAATAATGGAACAGTGACTTCAAATGGTAGTCGTAGTAGTTCATGTGAAGAACTGACAAATAGACCACGGACCCCCATTTGATAAGATTTCTCCCCAGCGTCCCCCATCTGGAGTTCTGCGTTATGTTTTATTACAGAAAGTGAATGAAACCCATGACCAAAACGGTCATATATTCTGCCGTTGTGTTACTTACGGATGGAATTAAAGGTAGTGAACATAAATTATTCACCTTTTTTTGCTGGAAACTCCCCTAGAACCCCCTCAAGGACCTCACTTTAGTCTCACTTTAAGATCTCTTCTGTCTAAATATTTGTTATTTTTTTCTCTCCAGCTCATTTCTTACTGACAAAAAGAGACAACAACCATCAGAAAGATGGCGAGCTCTTTCACACGCTTGATCTCCAGCCGAAACACGGCAGCTCTGTTGGCCAGCTTGGGCGCAGGAACGATGGCCGCTGGCTTCCTGATGAGCGAAACTGGCCCCCTGGCTGCTGATAATAAGACAAAGCTCTATCCTCCCAGGTAAGACTGGATCGCACCAGCACCACAGATACAGCATGAAGGAAGGCATGTGCAACATGTAAGGGTTAAAGGACAAATCCGGTGCAAAATGAACCTAGGGGTTAATAACACGTGTGTACCGAGTTGACCTTAAGCTAATTAGCGGTTTGTGCTAAAACTGGTCACATTCGATTAGCATGAAAACATATCCCAGTGAAAGGTCAACTCGGTACACACGTGTTATTAACCCCTAGGTTCATTTTGCACCGGATTTGTCCTTTAATGCCCGACGAGGTGTCCATTGTCAGGAATTGTCGGCAGAGGGGGTAAAGCCATGGATGGAAGTTATATAATATAATACTATTTTAATACTTTGAGCAAACGGGAGTATTTTAATCCAGAGCCCCAATCTTTTCCCTAAACTTTTCTTCGTTTTGTTGGTGCCTGAACTCAACTATTGTCGCCCCTTTTTCTCTGCTAAACCATCTGAATATACTTAAGAAAAATATATTTACAGTACAGGCCAAAAGTTTGGACACACCTTCTCATTCAATGCGTTTCCTTTTTATTTTCGTGACTATTTACATTGTAGATTCTCACTGAAGGCATCAAAACTATGAATGAACACATATGGAATTATGTACTTAACAAAAAAGTGTGAAATAACTGAAAACATGTCTTATATTTTAGATTCTTCAAAGTAGCCACCCTTTGCTTTTTTATTAATAAGGGAAAAACTTCCACTAATTAACCCTGACAAAGCACACCTGTGAAGGTAAAACCATTTCAGGTGACTACCTCATGAAGCTCATTGAGAGAACACCAAGGGTTTGCAGAGTTATCAAAAAAAGCAAAGGGTGGCTACTTTAAAGAATCTAAAATATAAGACATGTTTTCAGTTATTTCACACTTTTTTATTAAGTACATAATTCCATATGTGTTCATTCATAGTTTTGATGCCTTCAGTGAGAATCTACAATGTAAATAGTCATGAAAATAAAGAAACCCATTGAATGAGAAGGTGTGTCCAAACTTTTGGCCTGTGCTGTACTTGAGATTCTACTCGTAATAGCCACGAAGATGATCACAGTTGCCTGGCTGAGGCCCCACCCTCCAACAGTAGACATTTTTAATCCTTCCTTTCCACTGGTCTATCTAATGGAGACAATCACAGCAAGACTCCAGTTAAAAATGGCTCTTTTCTAGTCAAATGGTCTCCGATCATACGGAGTTAACAAAGACTGTGCTAAGAATTAGCTGTGTACCTGCCTCTTTAGAAGGAGGAGAATTTTCTCAACACTTCATCCTTCAGTTTATCACAAACATTCAACATCAACACATCTGGAGATACGTGGTTTTCACTGGACAGGAAGGGGAGGAAAAACTGTCTAAAGCTGTCAGACAAATGTAGTGGAGTACAAAGTACACTATTTACCTCTTAATTATGAAGTAGTAGTTTAAAGTTGCATAAAATGGAAATACTCAAGTAAAGTACAAATACCTTTGTAAATACCATTGTACATAAATACTTGAGTAAATGTACTAAGTTACATCCCACCACTGTCCTCCAGTTGCTTCTGTATTGGAAACAAAGCAATGAGTCATCATTGAGTGAGGTGAAGCACGTAGTCAGTTTCTGTGTTGTTGAGGCAGATAATTATAGAGCTTGGACTCGTCAAGGTTATCCAGCCACTGCACTCGCACCAAACACTGATAACGGACATTTTTTTCCCTTGGCAAAGAACTTATTTGTTATTTTTACTTCACTTTATTCCAGAAAGCACGTACAGGTTTTGACTAAATGACATATTTTTCTCTTCTCTCTGGGTTGATGTGACCATTATTCTGAGGCGTGACAATTTTGCATAATTTGCGATGATGAAACGAGGTAGGAAACTGGGAAAAGTATATTTGACATGTACTTTGAGTTTTTAGTCCCATCCGCTAACATAGTGGGGGCGGGTTTATGAACTATACTGCAGCCTGCACAAAAATCAGGACTTAAAGTGCCCATATTATGAAAAAAAAACACTTTTTCTGGTGATTTGGGGTGTTCTTTTGTGTCTCTGGTGCTTCCACACACATACAAACTTTGAAATAAATCCATCCATGGTGTTCTGAGTGAGTTATGGTTTCTGAATGTGTCCTGCCTTCAGTCTCCTGGTGAGCTGGTCAAAATCGTCTCGGACTGTGACGTCACAATCCGAAATGAGCTACTTCCATGTGCGCCCTCATTTAGAAGAAGTCCCCCAGCTAATCCTGCCTTGGAACTGACCAAAGGTGGAGAAACAGCCTTTCTTTTACTGTCTCTAGAGTTAGCTAGCTGACATGATTTACATCTGAGCTACTGAGCATGTGCGAGTGCAATCAAAGATAGTACAGAAGAAGAAAAGAGGTCTCACTCTGTAGCTAAAACAGAGACCAGGTGAAAAGAGGATCTGCAGCAGTGAGAGAGAGCTGTGCAGTACAACAAAACTATGGTGTTTTTTGAAAATTAAACCATGTAAACCTATTCTGGTACAACCTATAAATACAGTTATGAACCTGAAAATGAGCAGAATATGGGCGCTTTAAGACGAAACATTCAAGCACATCTGTCAATATTTGATTATACTTAATTTAACTCTAAATGTGATCACAGCAGCATGGGTTGTTGAAAAAGCACGTTGTCACCACTCGTTGGCAGTAAAAGCAGGATCTTCCGATTACGTACAGTTACTCAAATCTTTGCACCTCTCCCTCTTCTGCAGCTCGGACTTCCCCGACCTGAGGAAACACAACAACTGCATGGCCGCGGCTCTGACTCCCGCCATTTATGCCAAACTGAGGGACAAGGTCACCCCCAACAATTGGACCCTGGACCAGAGCATCCAAACCGGTGTGGACAACCCCGGGCACCCGTTCATCAAGACGGTGGGCTGTGTGGCTGGCGACGAGGAGAGCTACGAGGTGAGAGAGGTCAAAGGTCACAGTTAGTGTCTACACATCAGTTCAACGTCTCCTCGAGTTACATGATTCGTACTTTGATAAAGGGTGTAATTACAGCACCACTGGGGATGGACATTTTTAACCGTTTAACAGTTTATTTACTCTTTAAAATATCTCTGAATTTCCTCTGACTGTCCAGCTGCCAAAATCTAGACGAGAAAAGATATAAGTTCATAATAATATGAATATGCTGAGTAATGAGCTTGGCCAGTAATGGGTGGTGATGGCGCAGTGGATATGACACGTGCCTTTGGTGTGGGAGATCTGGGTTCGATTCCCACTGTGATACATCAACCAACGTGTTCCTGAGCAAGACACTTAACCCCTAGTTGCTCCAGAGGTGTGCAGCCTCGACGTATGTAGCAATTGTAAGTCGCTTTGGATAAAAGCGTCAGCTAAATGACATGTAATGTAATGAGCAGCTAGCGGTTCAGCGAGTGCTTAGCTGGAGGGCATCACGGCAACTCAAGTGTTGGATAACAAGAACAACATTTAAAGTCCCATATTGTAAAAAGTAGATTTCTACGTTTTTTTATTGTTAGAAAACCGGTCAAGGTGCCATTATAAATACTGTGAAAGTATTAAAATGCTCGTTCCACAGCAAAATGCACACGTATGCCCGTATTCAGACACTTTAAAACAAGCAGTCAGGACTTCTGTGCGGTTGTGATGTCACAACTATAATATATATAGGTAGAAAGTGCCGCTACAGTGCCGTTACAGTCATTCCCTGGCTGCAATGACTGTGCAGAGACGCCAAGAGTATCCAACAGATCACGGATGTATAATAAACCTGGATAAAGTGTTCAAGGCAGACCCTCGTTTACTCCTATGAGAGTTGCTCAGTACACCATGACGCCAAAAAAGTTCAACTGCCGTGTATAAAATGACGCAGATGATCAGTGCTGCTTCCTCCCTGTGAAGCCCATAGAGCAGGCGCACTAGAGACTAGAGAGCTGTTATCGGGCCGAATGGATCGAATTCTGATAGTAAAATTAGTCATTTTGCGGGGGTTGTGACGCTCAAAAAAATGTATCCACTGATTTACAGACGTGTCTACGGGAAAAAGTCTTTTTGGGCCCCGTGGCATCACGTGCCGGACACGAAAGTTGTAATTCCACTGTTTGGCCACTATGTCAAATTGGCTTAAAAGCGTGACGCACTTCCTGGGGGCCTGGATGTATTAAGAGAACTGGATACAGCGTTCGGCGCGAAGCCCCGTTTATTCCAATGAGAGTTGCTCAAAAGCGCATAAAGCAAACATGGAGCTCGGATATATATTTTATATAGACCTTAGTGGTCCCCTAATACTGTATTGAAGTCTCTTTATATAGACCTTAGTGGTCCCCTAATACTGTATCTGAAGTCTCTTTATATAGACCTTAGTGGTCCCCTAATACTGTATTGAAGTCTCTTTATATAGACCTTAGTGGTCCCCTAATACTGTATTGAAGTCTCTTTATATAGACCTTAGTGGTCCCCTAATACTGTATTGAAGTCTCTTTATATAGACCTTAGTGGTCCTCTAATACTGTATCTGAAGTCTCTTTTATATAGGCCTTAGTGGTCCTCTAATACTGTATCTGAAGTCTCTTTTATATAGACCTTAGTGGTCCCCTAATACTGTATCTGAAGTCTCTTTTATATAGACCTTAGTGGTCCTCTAATACTGTATCTGAAGTCTCTTTTATATAGACCTTAGTGGTCCCCTAATACTGTATCTGAAGTCTCTTTTATATAGACCTTAGTGGTCCTCTAATACTGTATCTGAAGTCTCTTTTATATAGACCTTAGTGGTCCTCTAATACTGTATCTGAAGTCTCTTTTATATAGACCTTAGTGGTCCCCTAATACTGTATCTGAAGTCTCTTTCCCAAAATTCAGGCTTGGTGCAGAATTACAGCCACTAGAGCCAGTCCCACAATGAGCTTTCCTTAGGATGTGCCATTTCTGTGTCTGTAGCTATTGAGGAGGAGAGAGAGGGGGGGGGGCAAGGTGGAGGGGGGGGTGTGGTGTTGACCAACTGCCACTTTGCTCGTTTGAAAGCCATGATGTCTCTCTCTCTCTCTCTCATGGGTGGGCCAAATTCTCTGGGCGGGCAAAGTAGAGAAAGGGGAGGTAACCTTGCTCCTTATGACCTCATAAGGAGTAGATTCCTGATTGGTCCATCTGAGCTTTCATTTTCTCAAAGGCAGAGCAGGATACCCAGGGCTCGGTTTACACCTATCACCATTTCTAGCCACTGGGGGACCATAGGCAGGCTGGGGGAACGCATATTAATGTTAAAAAACCTCATAAAGTGAAATGTTCATGCCATGGGACCTTTTTAAAAGCATGAACATGTTCTAGAAGAAACACCAAATAAAGTATGAACGTGAAAATGAGCATAATATTGGACCTTTAATCTATATTTTATCACCTGTGATATTCTCAGAAAAGACGTTGGAATTAATCAATTAAAGGCAAACGCACGTTATTTATCATAATATATCAGCTGTCTATAAAGGAGACTAATCATTTTTAGTTTGTTTGTTTATAAAAACACTTCTGAAACCAAACCTTGACTTTGCTTTCTGTTCCCTCCAGGTGTTTGCTGAGCTCTTTGACCCCGTCATCAAAGACCGGCACAACGGCTACGACCCCAGAACCATGAAACACCCGACTGACCTGGACTCCTCCAAGGTGTTTACATCGCTGCACGATCCCTCCGTCAATCCTGCTGTCACCTTCAAGTATTAGGCCGGTTACACACTGCAGGCGTGGCGTGAGCGTGGCGTTTCTGTTGCGTGTCAGATGCGTGGATTTTGTCTGCAGAAACGTGTCTGACGCGGCGCTGGTGCTGCTAGCCTTGTCAGGACACATGGATGTTTCCCAATGATAAAATTTAATACCATGTTAAATATAAATATATACTGATTTGATTACAGCAAAGACAACGTCGGCAGTATTGACGGCAAAATAGGCTACAGAATATTTCGTTCTGTTTTGACAGGTGCAATATTAGAAAATCGATTAAAAGAAAATTACATCCATATAGGCCAGGGGTGTCAAACTCATTTTCACTAAGGGCCACACTGGAAAAAGAGAATCACGCCAAGGGCCAGTTTATTTGTTTTTGTTCAGACTTTTTTTGTGGCTTTCTCAGACATTTGTCACCTTTTCTGTAAATTTGTTGCTTTTTCCGACATTTTTGTACGCTTTTTGTCGCATTTTTGTTGACATGAAGCCCTACAAAAGTCATCAAAAGAGTTCCTTAGCCATCGTAGAATTTAGCAAATAGAGCAAAACAATGATAAATCTCTTTAACACCAACCTGTTTCACAGCCTGAATATGAAAACTCTCTCTCTGCTTCTTCTGGGGGAATTTCTGAGTCTCAAAGTCTGCTTTGAATGACACGTAATTGCATTTTAAAAAACACTTTCCTGTGTTTTTGTTTTGGCGCACAACTAGGCGGGCCAAAATGTATTGTGAACCCAAATTGATGTACGGGCCGGATCTAAATCCGCAAGGGGCCGGATTTGGCCCGCGGGCCTTGAGTTTGACACATGTGATATAGGCATTATCTGCATATCAAACATAAATATGTCATTTGTTAATATGTATTTGTGTCTAAATGACATATAAACATATTTTCCTATTCTATTTTGCCTGGAAACGCTTCCAACACGATCGCGTCTGGCGTGAAAAATAGGCGTCGGTCCTATTTCTAGCAGCCACGCGTCTCACGCAGACAGTGTGTAAAGCTCTAACCCACATGTGTCAAACTCAAGGCCCGCGGGCCAAATCTGGCCCCTTGCGGATTTAGATCCGGCCCGTACATCAATTTGGGTTCACAATACATTTTGGCCCGCCTAGTTGTGCGCCAAAACAAAAACACAGGAAAGTGTTTTTTAAAATGCAATTACGTGTCATTCAAAGCATACTTTGAGACTCAGAAATTCCCCCAGAAGAAGCAGAGAGAGAGAGTTTTCATATTCAGGCTGTGAAACCGGTTGTTGTTAAAAAGATTTATCATTGTTTTGCTCTATTTGCTAAATTCTATGATGGCTAAGGAACTCTTTTGATGACTTTTGTAGGGCTTCATGTCAACAAAAATGCGACAAAAAGCGTACAAAAATGTCGGAAAAAGCAACAAATTTACAGAAAAGGTGACAAATGTCTGAGAAAGCCACAAAAAAATTCTGAACAAAAACAAATAAACTGGCCCTTGGCGTGATTCTCTTTTTCCAGTGTGGCCCTTAGTGAAAATGAGTTTGACACCCCTGTATATATTTGAGCTCCCATGTTAACAGGTTAGAGTCTAACCTGTTAACATGGGAGCTCAAATATAAACGGACACGCCACGCGGCTGACACGCTCGCGTGACGCGTCCAGTGTGTAACCGGTCTTAAAGGAACACGCCGACTTATTGGGAATTTAGCTTATTCACCGTAACCCCCAGAATTAGACAAGTCCATACATACCCTTCTCATCTCCGTGCGTGCTGTAATGTTGTCTGACGGCTCCAGCAGCATCAGGCCAGCACAGAACATGCAGGTGAATGGTTCCAGTAATCCTACTGCTCCGAATAAGTGACAAAATAACCCCAACATGTTCCTATTTACATGTTGTGATTTATAGAGTCACAGCGTGTACAAAAAACAACGTAACATGAGACACAGCCGTCTTCTAACTGTAAACAAACCGGGAACTATATTCTCAGGTGGAAGAATATAGTACTTGGGCGGAGTGATATGCTCACAGCAAGCCTGTCTGAGAATATAGTTCCTGGTTTGTTTACTGTTAAAAGACGGCTGTGTCTCATGTTATGTTGTTTTTTGTACACGCTGTGACTCTACAAATCACAACATGTAAATAGGAACATGTTGGCGTTATTTTGTCACTTTTGTCACAATTTGGAGCAGCAGGCTAGTTGGAACCAGTTACCTGCAGGATCTGTGCTAAGCTAAGCTAATGCTGGAACCGTCAGGCAGTGTTACAGCACGCACTGAGATGAGAAGGGTATGTATGGACTTGTCTTACTCTGGGGGTTACGGTGAATAAGCTAAATTCCCAATAAGTCGGCGTGTTCCTTTAAACAACATTTTCCTTCTGTCTGTCTCACCTCCGTGTCCCCGACCTCCAGATAACCAACGCTGTGTTCGACGAAAACTACGTCCTGTCGTCCCGTGTCCGCACCGGCCGCAGTATCCGCGGGCTGAGCCTGCCCCCGGCCTGCTCCAGGGCCGAGCGTCGGGAGGTGGAGCGCGTCGTGGTGACGGCCCTGGCCGGCCTGAAGGGAGACCTGGCCGGACGCTACTACGGCCTGGGAGACATGACCGAGAAGGAGCAGCAGCAGCTCATTGATGTGAGTTCCAGCGTGGTTTTTTTTACAGAGAAACTACGAAATAATAGCCTGACATTTAGCCAGACCCACATCCAGATGTTCGGTCTGGGAACTCCCCATTGATGGAGCTCGATCCGAGGGGCGGGACAAACGGTTGTCTTTCAAATTCCCTCTGCACGCGATAGGATAGCGCTACAACCAATCAGGGCAACGAAGAAGCTAGTTGATAGATTAAACTTTTGGCTTATTCGGTCGGCAGAACTCTGAACACATCTTCCTATTTTTAAGAATGACTTCAGTGCCGTTCTTTTCTCAAAGAAAAGCTGAACTCCAAGTCTTCCAGAAGACTGATGTTCACCAGCAGCAGCCATAAGCCCCGCCCACCAACTCTATACACGATGTGATTGGCCTGACTAGAATTTGGTTTTTCCAGTGCCTAGACCCCCCTGGCTGCAAAATAAATTTGCTTCCACTAGGGTGCGTCTAGATTTCTAGGCTAACTAAATAATATAACTTCCCAGATCCCTGTGATCTTTGATTTGACAGAACTCACCTAAAGTCATAATTGGGACTTTGTGTAAATCCTGATAACTCATAGATGAGTACGGATTAGTCCTCCAGGTAATTCTAGTGCTGCACAATATATCACTGCACAACATACCTTTTTTTTTTTTTTTTATCGTCATCCCATTATCAACTTGCGTAATATAGCCTACACGTCGCAAAAGGCTGCAACATATCGCGATGGATGCTCAGAGACGGTTTGTGGTAGTTGAAAGAATAATTCAATGTTCAATTTGTTCAATGGAAGAATTTTGGAAATGAAAGCAGTCAAAATGCAGAGCTAAGTACACTATTTATCGCAAGTCATATCGTTATCACGAGATGCATATTTTCCCTATATAGTGCAGCCCTAGCCCCCTTTTTAGTTGATTAATAGATTAATTGGTCCTTTTACTCTTAGTCGACTAAGATTTGTGAAGGCAATTGGTCATTTTTTATGATTTTTTTTCATGCTGAATGACTTATTTCCAGAAATTTGTGAGCACATTTCTGGTTAACACAAGATTTAAAGTGGTGCTTTTACAGTTTTATAGATGGTAAATGGACTGCATTTATATTGCGCTTCTTAATCAGTGGATTAAATCAACTAATTGATAGGGGGGTAGGGGGGATCGATACAGCATAGTATTGCGATATTTTCCGTGGCAATACCGTATCAGTATCCGATCTGTTATTATATAAATTGCATAAAAGAACTACTAGAACAATAACATCAGTTGCTTTTTCAGTCCACTAGATGGTGGAGTTGAGTTATTTTTCTTCTTCTGGTGAGGTCAGATGTCGACAAATGTTTCCTTTGGGGTTGTAAAATATTGCAAATTGCAATAAATCGCAGAATATCGCAGCAATTGTTTAATCATTTCCCTCCTGTTGTCCTCGGGGTCAAACTTGACCCATTTTTCAAAGTTTCTACACAAAAAATGTGTTTCTTAAACAAATTGCCACCCCAAAAAAACACGGTTGGTTCAATACAACATTCTTCGCGATATCATTGAATTCCGGAGGTTATATTATATTTTACAGCATTTTAAAAAAAAAAGAAAAAAAAAAAGCTGTTTAAATGGTTTAAAAACCATTTCCTGACTAAACTCTGACAAAAGTCTTCCTCGTATTTTAACTTAATTGTCAAAATATTTCATAATTTCTGCTTTTTAACTAAAAAATATGGTATAAAATAATATAAATGAGGTTTATTGACCATGAATTTTGAAAAATAATTGTAAAACTTGTGGTAATAAGTTGGTTTAAGGGGTTTATATACTTGTGGCAGCTGGGGGCAAAAGCATAGAAAACGTTGAAAAAAGCATGAAAAAAAACATTAAAAAACAAAAGTGTTTTCAGTTTTCACCCGGGAGGACAACACAAGGGTTAAACGTGCGCATCTCTCACATTTCTCATGGTGCAGGAGCCAGGTTATGAACGTTTAAGATTGCAATATCGTAATGTGACATCAGTATCGTGATAATATCGGGCGTCTGGTGATTCCCACCCCGACTAATCGATCAGTCGACACAATCATGAGACTGTTAGTCGTCTAAGGATTTCTTTAGTCGAGCTCAGCTCTAGTAGGTTCTAGGGATGCACTATATAAGTGTTTTTTTAATATCAATGCGATGTAAACTGGCGCATAAATCGCGAAAAACACTATTTCGTGTTATTCGAAAGAAAATATGAGCAGAAAACTGCACTTGTAACTGTCATTCTTTTTTAATGTGAACTTTTAGATTCAATTCAACGTTAAATTTGTTCAATAAAAGATCGTTGGAAATGATTTCCTTTCATTTGTTTAAAATCCAACAAGCAGGTTGTTGTATTTTAGCAGAATACGTAAAGCAGCAGAACCGAGAACACTTTAATATCACTTTATTTATCGCGGGTCATATTGTTATTGCGATATTCAACAACGTTATCGCAATAGTTTCTTTTTTTTTTGGTTGACCTTCCTCTTCTGATTATTTCACGCTGCACCACACAAGGACCACTTCCTGTTTGACAAGCCTGTGTCTCCGTTACTCACCTCGGCCTTCATGGCCCGAGACTGGCCCGATTCCAGGGGCATCTGGTAAGAAGTCCCACCCACCCCAGTGCTGTTAGCGTTGTAGGATATGAGATGAAATCCTATTGGACCCAAACCCTCTCCTGTCCTGGGAAGTCCTCCCGAACCTTTGTTCTATCCTCTCCTCTCCACCACAGAAGTTTGTTCACTAAGTTATAGAAGTTATCCTCTTTAACGTACTCCTTCCTGTTTTCTACCCCCTCCCCCCCATCCTTCAGGACCACTTCCTGTTTGACAAACCTGTCTCTCCTTTGTTGACATGTGCCTTTATGGCCCGAGACTGGCCAGACGCCAGGGGCATCTGGTAGGGTCGACTCAGCTCTCCTGCATGTCTGTTGTGTCACTATTTACACTTTAACATCCTGATCCATTTCAGAGATAGTGTAGAAGTGTTTAGATACAAATTTAAGATACTTAAATGGCAGAAAATGCTGTTTTCAGCCATTCAAATATGGAGATTTACAGTTTTTTTTCTCTGTTTAATAATCAGACTAAATTGAATATTAGAAAAAAATCATTTGAAAACATTTTATTAAGCTATTAACAGTTAGAAAAAGTCAGATGAAATTGCCTTGTCACTGTTTATATTTGTAAAACCCACAGACAGATGTTAAAGGGGACCAATAGCATATATGATTTATTTTTTTAAACTAATTAAAATTACAAAATATGGAAGATACAAGGTTTCTGCCTGACAGCAACGATAGATTTTTCTTCACCCTCTGACACATAAAAGAAATAATTCAGTTATTGCCCTGATTTGGACGCATGTTGGTTGTAAAAATACAGACGGGGACTACTTTTTGTGTTTTCCATTTGGAGTGTAATTGTCCGTTGCTCTCTCACATATTAATTCTGCACTGACAAGCAGCATGAATATTAAAGGTCCTTTATGGCCATGAGTCATCTCCAGTAAATGAAAAGAGTGTTTCACGTGGAGAGCTCCTTATTGAGTCTCTTGTTCTGGTTCTCTTCAGGCACAACAACGAGAAGACCTTCCTGATCTGGGTGAATGAGGAGGACCACACCAGAGTCATCTCCATGGAGAAGGGAGGCAACATGAAGAGAGTATTTGAGAGATTCTGCAGAGGACTTAAACAGGTACAGTGGAGACAAGTTGCTTTAGGGCGAGATTAATGCTGCGTTCCAGACACAATCTTTAGCCCGTAAGTTACGACTTCAAGTCACGACTCACGACTTGGTAGCGTTCCAGGGTTCAGGTTAGGCTACCTAACGTTGATGTTAGCTAGCTGATACTAGTGATTTCTAGTCGTCGACATATTTTGGGCTTCATTTAATAAACATAACCTGTAGTAGTACACAATCGTACAGTACAGGCCAAAAGTTTGGACACACCTTCTCATTCAATGCGTTTCCTTTTTATTTTCATGACTATTTACATTGTAGATTCTCACTGAAGACATCAAAACTATGAATGAACACATATGGAATTATGTACTTAACAAAAAAGTGTGAAATAACTGAAAACATGTCTTATATTTTAGATTCCTCAAAGTAGCCACCCTTTGCTTTTTTATTAATTAAGGGAATAACTTCCACTAATTAACCCTGACAAAGCACACCTGTGAAGGTAAAACCATTTCAGGTGACTACCTCATGAAGCTCATTGAGAGAACACCAAGGGTTTGCAGAGTTATCAAAAAAAGCAAAGGGTGGCTACTTTGAAGAATCTAAAATATAAGACATGTTTTCAGTTATTCAGTTTTGATGCCTTCAGTGAGAATCTACAATGTAAATAGTCATGAAAATAAAGAAACACATTAAATGAGAAGGTGTGTCCAAACTTTTGACCTATACTGTATGTGTATTGTTTTGATTTCAATGTGCGAAATTACTTTACGTTGCCTATTTATGTATATCTCAGTTGTTTTATTTTGCAGAGATGGATCACAGTATGTGTCGCTTTAAGACGATACATTTCTCAGGTCGACCGGTTAGTTTACAAGTGTTAGTTACACAAGATGCAGGACTGGTCGACTCTTCTCACGTGATGTCATCATGTTTCACAGGTAGAGCACCTGATCCAGGAGAGAGGCTGGGAGTTCATGTGGAACGAGCGTCTGGGCTACATCCTCACATGTCCCTCCAACCTGGGCACCGGCCTCAGGGCGGGGGTGCATGTGCGCCTGCCAAAACTCAGCCAGGTAACACACACACACACACACACACACACACACACACACACACAAACAATAAAAAAGTTACAACTCAACAGGAACACACAGATACAGACGTGCTCAAATTTGTTGGTACCTTTACAGCTCATTGAAATAATGCTTCATTCCTCCTGAAAAGTGATGAAATTGATAGCTATTTTATCATGTATACTTGCATGCCTTTGGTATGTCATAGAATAAAGCAAAGAAGCTGTGAAAAGAGATGAATTATTGCTTATTCTACAAAGATATTCTAAAATGGCCTGGACACATTTGTTGGTACCCCTTAGAAAAGATAATAAATAACTGGATTATTGTGATATTTCAAACTAATTAGTTTCTTTAATTGGTATCACACATGTCTCCAATCTTGTAATCAGTCATTCAGCCTATTTAAATGGAGAAAAGTAGTCACTGTGCTGTTTGGTATCATTGTGTGCACCACACTGAACATGGACCAGAGAAAGCAAAGGAGAGAGTTGTCTGAGGAGATCAGAAAGAAAATAATAGACAAGCATGGTAAAGGTAAAGGCTACAAGACCATCTCCAAGCAGCTTGATGTTCCTGTGACAACAGTTGCAAATATTATTAAGAAGTTTAAAGTCCATGGAACTGTAGCCACCTCCCTGGGCGCGGCCGCAAGAGGAAAATCGACCCCAGATTGAACAGAAGGATAGTGCGAATGGTAGAAAAAGAACCAAGGATAACTGCCAAAGAGATGCAAGCTGAACTCCAAGGTGAAGGTACGTCAGTTTCTGATCGCACCATCCGTCGCTTCTTGAGCGAAAGTGGGCTCCATGGAAGAAGACCCAGGAGGACTCCACTATTGAAAGAAAAACATAAAAAAGCCAGACTGGAATTTGCTAAAATGCATATTAACAAGCCACAATCCTTCTGGGAGAATGTCCTTTGGACATATGAGTCAAAACTGGAGCTTTTTGGCAAGTCACATCAGCTCTATGTTCACAGACGAAAAAATGAAGCTTTCAAAGAAAAGAACACCATACCTACAGTGAAACATGGAGGAGGCTCGGTTATGATTTGGGGCTGCTTTGCTGCGCCAGGCACAGGGTGCCTTGAATCCGTGCAGGGCACAATGAAATCTCAAGACTATCAAGGCATTCTGGAGCGAAACGTACTGCCCAGTGTCAGAAAGCTCGGTCTCAGTCGCAGGTCATGGGTCCTCCAACAGGATAATGACCCAAAACACACAGCTAAAAGCACCCAAGAATGGATAAAGAAACAAAACATTGGACTATTCTGAAGTGGCCTTCTATGAGTCCTGATCTGAATCCTATCGAACATCTATGGAAAGAGCTGAAACTTGCCGTCTGGAGAAGGCACCCATCAAACCTGAGACAGCTGGAGCAGTTTGCTCAGGAAGAGTGGGCCAAACTACCTGTTAACAGGTGCAGAAGTCTCATTGAGAGCTACAAAAAACGTTTGATTGCAGTGATTGCCTCTAAAGGTTGTGCAACAAAATATTAGATTAGCGGTCCCATCATTTTTGTCCATGCCATTTTCATTTGTTTTCTTATTTACAATATTATGTTGAATAAAAAATCAAAAGCAAAGTCTAATTTCTATTAAATATGTAATAAACAATGGTGGATGCCAATTACTTTTGTCAGTTTCAAGTTATTTCAGAGAAAATTGTGCATTCTTCATTTTTTGTGGAGGGGTACCAACAAATTTGAGCACGTCTGTACAACTTCAACCTCTGTTGACAGAACCAATCTCACCGTGAGGTCCATTTAGCGGCTTTTCTGGAGCTTTTGATCACATGATCTTCCTCTGCAGATGAAGAACGAAACGACCAGTGAATGTATCATTATATTATGTGTGTGTGTGTGTGTGTGTGTGTGTGTGTGTGTGTGCGTGTGTGTATATCACAGCCTGATACAGTATATCTTCTTCCTCTGTCTGTGTCATAAAAACACATCAATGAGCCACACTGTTGCACTGGCTGACATGTTTCTTCATAATGACACACACACACACACACACACACACACACACACACACACACACACACACACACACACACACACACACACACACACACACACACACACACAGTAGTTTATTTTGACTCAACCCCACACCCATGGTCCTGCTGCCACCAATACTCACTAGAGCCCCAAATGTGGATTAATCCGCTGCTGAAAATAGACCCCATCAAACGCACTATTTCCTCCCGTTTGTTTAAAAAAAACTTTTTAAAGCCACAGTTCAGGGTCTGGAAATCAGAACGTATTGAGAAAAAGACAAAAACATTGTTTTTTTTTATTATTATCATCATAGGATTTGTTCAAATATAAATTGTTAAAATATAGACTATCGCCACTCTTATCCTTTATTCTCCATCTCCTGAAGGAGATTGTGAGTGATACAATGGATTCCTCCTGAACAGCTACTGGCTGCACCTTCTGCTGAGATTGATTTGTCAACTCGTTTTTGCAACGTCAACATTAACTTTCATTCTCATTCTGGAATTTGTCTGTAGTAACAACAAGTTACGAATGATTGAAATCACTCCGCAGGACCCACGTTTCTCCAAAATCCTCGACAACCTGCGGCTGCAGAAAAGAGGCACCGGCGGAGTGGATACGGCCGCTACCGGGGACACCTTCGACATTTCCAACAACGACCGTCTCGGCAAATCTGAGGTGAGGAGAAATGTCTTTTGTTCCTGCTTGTAGAGGTTTATTTCTTTCTTTTGGTCATGTTAATAAGTAGAGATGGTACGATACCATTTTTTCCTTCCCGATACTGATCCGATACCAGTGTGTCATATATTTTATAACAAACACAAACAATGAATGCCAGAACTTTCTTCTATTCTCCAGTTTGACAGTCAGTTATAACGGAAAAATAACATGAATAAACTACTTTAACGTAGATTTTCTTTAGGGCTTTATTACGTGGTATCAGATCGGTGCATAAACTCCAGTACTTCCCGATACCGATACCAGCGTTTAGGCAGTATTGGAGCCGATACCATCTCTATTAATAAGGACCGACGTTATGCAGGGGGCGGGGCTAGAAGGGAGGCGCGGGGTTGAACAGCCGCTGTCACTACCCGATGTGAGTCGAGTGCAGATGTGAGTTGCGCATGCTCAGATTTAAACGGTTTATGGCATAACGTGTCATACTGAAAATTTGTGAAATCCATAAAATAATGAACTTTTCTCTTTACATACAATAAAAGAAGATGGAAATCATTTCAAAAACATTTTAGCTATCTATGATTGTTTGATTGCTAACGTTAGCTCAAAACGCCGTTAGCATCTTGTAGGCTACTCGTCGCAAAAGTGACGCATGCGCGACTGACATCTGCACTCGAATCACATCGGGCAGTGACAGCCCCCACTGAAATATAATTGGACCCCCCCACTAACCCAACTACCCATTGGGCTAGTGTGCTGTCAATAATGAATGTGATGTTTTATTTAGCAGAATAAAATTGTGTTTTATTTCTGTCCTATCCAATATTACCTATATGTCTAATTTTGTATGCTGTATTCTGATAAACTGCCCCCCTCCCCCTCCTGACTGATTATTGCCCTCCCCCCGTGCCACCTCACATAATAAAATCCTGGAATTGCCCCTGACATAATGTACAGTAACTTCAGATTCATTACTTGGCCTTTGATAGCCAACGTTTTTCACGTCATTTCACTCTCTCTTAGACAATATTTAGTTGGAGAAATTAACTTTAGTGTGTATTTTTGTGTTTTTCTCCAGGTGGAGCTGGTCCAGCTATTGGTCGATGGGGTCAACCACCTGATTGAGTGTGAGAAGAAGCTCGAGAAGGGACAGGACATCAAAGTCCCAGCTCCCATTACTCAGTTCAGGAAGTAAAAGTCTGATGCATGGGTGCTTCAGTGTCAGCAGGGGGGGGCCGCTCTCTGCTTGGGGCTCCCCTCCCGAACCTCCGAACCACGTCCGTCCACTGCTACAGAACGGGAGCAGGTTTCTTTATTCCTCCTCCCGACGATTGCAAAATCTTTAGGGGATCCTAATCTTAAACATGAACTGCAGTTAGGGGGCGATTCTACCTCATGTTTAAGGTCCTCACTGTAAGCCTGACTTCAATAAAACCAAACAGTATTTAACACTTTGACTGCGTTTTGCTTTTCTACGGTGGCCCCCAAGAGCTCAACGCACTGCATGTCCGCAAAGTAACTGGTACTTTTACGTGAGTATTTCCTTTTTCTGCTACTACTACTTCACTACAATTCAGAGGCACATTTTGTACTCTTTACTGCATTTATTTTACAGCTTTAGTTACTTTGCAGATTTAAATAAATCCAAAATATACTCAAAAAATAAAATATGATGCATTCAGATAAGGCAGGAAGTTCACACGGTAGTAGCATATAAAGTAACTAAAATAAAACCTATCTTTCAACATTTGAATCGTCAATTATAATCCAGTAATATAACGTATATTATTCTGAGAAGGACCATTCTGCAGGAATACGTTTAGATACTTTAAAGTGTATTTTGATGCTAATACTTTTACTTAAGAAGGGTTTAAATACAGAACTATTACTTGCAACAGAGTATTTTTACACTGTGGTGTTACTACTTTTACTTAATTAAAGGTTGGAATACTTAGTTACATTTTACAACAGCTATCTGACTCCATGGCAACATCATCCTTTGTTTTTCGTCTCCCAAAACTTATATAATGAATGAATAATAATAGGTGTGAAAAAAAAGCTAATGTTAATAGTTAGGAACACGCCGACTTTATTGGGAATTTAGCTTATCACTAACCCCCAGAGTAAGACGAGTCCATACATACCCTTCTCATCTCAGTGCGTGCTGTAACGCTGTCTGACGGTTCCAGCATTAGCTTAGCCTAGCACAAATCCTGCAGGTAACTGGTTCCAACTAGCCTACTGCTCAGAATTGTGACAAAATAACACCAACATGTTCCTATTTACATGTTGTGATTTGTAGAGTCACAGCGTGTACAAAAAACAACGTAACATGAGACACAGCCATCTTCTAACAGTAAACAAACCGGGAACTATATTCTCAGACAGGCTTGCTGCGAGCATATCACTCCGCCCAAGTACTATATTCTTCCACCTGAGAATATAGTTCCCAGTTTGTTTACTGTTAGAAGACGGCTGTGTCTCATGTTACGTTGTTTTTTGTACACGCTGTGACTCTATAAATCACAACATGTAAATAGGAACATGTTGGAGTTATTTTGTCAATTATTCGGAGCAGTTGGTTCCATTGCTGGAACCATTAACCTGCAGGTTCTGTGCTGGGCTGATGCCGCTGGAGCCGTCAGACAGCCTTACAGCACGCACGGAGATGAGAAGGGTATGTATGGACTTGTCTAACTCTGGGGGTTACGGTGAATAAGCTAAATTCCCAATAAGTCGGCGTGTTCCTGTGGCACTGTGAATCCTTAGGAATAACTGTCGTACAGGGTGACAATTTTCCGGGACCGGGAGTCAATCTCACTGTTGGTAACGTGATAGGGATGGAATAGAGCATAGAAATCAACGGGAGCGGGACAGAGATTACATTTAAAAAAAATTATTAATTTAAAAAATGACGCTGCAATGCAGTGAGTACGCCCAAAGATTGGGAGGCATTCCGAGGCTACTTAGTACGCGGAAGGCAAATGTGTGTTTTATCGTTTATCATCCTGTTAAAAACCGTGTATCGTCAACTTTGAATTGTAAGTTGAGCGTATCGTTACATCTCTATAAAAACCTGTGTCATATTTTCATAAACTGGTAGTGAAGATAAAATCTGAGCATTAATAAACAACAATTCAGTTTTGTTTAAGCATCCATCACATATCTTTATTCATTAATGAGCTGCTGCAGTTGGATGTATTGCCTTTATATGTGTAACGGCGTAGAGACAGCTATCAGAGGATATTAACTGGCTAATTACGTTGGGTTTACTGAAGGAGAGAAGCTAATATAAAAGTGTATGACTGCAGCCCAGAGTCTAACTGCAGCTTGAAAACTGTATCGCAATGCCAGAACCAATCAGTGCTTTGTAGATTTTATTCTGAATATGAAAATATTGTCAGCGTTATGACGAGTAAGATGAGCAGGAGTTGGTATCCCTTACTACTTACTCTTTTAAAGCAGAACTGAACAGCTTTGAACGTGTTAGAAGAGATAAATCCATTTATTGTAAGTAAACAAAAATCAATAAAGACATTGTTAAAAAAAGAAGAGATAAATACACCGAATTTAAGATGAAAGAAATTGTTAGTGCCTGAGTCCGAGCCATAGTTGACTAAATAACGGTGATGCTCGCTGACACTATGCACTTTCCTGGGAGGCCAACTGAGGTGGAAGAACTTAAATTAAAGGCGACTTTTCCCCTCAAATATCTCAAAAGACAAACAAAAAATAACATTTGAGGGACGTGAACGTTGTTGCATTTTCACAAATCGCTGAGTTTACACGGGGGACTCTGCATCAGTAACAAACTTTAATTTCTGTGTACTGCAACAGGTGATTACACAAAGTACAGTGTTATCTTAAGGGGGGAAAAAAATAGAAAAACAAAAGAAAGATGACGACAAATATAAACAGCTGTAGATTTAGCTGATTAATCTGAAAAAAACATTAAATATTTAAGTAGGCAGAACAAACAGCACTTTTTTTATTTTTTATTTGATATTTTACTTTTCAAGATGCCACCTCGGACAATTTTCTTATGTTTTTTCTCCAAAAAAAAAAAAATCAGTAGAAAGAAATAACAACCAAACGGTGACACCTAGAGGCCAGAGCCTGCCTATTCAACAACAAGTCCTGCTTTCTTTTGTTGCTGCTTTCATTTTTTGGCAAAGTGAAACGGAAACTCAAGCCTCTATTAAGAAGTGGTGGGAGAGTGCTAAAACAAGCAGGTACGCAAGAACAGGGCATCTCTGTGTTGTTGTTTTTTTTGGGGGGGTGAGAACAGAGAGTCGGGGGGGCAGGCTCTTTGAACAGGAAACAGAAAGGAGGCCGACGGCAGCGTTGTGTCGTCAGTCGACGGGTCGCTTTTCGCTGTGTTTCTTTGTAAACTCCTCGGCGTTCTTCATGAATTTGGCGCGGTCTTTGCTGTACTCCTCGGCCAGGTCGGCCCTCAGCGGATGCTCCGGCTGAGGGCTGTTCACCAGACTAACCGATTGTGGAATCACTAGGAAGAGAGTGAGGGGGAGAGAGAGAGAAGGAGAGAGAGAGGACGAGAGAACGAGAGAGGGGGAGAGAGAGAACGAGAGAGAGAGAGAGAAGGAGAGAGAGAAGGAGAGAGAGAAGGAGAGAGAGAGAACGAAAGGGAGAGAGAACGAGAAAGAGAACGAGAGAGAGAGAGGAGAGAACGAGAGAAAGAGAACGAGAGACAGAAGAAGAGAACGAGAGAGAGAAGGAGAGAACGAGAGAGAGAACGAAAGGGAGAGAGAACGGGAGAGAGAACGAGAGAGAGAAGGAGAGAACGAGAGAGAGAAGGAGAGAACGAGAGAGAACGAGAGAGAGAGAGAAGGAGAGAACGAAAGAGAGAACGAGAGAGAGAGAAGGAGAGAGAGAGTAGGAGAGAGAGAGAAGGAGAGAACGAGAGAGAGAACGAAAGGGAGAGAGAACGAGAGAGAGAACGAAAGGGAGAGAGAACGAGAGAGAGAACGAGAGTGAGAGAGAAGGAGAGAACGAGAGAGAGAACGAGAGAGAAGGAGAGGGAGAGAACGAGAGAGAGAGGAGAGAGAGAGTAGGAGAGAGAGAGTAGGAGAGAACGAGAGAGAACGAAAGGGAGAGAGAACGAGAGAGAAGGAGAGGGAGAGAGAAGGAGAGAACGAGAGAGAGAACGAGAGAGAGAGGAGAGAGAGAGAAGGAGAGAACGAGAGAGAGAAGGAGAGGGAGAGAGAACGAGAGAGAGAACGAGAGAAAGAAGGAGAGGGAGAGAGAACGAGAGAGAGAAGGAGAGAGAGAGGGAGAGAGAGAGGGAGAGAGAACGAGAGAGAGAGGGAGAGAAGGAGAGGGAGAGAGAGAGAGAGAGAACGAGAGAGAGAAGGAGAGGGAGAGAACGAGAGAGAACGAAAGGGAGAGAGAACGAGAGAGAACGAGAGAGAGAACGAGAGAGAGAAGGAGAGAACGAGAGAGAGAACAAGAGAGAGGAGAGGGAGAGAGAACGAGAGAGAGAACGAGAGAGAGAAGGAGAGGGAGAGGAGAGAACGAGAGAGAACGAGAGAGAGAGAGAGAGAACGAAAGGGAGAGAGAGAAGGAGAGAAGGAGAGAGAACGAAAGGGAGAGAGAACGAGAGAGAGAAGGAGAGAGGAGAGAATGAGAGAGAGAAGGAGAGAGAGGAGAGAACGAGAAAGAGAACGAGAGGGAGAGAGAAGGAGAGAACGAGAGAAAGAGAACGAGAGGGAGAGAGAAGGAGAGAACGAGAGAGAGAGAACGAGAGAAAGAGAACGAGAGGGAGAGAGAGAGAGAACAAGAATACACAGGGTTTATACACTCTGCCTGTTCAGCTGTCACAGCCCCCCCACTCTGACATCTCTCCATTAGGCAGCTTTATTTGTATTGTCCTTGTGGACAGTCCCTCCAGAAAAACGGGATTATGCGATCGCATAATCAGCCAAAGTCCGCATATTTATGAGGGTGCCGCATTTTTTCAAATACGCCGCACTTTCGGCGCATAAATTGCCAATTTTCACGCAAAATATGCGGGGCTTGCATGATTTCATAATCATGCAATTTGCATTTTCGTTGCATCACATATCTCAGCAGAAAGTTGAAAAATGTTGCGTTTACTTCACACAAGAGCAGCCATTTTCCCCTGTTGCCATGGCAACGTTATGAAGTGACGTAATTACACGACATATACATCATCGAAAAGCTGGGTGTTGGGGAAATCGCTTTTTTTTTTCTCTTTTTCAATCAAAGTTTTTGCAAGTTCCTGCAATTTCATCACATAAAATTGCATAAATATCCTGCATAATCCATCGTATTTTTTAAGAAAACGTGCCGCATAATCAAATAAATTTTTCTGGAAGGACTGTATAGCGCATTTCAGCAACAGTGCAATTCAGAGTGCTTTTCATGAAAACGATAAAAAAAAAAAAACATAAAAGTGCAGTATAAGAAATTAAACATTGAAGAGCAGTTAAAAACAGTAAAACATATGAAAACGTTCCACTATCGGTCCCCCTGGGACGTTGTCTTACTCAGTTTGCCTGCCACCCATTCTGCTGTGGAAAAAGTACTTTTATTTTAAAAATATAGTCGTCACTATAAGGTCTTTGTTTCTCTATTTGGAAAGGGAAAAACTTTTGCAAAACCCTTTTGGTTGAATTCACACTTTTTGTAATTAGATTTTGATTAGTGATCTGATGTCAACCAGTTTAAATTCACACTTTGTTGTAATTAGTGATCTTATTTAATTTCAACCTTTAAACCCTTTACTTTTCCTAAATAGGCTGGTTTCTTAGTAAGGCCCACACAATGAAATCTGGAAAAGTTAAATACACAATAACAAAAACGCGTCAGTGCATGTAAAGGACCTGAGCGTGCGTGTGTGTGTGTGTGTGTGTGTGTGTGTGTATTTCAGGCCTGTGAGTAGTGTGTAACAACAGAGTGTAAATTGTAATTTCCCCATTAGGGATCAATAAAGAGCATAAATTAAAAATGTGCAGTTTTTGCTCTAAGCGATGTTGGGTGACGTCACTTCTTGTTGACGTTCAAAGTATTTTCAGACAAAACGAGGCTAGCTCTTCCTCCTCCTCCTCCTCCTCATCCCCCCCTCCTCCTCCTCCTCCCTTCCCTGCTTCAGCGCACTAACCGCTGCATGTGACAAAAAATGTTGTAGCCTAAAAAATGCGTGACATCGCTTAGACCAGTGGTTCTCAAAAGGACCCCTGCAGTCCTCCAAAGGGGGTACTTTGGAGGACTGCAGGGGGTACGTGAGCACTTTTTTTCTAAGTTTTTGTCGCTGTTTTTTTCTAAGTTTTTGTTGCATTTTGTCACTATTTTGCGACCAGTTCTTGCCTTCCTTCCTTCCTTTTTCTACTGTCTTCTTTATTTCTCCAAGTTGGTCAAAGTTTTTGTCTTTTTTCAAAAAACTTCAAGATTTGTCCCTTTTTTTCGAAGTTTGTTTTGTGTTTTTTTTACAAGTCTGTTGCGGTTTTTGATATTATTTTCCACCTATTCTTGCCTTACTTTCTTTCTTTTTTACCGACTTTGTTTTAGTTTTAATGTTTTTTTTTTTTTTTTTAAGTTTTTGTTGCCTTTTTCCATCAGCATTTAAATGTTTTTCAGTTACATGGCTGTTTGGTAAATCTATCGCTGGTCACGGGTAGGGCTGGGTATCGTTCAGAATCTTTCGATCCGGTGCCAGTTTCGATACCGATTCCTAACGATACTTTTTTCGATACCATATGTTTTAAAATTCATTTCAACATCAACAAAAATACATTAAACAGAGCTTTTATTTTCCACCTTAATTGTGAATTAAAACAGTTATCAAAACTAAAAAAATTCTGGTAAAACTGCTCACTCAGAGTAACATTAATTAAAGTGCCTTGCCTTACAAGCTCAGCCTGTCAGTCAGTCACCAGGGCAGCTGCTCGTCTAAGAGGAAGTGTAACGTCAACAGTACCGCAACCGTTTTCGGCTCGCCATTAATATATTGCAGCAAACGCTGCCTGCGTGAAGTTTTAAAAAACTGTAACTACACTTGAGACCAACCGTGACTCTCTGAGACTTCAACAAAACTGCAGACAGTTTACTCCGTCCGCACCTCTCCGTGTGTCGATCGGAGCTCCGCTCTGTGTCAGTATGCAGAGAGGACAGATAAGCTTGCGCCTACGCGCGCAGATGCTTTTGGAACCGAAATTTGGTATCGAAAAATAAATAATTTTTCTGTACTCATAGGATTGGAGTATTTTTTTCGATACCATAAAAGTATCGACGTTCGGTACCCAGCCCTAGTCACGGGGTACCTGGCTTAAAAACACAATTCAAATGGGCTACATTATTGAAAAAAGTTAGAGAACCACTGGCTTAGAGTACCTTTTTTAAAGTAAAGTCCCAGTACCTCAAATTTGTGATTTCAATAAAATTGCGATTCATTTTGCAGCCCTACGCTAAACTACTATTAAGCTAAATGAAGTTTTGTTGTTGGAGATCTTGAGTTTAATAAAAGAGGCAGGATTACTGATCTCTGAAGCCTCACCTTGATCCGTTCTTGTGGCCGGCTTCCAGTTCTCGACGCTGATGATGGGCAGACACACCTGGCCCTTCTCATCGATGTTGGGGTGGTAGATTTTTGTCTTGAACGTGACCTTCGGTGGCTTGAAGGGGTACTCCGCGGGGAAGATGAGCTCAATCCGAAACGCTCCCTTGTCATATGGAGGACAGTCCTTTGTAGATTGGGGAGACATAAAAAAAAAAATAAGTTTCATGATAAAACAACTTTTAATGGCAGGCAGGGCTGGGCGATATATCGATATTATATCGATATATCGTGAGATGAGACTAGATATCGTCTTAGATTTTGGATATCGTCATATCGTGATATGACCATAAGTATCTTTTCCTGGTTTTAAAGGCTGCATTACAGTAAAGTGATGTCATTTTCTGAACTTACCAGACTGTTGTAACTGTTCTATTATTTGCCTTTACCCACTTAGTCATTATATCCACATTACTGATGATTATTTATCAAAAATCTAAGTGTGAAGATATTTGTGTGTATAAAAGTTTGGACACACCTTCTCATTCAATGTGTTTCCTTTTTATTTTCATGACTATTTGCATTGTAGATTCTCACTGAAGGCATCACAACTATGAATGAACACATATGGAATTATGTACTTAACAAAAACGTGTGAAATAACTGAAAACATGTCTTATATTTTAGATTCTTCAAAGTAGCCACCCTTTGCTTTTTTATTAATAAAGGAAAAACTTCCACTAATGAACCCTGACAAAGCACACCTGTGAAGGTAAAACCATTTCAGGTGACTACCTCATGAAGCTCATTGAGAGAACACCAAGGGTTTGCAGAGTTATCAAAAAAAGCAAAGGGTGGCTACTTTGAAGAATCTAAAATATAAGACATGTTTTCAGTTATTTCACACTTTTTTGTTAAGTACATAATTCCATATGTGTTCATTCATAGTTTTGATGCCTTCAGTGAGAATCTACAATGTAAATAGTCATGAAAATAAAGAAACACATTGAATGACAAGGTGTGTTTTGCAACTGTTCACTGAAATAGCCGGTTTCTATGAAACTACTTGTGACATGTCATATTTGGCTTTGACTGAACTGCTCTCACTTTGCGGAACAAAATATCGGGATATACATCGTATATCGATATTCAGCCAAAATATATCGGGATATGACTTTTGGTCCATATCGCCCAGCCCTAATGGCAGGACAGCTGCTACACACGAGAGCAACACGAGTCGATACTCACAGGAACAAGAAGGCCTTGCCAGTTCAAAAGATTCGATTCGTCCACTTGAATGCTGCGGAAATGCTTCGCCCCACATTTGCGGATTTCTTCAAGCTCCTGAAACGAAAATGTTGATTTAAAATGGGATAAAAATCACGAGACGACTGAGTCCAAAAGAGGGAATACACATGTACACCTGTACACTCTAATGCAACTGTCCTGCCATAAAGTAATATTATAGGTTGAGATAAGACTTTATGATCCCTGAGTATTTCTACACAGTGGTACAGAGCTCAAACGGTATGGTTACAGAAGTAAAACTCCCGTTCAGTTTCTCCGTAAGGTTATTGATTATCAGCCACAATGTCTAAACCAGGTGTGTCAAACTCATTTTCACTAAGGGCCACACTGGAAAAAGAGAATCACGCCAAGGGCCAGTTTATTTGTTTTTTGTTCAGAATTTTTTTGTGGCTTTCTCAGACATTTGTCACCTTTTCTGTAAATTTGTTGCTTTTTCCGACATTTTTGTACGCTTATTGTCGCATTTTTGTTGACATGAAGCCCTACAAAAGTCATCAAAAGAGTTCCTTAGCCATCGTAGAATTTAGCAAATAGAGCAAAACAATGATAAATCTTTTTAATAACAACCTGTTTCACAGCCTGAATATGAAAATTCTCTCTCTCTGCTTCTTCTGGGGGAATTTCTGAGTCTCAAAGTCTGCTTTGTTTTGTGTTTTGGCGCACAACTAGGCGGGCCAAAATGTATTGTGAACCCAAATTGATGTACGGGCCGGATCTAAATCCGCAAGGGGCCGGATTTGGCCCGCGGGCCTTGAGTTTGACACATGTGGTCTAAACCATCCGAGGTAGATTTTCCACGAGCTACGAGGTTGTGAAACAAAGGTTTCTGCTCCTCTAGAAGCCACAAGTATGAAATCAACGTTGTTTTAAGCCAAACATGTTTTATTCGCGATGTCATGGAGAAGTACTACACTACCCACAATCCTAAGTGTAAAGCTTGATTTATGGTTCTGCGGAGGTTCCATGCAGAGCTTTTGCCGCAGCTTAGGTAAGGTACTTTTTTTTTATTTTTTTGTTTTACCATTTTGTGAAATGTTCTTTTGCGCCAAATCAAATGTTTTATTATATATTTAAAGTGCTCATATTCTGCTCATTTTCAGGTTCATAATTGTATACATACATACAATACACTGCTGCAGCTCCTCTTTTCACCCTGTGTGTTGAGCTCTCCGTTTTAGCTACAGAGTGAGACATCTCACTTCTGTTCCATCTTTGTTGGGAGTCGCACATGCTCAGTAGCTAGGTAAGGACTACTAGCCAGTCAGAAGTAGAGTATGAGGGTGTACCATGCTAGCAGCTAGGTGAGCATTATAACGTGTGTTACAAAGTGACCACGTTTGTCTCTGAAGTAAAAGGCTGGACTACAATAGAGCTGTTTGGAGCAGTTGGTGAACAGTGTTTTCTGTTGGAGATGGTAAGTCCCTTTGGGGGGGACTTTGGGCTTTTTCACTTTGCAAACCTGTGTAATATTTGGTTTAGAAGCCTTTTATTGGTGATTTTTCACGGTACAAAGTCTTGCTATAACGTTACTCCGTTGCAGTAGCTCCAGCTGATACTAGCTAGTGAAACAAAACTGGAAGATGCACCGGAGATTCCAGGAAACACGCTGGCCAATCATTAAACTAGAGTGCTGATCGGGCTGCATTTTTCTGTCCGAGCCTGGCCCGCGTCCGACATAAGATACGTACGATATTTACAGTACAGGCCAAAAGTTTGGACACACCTTCTCATTCAATGCGTTTCCTTTTTATTTTTATGACTATTTACATTGTAGATTCTCACTGAAGGCATCACAACTATGAATGAACACATATGGAATTATGTACTTAACAAAAAAGTGTGAAATAACTGAAAACATGTCTTATATTTTAGATTCTTCAAAGTAGCCACCCTTTGCTTTTTTATTAATAAGGGAAAAACTTCCACTAATTAACCTTGACAAAGCACACCTGTGAAGGTAAAACCATTTCAGGTGACTACCTCATGAAGCTCATTGAGAGAACACCAAGGGTTTGCAGAGTTATCAAAAAAAGCAAAGGGTGGCTACTTTGAAGAATCTAAAATATAAGACATGTTTTCAGTTATTTCACACTTTTTTGTTAAGTACATAATTCCATATGTGTTCATTCATAGTTTTGATGCCTTCAGTGAGAATCTACGATCTAAATAGTCATGAAAATATAGAAACACATTGAATGAGAAGGTGTGTCCAAACTTTTGGCCTGTACTGTATATAACACAATAAAGGAAAGGAGAAAAAGCCAACAAGTATAACATGAGCACTTTAAACACTTCCAGAAACCGAGCCGTTGGAAAAGTGGATGGTCACTGTTGAGCTCTGTTACCACTTTACTTTAGTAAATGATCTGAATACTACTTCCACCACTCGTATAATAAAGTATATAAAAAGGTAAAAAAAAAGGAAGCAGGGATTAAATCTCTGTTCTGCTTCCTGTCAGCAGACATTTGAATACCTGAGTCCTAAAACTAAGTTGTTGAGGAATTCAGGAAGTGGTTACAAGACCCGTCTCTCGTTTTTTTTCATCACGCAGGGGAATTCCTGACTCAGACGCTTTGCTGTATCATGCAACCAAAAACCAAAACTACTGGTGTGTCACACTGAAAGTGTAAGTAAGAGGCTGTAGAAACTGGGCAGCCATACAGAGTTCATTTCACTCGAGGCAAAGACATTTTTCAAGCAGATTTGAACATTGATGGTGGTGGAAGAAGTATTCAGATCCTTTACTGAAGTAAAAAGAACTGATAGAAACTGTGAAAATACTCCACCACAGGCAAAAGTCCTGCATTTAAAACCTAACTTAAGTAAAAAATATGTAGGCAAAATGTACTTAATGTATGAAAAGTAAATAGGTATGCTGCAGTGAAATGTTCTCTGTCAGTGTTTTCTTCTTCTATCGGATGTTTCTGGATTAATATTCCCGCTGCATTAATGTTTATGTTGCATTTTCCTGCTGTAGATGTTTATGGTTGTGCTCATTTTAACTCCTTTATACACTGTTGGGTAGTTTAATCTACAGCAATGCATCATGGTCTATAAGATCATCACGTTTGTAGCGTCGCTTTCCTGTGAGAACCACAGATCTCTAAAAATTCAACTGTTCATGTTGCAGAAAAACAGCCCTGTTTTCAACTTTGTGACGATTAGGGCTTCAACTAACGATTATTTACGTCTTAAAATGTCAAAATAAGGAAAACTGCCCATCCCGGTTTCTCAAAGTCCAAGGTGATGTCTTTAAACGTCTTGTTTAGTCAGCCCAAAACCCAAACATATTCATTTTATTCTGATTAGTTAACAAAGAAGCAGGAAATCTCCATATTTGAAAGGCTGAAAACAGCATTTTCTGGCATTTTTGCATGAACATTTTTATCAAAATAGTTGATTATTCTTTCCGTCGATCGACTTATCGATTAATTGACTAATCGTTGCAGCTCTATGCATGTTCGAGCTGATCCGAGAGGCTTTTTTAAAGACTTTATATAGCTTAAGAAGGAGGAGAATTTCAACACATAAAAGGAAGACTTCATCCTTCAGTTTATCACAATCATTCAACATCAACACATCTGGAGATACGTGGTTTTCACTGGACAGGAAGGGGAGGAAACACTGTCATCTGAAAAGTACTACGTTCACACCGCAAGTCTTAATGCTTAATTCGGATTTTTTGCTCAGATCTGATTTTGTTGTTTGGCTGTTCACATGACCTTTTAAAATGTGGCCTATATATCAGATCCCAGTGTGAACTGTTTGCGGCTTCGAATTGACCTGCATAGACAAAAGAACAATAACAAATGACATCCGACGCAGCACGCTGTCACGCTAAAGTCAGGGAGGTTATGGAGGAAGTCAGCATTCTCACTTTTATCTCAAAATGTCTGTGCGAAGGCAGCCATAACATTAATGAGCAGGTGCTGAGGAGGAGAAGAATGAAGAGAAAGAAAGACACATTTTTCTAGTTTTGATTGAATTGAAGTATCTCCCCATACACTAATGAGGTCTAACACCTCCCTCTCCCTCCATCACTGTTCTCCATTTTGTAGGGCTAGTCAAGTTTTAAATTTTACTGTCTATGTCTAGGGCTAACTCCTGTGCCGCATATCAATTTAGGTTCACAATCAATTTTGGCCCACCTAGTTGTGTGCCAAACCAAAAACATGGGAAACTGTTTTTCATCATTTCATTCACGCCACACTCAAAGCAGAATTTGCCAAATTTGCCGACTTTGAGACTCCGAAATTCCCCCAGAAGAAGCAGAGAGTTTAATATTCAGGCGGTGAAAGAGCTTGTTGTGGGTCAGCTGGGTGGTAGCATACTTAGAAAATATAATCATGGTTTTTGCTCGACTTGCTAAATTCGAGGACAGCTTTGGCACTTTTTTGCTGACTTTATGTGGACCAAACTGTGAGTGAGAAGACTATATGAGACATGCAATAATTGAGCCAAAGATATTTGACTTTTTCGATGAAATAAAAGCACGTCAATAAACTCTACATATCCGGCCCTTGGTGTGATTCTCTTTTTCCAGTGTGGCCCGTAGTGAAATTGAGTTTGACACCCCTGATGTAGATTGACGTAAAAGTCGCATCAAATCCGCCTCGGTTGTTCACACTGAACAACCGATTTATTGAAATAAATCAGACCTGGCTCAGATTCAGGACCACATACAGTACAGGCCAAAAGTTTCAACACACCTTCTCATTCAATGCGTTTCCTTTTTATTTTCATGACTATTTACATTGTAGATTCTCACTGAAGGCATCAAAACTATGAATGAACACATATGGAATTATGTACTTAACAAAAAAGTGTGAAATAACTGAAAACATGTCTTATATTTTAGATTCTTCAAAGTAGCCACCCTTTGCTTTGTTTATTAATAAGGGAAATAATTCCATTAATGAACCCTGACAAAGCACACCTGTGAAGGTAAAACCATTTCAGGTGACTACCTCATGAAGCTCATTGAGAGAACACCAAGGGTTTGCAGAGTTATCAAAAAAAGCAAAGGGTGGCTACTTTGAAGAATCTAAAATATAAGACATGTTTTCAGTTATTTCACACTTTTTTGTTAAGTACATAATTCCGTATGTGTTCATTCATAGTTTTGATGCCTTCAGTGAGAATCTACAATGTAAATAGTCATGAAAATAAAACGGAAACGCATTGAATGAGAAGGTGTGTCCAAACTTTTGGCCTGTACTGTATATGGAAGTGGTCTAAATCTGATTTGAAAAATTCAGATCTGGGCAAGATGTGAGTGTTCACACACTACTCTGACCTGGTCATTTGACCCCCCCCAAAAAAATCTGATTTGGACCACTTTTACCTGCAGTCTGAACGTAGCCTAAAGCTGTCAGATAAATGTAGTGGAGTATATAAAAAGTATATAAAAAGGGAGCAGAAAATATATATATTTTTAAGCAGATTTAAACATGTATCACGATCTTATTGACTGTTGTCTGGTCTTCTTATTTCACAATACAATTTATTTTTGTGCGATATGATCTCCCAGTAGACGTCTGACGTCACGTCCCAACCCCAAAAGTCTCCATGTTTTCTGTACAGCCTTCAGACGGTGACAGCGCGTAAAAACAAGCCGCCGCCGCCGCCGCCGGAGCAGCAGCTTCTTCTCGCCGCGAACAGCGGGGTTGCTAAGCTCCCTGGTTTAAAAGATTAAAAAATAAAAACACGTTGTCCGACTTCACGCTTTATCTGTCGAAGTGAGTCTCGAGTCGCGCCCTGCCCGGCGTCTCAAACTAAAACTAAAACTAGTTGCGTCCGTTGGACGTCGTTATCCTTTCATTTTGTAGGGCAGATGAACGGTAAAACTATCCCGTTAACGACATTTTCTCTTGTTCGACGGCACCGTAGCGACACGAATAAAGCCCCAAAAACAAGTTATTTAAAACCCTCGCAAAATAGCTTGAATTGTAAATTCGGGAACATTTTGTTACCTTGATTAGTCTCCTATTCATTGTGGTGCCGATGTTGTCTTCTTCTAATTCTTCCTGTTTCTTTCCGTTCCTGCTGCTCGACTTCTTTTGATTTTGGTTTTAAGTGGCGCGCACGCGGCGTCCCGGTGTGTTAGCGCCCCCTGCTGGACTGGAGGGTGGAGCAAGTAGAGCAGGATCAGCTTCATTGGCCAGGTTTGCGTTAAAAAAAACAGGGAATTTGACTCCCTCTCGAAGTACAACAATTTCTTAACATATAACAAATACATTTATTTTTTATTTTTATTTAATTTTTAAATTTTTTGCTGCTTTTAAATGTCTTATGTATCCCTGTACGGCAGGGGTGTCAAACTCATTGACACTGGAAAAAGAGAATCACGCCAAGGGCCAGTTTATTTGTTTTTGTTCAGACTTATTTTTGTGGCTTTCTCAGACATTTGTCACCTTTTTACTGTAAATTTGTTGCTTTTTCCGACATTTTTGTAATAATAATAAATTGAATTTATATAGCGCTTTTCATAGACTCAGTCGCTTTACAGGGCAGGGTAGATTATAAAAACAGAACAAAACAAAACAAACAAAACAAGATTGAGGCACAGTTTGGAGAGCGGGCGTGGGGCTAGGGATAGGCAGAGCTGTCCGCTTTTTGTCGCATTTTTGTTGACATGAAGCCCTACAAAAAGTCATCAAAAGAGTTCCTTAGCCATCGTAGAATTTAGCAAATAGAGCAAAACAATGATAAATCTTTTTAACAACAACCTGTTTCACAGCCTGAATATGAAAACTCTCTCTCTCTGCTTCTGGGGGAATTTCTGAGTCTCAAAGTCTGCTTTGAATGACACGTAATTGCATTTTAAAAAAACACTTTCGTACTGTGAACCCAAATTGATGTACGGGCCGGATCTAAATCTGCAAGGGGCCGGATTTGGCCCGCGGGCCTTGAGTTTGACACCTGTGCTGTACGGTGTCCTTGAGTGCCGAGAAAGGCGCCTTTTAAATAAAATGTATTATTATTATTATTATTAAAAACAGAAAGGACAGTAAGAAATATAAAAAAAAATACTGTTAAGTATGCAGTATAACAATACAATAGAATTAACAAATTTACAAAACATATACAATAACAATTGAAGAGAGGGAAGGAATAGTGCAATATCAGTATAGTCGAGATTTTATGATTTAAATATAAATATAGTGCTAAGCAGTTCAGTGCAATGGTAGTATATTAATACCAATATTGTAATTGTAAGATTGAAATAAACATGAGGTAGATGAGCAGAACACTGTTGATTGACTTTGTTCAGTGTTACTGTGTGTGTGAGTGTGTGTGTGTGTGAGAGTGTGTGTGTGTGTGTGTGTGAGCGTTCAACAGAGGGGAGGAGGTTGGACAGTTTGTGACCAGGATGTGTGGGGTCAGCAGGAAACAAAAAGCCATCAACACCAAAAGACTAAAAATAAGTAGCATGAAATGAAAGCACTCTAGTAGAGCACAAGTACCTCAAAATTGAAAACAAAACTATATGTACTTCTATGAAATGAAAGCACTCTAGTAGAGTACAAGTATCTCAAAATTGAAAACAAAACTATATGTACTTCGTTACGTTGCACCAGTGATTTTTACTCCATTCAGAGGAAACAATTCTACATATATTTGACAGCTAATACTATTTAGACTTTAATTTTATCACTTAATCATAGTACAGCTTTACAGGAATAATAATATAAATATAAAGGAACAATTATGTGATTTAATTCCTTTAGAATATACTCCTGAATATCTTAAATTGAAAGAAAGTTAGTCTCCTTTGCCAGAGCCTCCTCCACAGCACCCTATACTCTGGTCTGGCTATACCCCACATAGCATTTTGGGATGGGAGGAAAACGTGCTCTGGTTTAATGGCATTTCCTTTAACCAATCAGAATCGTCATGGGCGGTGCTAAACTCCACACAGAGCTGCCGTAAAATAGTCGTTCGAGAGAAAACTCCAATTGGACAGATAGTGTAGCTAGCTGTCTCAATAGGGGTTATGATGAGGGCCCAGCCAAAGAATTTCTAATATATCAAGAAGTTCCACTCCCTCGTCACTTCTGGCTTCTGAACTGGTTGCAGTTCCACCAGAGATCCATATAGGGGGCGCTCACAGGCCAGTGCAGAATGAATGGGACTCTATGGAGTTATACCCCTCAAAATCCACTTTTCTCAGGATATAATTTTTTGTCTAGTAATTTGAATGTTGCGTTCGAAAGGGGAGGCAAAGAAAATACACACTGCTGGGTGTTAGATTTTTTTTAAGGTGCTTTTTTTGTTCTAAAAAGCCTTTTAAAATGTCAGTGACGTCATACACATATACGGCCAGAGATACTGCTTTACGGCAAGCACTGAGTCACTTCCTTTGTTCTCTCGAGGCATCGACAACACAGCTGACAGGTTAGACTCTCCCTGTTTTAAAGGAACACGCCGACTTATTGGGAGTTTAGCTTATTCACCGTAACCCCCAGAGTTAGACAAGTCCATACATACCCTTCTCATCTCCGTGCGTGCTGTAAGGCTGTCTGACGGCTCCAGCAGCATCAGGCCAGCACAGAACCTGCAGGTGAATGGTTCCAGTAATCCTACTGCTCCGAATAAGTGACAAAATAACACCAACATGTTCCTATTTACATGTTGTGATTTATAGAGTCACAACGTGTACAAAAAACAACGTAACATGAGACACAGCCGTCTTCTAACCGTAAACAAACTGGGAACTATATTCTCAGGTGGAAGAATATAGTACTTGGGCGGAGTGATATGCTCACAGCAAGCCTGTCTGAGAATATAGTTCCTGGTTTGTTTACTGTTAGAAGACGGCTGTGTCTCATGTTACGTTGTTTTTTGTACACGCTGTGACTCTATAAATCACAACATGTAAACAGGAACATGTTGGCGTTATTTTGTCACTTTTGTCACAACTCGGAGCAGTAGGCTAGTTGGAACCAGTTACCTGCAGGATCTGTGCTAGGCTAAGCTAATGCTGGAACCGTCAGACAGCGTTACAGCACGCATGGAGATGAGAAGGGTATGTATCGACTTGTCTTACTCTGGGGGATACAGTGAATAAGTTAAATTCCCAATAAGTCGGCGTGTTCCTTTAAAGACCACGCCGAAATATGCACTCTCACATTCAGGCGCTGCTTCAGATGCAGTCAAGCGGGATCTCCGATTGTAATCAGTCCTTCACTGACCAATCAGCATTCATTAGCAGAATGCTAGCGTTTCATGGGCAACAACGACTCAACCTGTAAGAAATCGAAAGGACATAGTTGTTCATTCAACTTTCGACCTATAATGCATGTTGAACTTGCAAAAACTACAATCAAATCTGAGATTGTTCAACAACAATCGGGCGAAAGAGACACATTTAACCGTCTAGCTCCATAGACTTCCATTCATTTTGCACTGGACCGCGATCACCCCCAGTGGAACTGCAACAAAATTCGGTACAGTGGGGCTGGATAGGGAGTGGAAAGGCTTTCCGTAGACCGGCTTTGCTATACCCCATGTAGCATTTGGGGATGGGAGGAAAACGTGCTCTGGTTTAATGGCATTTCTTTAAACCAATCAGAATCGTCATGGGCGGTGCTAAACTCCAAACACAGCCGCTGTAAAACAGTTGTTTGAGAGAAAACTCCGATTGGACCATAGACAGTATATAATGGACCAATAGACCCCGTTGCTCTGGACGGAGACCAGTGAAGGCTATTAGAAGCACTTTTCCGGTGATCTCTTCCCTTACTGCGCAGCCTCCAACTGACAGAGACAACGTAGATGTGACGTGAGCAACCTGTCTGAAAGTTGTAAGTCTTCTGGTAGCTGTGCCAAGAGAAATCTCAATCATTCCCAATCTTACAGTTTCGGAGAGTGTAGGTATATGTAAAGAGATAACATAGGAACAGGCTAATTATTGATCACTAACATGCTAGTTAACATTCGTAATTAAACCTAAACAGCTAATGTTAGTTGAAACTACCTGTGAGCTTCTCCTGTACTATACGGTAATTTCTCTACTGTGTGCAGTGTTGTATAAAGTACTAGAAAGCAATACTTGAGTAAAAGTACAAGTATCGTACTAGAAAAAGACTTCGGTAGAAGTGAAAGTTACCTTTTAGAATATTACTTAAGTAAAAGTCTTAAAGTATCTGATATATACTGTACTTAAGTATCAAAAGTAATTTTCTGATATTTAATGTACTTAAGTATCAAAAGTAAAAGTAAAAGTTGTTTTTTTTAAAAGCAAGCGGTTAGAACTTTTATTGTGGCTTTCTTATAGTAAAGCATAAAGCATATTCAGGGACTTTTCAGGCACAATTCTCTTAAGTTCAAAGAACAAACAGCATATGTTTATGCTGTTTGTTCCTCTAGGTGCTATGCTTCCTCTAGGTAATATTATTAGGAAACACTCTATTAACTATCACTGTTACGCAGACGATACCCAATTATATCTGTCAATTAAGCCAGATGAAAGTGGTCAGTTAGCAAGACTTCAAACGTGTGTTGAGGATATAAAATCCTGGATGACCCACAATTTCCTGATGTTAAACTCAGACAAAACTGAGGTCATTGTGATAGGACCAAAGCACCGCCGAACTTCGTTTTCGAAAGATATAGTTACTCTGGATAGTATTGCCCTGGCCTCCAGCACTGCTGTCAGAAATTTGGGAGTTATTTTTGATCAGGATTTATCCTTCAACGCCCACTTAAAACAAACCTCAAGAATAGCCTTTTTCCATCTTCGTAACATTGCCAAAATTAGGAATATCCTGTCTCAAAATGATGCTGAAAAACTAGTCCATGCATTCGTTACTTCTAGACTAGATTACTGCAATTCCTTATTTGCAGGTTGCCCAAATAAGTCCCTTAAGACTCTCCAGCTGATCCAGAATGCTGCAGCACGTGTTCTGACGAGAACTAAGAAAAGAGATCATATTTCTCCTGTACTAGCTTCTCTGCATTGGCTTCCTGTGAAATCTAGGATCGAATTTAAAATCCTCCTCCTGACTTACAAAGCTCTAAATGGTCAAGCACCATCATACTTAGAAGAGCTCTTAGTACCTTATTGTCCCACTAGAGCACTGCGCTCCCGGAATGCGGGGCTACTTGTGGTTCCTAGAGTCTCTGGAAGTAGACTGGGGGGCCAGGGCCTTCAGCTATCAGGCTCCGCTTTTGTGGAACCAGCTCCCAGTCTGGGTTCGAGGGGCAGACAGCGTCGCCACATTTAAGAGTAAACTAAAAACCCTGCTCTTTGATAAACGCTTATAGTTAGGGAGTGAGGGGCTGCAGCGTCCACCTAACCCGGCCCACTGCTTCTCCTCGTAGTCATCAGTTTTATATACTGTATAATTAATAATCTAGCGAGAGTAGAGGGAGGCAGACCAGTACAGCCCGATCCGGTTGGGGAGAATTTAAGCCCGACCAGGCACCTCTCTTTAACCTGCCTCTCGTAGTTATGCTATTATAATTCTAGACTGCTGGGAAGGCTGTTTCCTTCCTATGACACACTGAGCTGCTCTCTCATCTCTACTGGTTACTTTTGTATGCATCCTGTCCCAGAAATGCTTGTTACTAATCTAACTCTGGGGAGTTTACTCCCCGGAGTCCTTATGTTTCTTCTTCGCAGAGCTATGCTCTGCGATTCTCTGCAATTCCCGGCCGCATCCTGCTACGTCCTGCTGCATCCGCCGCTTCCACCCATGCTCGGACATGAGCTTCCACGATGACCTTCGAAGTCACTGTTATCTCTAATGTGACTATTATCGCCACTGTTCATCACACCCACCACCGGCCCGTCAGACACCGCCTACCAAGAGTCTGGGTCTGCCGAGGTTTCTTCCCAAGAGGGAGTTTTTCCTCGCCACTGTCGCAATAGCCATTGCTAATGCTTGCTCTTGAGGGAATTACTGTAATTGTTGGGGTTTTGGAAATTATAGAGTGTGGTCTAGATCTACTCTATCTGTAAAGTGTCTCGAGATAACTTTTGTTATGATTTGATACTATAAATAAAATTGAATTGAATGTTTAGAGCTGACATCAATGTACAGAAACATTTCTTGCAACACGGGTGTATGACGTTATCTTCACCGCTACCCTGTTCACCGAGTTCACCACCATTGTCGGGGTGGTCGCAGGGCTCAACATAAAAAAAAATCCCCACTGGCCCCAGGGGCCAATAGATCAGAGTTTTGCTGGCCCCTTCTACATTTTTACTGGCCCTGAAAGAAATATCATAGGTGTGATTGGAAAAGGACAAAAAAGCAGGAAAAAAGCTAGCCACTGCCACTGGATGTTGTGCCATTAGCAGCAAAGCTAGACCAGGGGTCATCAACTACATTCAAATAAAGAAAATAAAATTATACCTAAAATGCATCATCTTGTCATCTTGATATTTTCACTTTCTTACTAAATTAATGCTATATTTTTTACATTAGTAAGCAAACATGGACAATCCATAATGATAACTAGATAGGCTACTTAACTAGAACATGATCTCAGATTAGTCCTGTATGCCTAATTTGAAACAGGACGATTCTGCTAAATAATACAACTGGCAACATCGTCAACAATGAAGAACGTGTCATTCACGTGCATATTAAGTAGCCACGCGTATTTGTTTTGGTCTAAAAATACCTCCATAGGTTTACCGCTCCAGCAAGAGGATGGCTCGTTTAGAAATCAGCTACGTTTACAAGAGTTTGTCCAAAGTTCAAGATTGGTTGCAAATTAAGACAAACAGTTAGACTACAAACTGACATCTTTCATTTTAGCTCGTTTGTAAAGTCGCTTTTTGCAGAGTAGAGCTGTGTTTACACAGCGCGGTGGACGAGAGTGGACAGCCAGACAGATCAGACTGAGATATGGGTTTCTACGTGTTTCTGCCAGGTACGAGGGTTATTGATAAGTATTGACTCTTTAATCATGGAGGTTTTATTGTAGGCTAGCTACTTACACAGTAACGAGTGTAGCGTTAGTTCATCTGCGCCATCGGCGGTAAATAATCTTCGGTAACGTTTCCAGTCAGTAGGCTACATGTGCTGCGTGAAGTAACGCACACACCAGTGACTGTGGGGCCATCCACACGGAAACGTTTTTTTGTGCAAACGCACATATTTTGCATCGTTTGGGCCGACCGTCCATACGAATCCTGCAAACGCACCACCTGAAAACGCACTTTTTTGAAACCGGGTCTCAGGGTGAAAAAATCGGAAAACGGCTCTCGTTTGGCTTTGTATGGATGGTAAATAAGGATCCGTATCGATGATGTCATCGTCACACCCCTCTTTTACACCTTCTCCCACAGCCGCTGGCGCACACAACTGCGGTGAAGCGAGCATGTCCCATCTCCGTGGTCAAACCATAGACTGTTAATATTACAGTCTATGGGTCAAACCAGCTCACTTCATCTAAATACTGTGTCTCTGCTCCCTGACCCTTCCCTCTGGATTCTACACAAGATATATTGCTAACGTTATGTAGTCAACGTTAAACATCGCTTAAGTAGCTGACCGCTCCAGCAGTGAAGTAACGTTAACGTTAGCTGCTATGGCTATCTGTTTATAAAGTGGAGGTAGACAACTTATCAACTAGCTAGCTAATCTGTCTGCTTATAAACTCCTTGAACGGATTATAGTACCTTTTACCACGGCTTATTGTAGAAAGGCTACTGCAAGAAAAACGTATAATTATTAAAAAGACATCATTCATGGATCATTGATGTTTGTTTGACTGCCGATGTTAGAGCTAGCGAACGTTAGCGCGCTAACGTTAGCTCGCTGCTAGCACGCTGCAATCTTGCAAAATAAAAAGCAATCCAACAGCACATTATACAATATAAACAAAGGCCTTTATAAAATGAGCCGTGGTAAAAGTTAATATAGTCCACGGATGTATTAAGAGAAAATGATAATCTAGCTAGTCGGTTGTGTTGGGAAGTGGACAGGAAGTGGAAGTGACTATGCTCTTCTTCTCCGTTTTTTGGTGAATTTCTGTAGCAGAAACAGCGCCGCCTATAGGCCTGGCATATGAAGTAGCGTGTTGAGTCATTTACAAGTGGATTCATTTGGACGCAACTATTCTTGAACCGAATCCAGGGAAGACGGGTAAAAAAAAGATCGTTTTGGTACGTGTGGACGTGGCCTGTGGCTGCAACCACCCCGACATACGTATTTACTGGCCCCGGGCGGGCCATCGGGCCATTGCTTATGTCGAGCCTGGTGGTCTACGATAACGGGAGGTCCTCCAGTAGGTGCTCCAGTAGGTGCTAATGCTTCCATGGCGGTTTGCAACAAACAAGCGCTGAAATAGAGCGCGCGGTGTGCGGAGCGCAGAGGTGGGTAGAGTAGCCAAAAATTGTACTCAAGTAAAAGTACTGTTACTTCAGAATAATATGACTCAAGTAAAAGTAAAAAGTAGTCATCCAAATAATTACTTGAGTAAAAGTAAAAAAGTACTTGGTGAAAAAACTACTCAAGTACTGAGTAACTGTTGAGTAACGTCTGATTTATTTTTTAACATAAGCATTCAATCAGACGGACTAAAATACAAAATAATCATATTAAGACAAATTATAGTTCATCCAATCAATTAAATTAATTTAAATTAATTAATTAATTATAAAATATCTTAAATTAAAATAATCCAGGTAAATTCAAGTACTTAAAAAAATAATATCAATAAAATAATAATACATAAAAAAATAAATAAGCACAAGTAACACACATTTCCAAACCTTTACACTTTTTTTTTACCAGACTCTGCAGGCAGAACTAGAACAAGGTAATGTAGCTGCTGTTTGGTACTTTTACTAAGGTAGACATGCTTTCATTCACAAAGGTGGATCACTTGTTATCGGGTTCAATCGCCGTGGTAACTTATGCTGGACGCCTAGCCTGGTCGGGAGCAGAGATCAACTGGTGGGGAAGTGATATTGATACGAGGTGTGCGCATCTACAGCGTCTGCAATTTCTTTTTTTTTTGCCAGCTTTCTTTCCCGTTTTAGGAAGCAGCGACTGTATTGCGTTTTGCATGTAAAACCATGTATGTTTTCATTTTTATGTAGAATTATAGTTTGCTCTTCTTATGTAAAATATGTGGCTATTGTTGGTCATGTTGTGCAAACATCACCTCTTTTATGTGAACACGCGCCGCTGGATCAGGAAACCCTGGGTTGGTTGAACTGGTTGATAACCAGCGTCATGACACAGTTTATGCGGGACCGCGGTGGTTAGGTTAGGTGAAGCCGGGTAACTGAAATAAATCCATAGCATGTTGATCTTGCTTCGTAGTACAGGGCTCGGTTCCTCCTCGTCTGTAACGTTTCTGACATTGCCATTTTTGTTTTGCTGCGACTGTAAAAGCTAACCCATCCCGCTGCTAGGTTTGAGGAAAGTGACGAGCGTGCACAACTACGTTTGATTGGGTGAAACACAGTCACGTGGTAGAGGCTTTAGCGGTAGTCTCTCTCTCTGTCAAAATAAAACATTAAAATGAGGCGTACGCGGGGGGATAAAAACAATGACGCGTAGAATACCAAAGAGGTAAAAAGAAAAGTAACGAGCTCATTGTAGCCTAATGTAGCGGAGTAAGAGTACAGTTTCTTCTTCACAAATCTACTCAAGTAAAAGTAAAAAGTATAGAGATTTAAAACTACTCCTAGAAGTATCATTTTTTCAAAAACTTACTCAAGTAAATGTAACGGAGTAAATGTAACTCGTTACTACCCACCTCTGGCGGAGCGTGCGTAATGCAATCTAGGAGCAGTGATTCGCCAAACCTCCCTTATTGCAGTAGCACACATTTCTTCTAATTTTATTTTTTAGTAACGAGTAACGAAGATGCTTAGTGGAAATATAACGGAGTAAAAGTATACATTTTATCTAGGAAATGTAGTGGAGTAAAAGTGAAAGTTGACATAAATTTAAATAGCGAAGTAAAGTACAGATACGTGAAATTTCTACTTAAGTACAGTAACGAAGTATTTGTACTCTGTTACATTACAACACTGACTGTGTGACAGTAAGTCTCGTGGTTATGACCCAATCGTTAGCCTATTTTTATAAAAGCGTCTGCTACGCAGCCATAACGTGAGGTACAAGGTAATGGAGCCTTTTATACATTGTCGTGTTTCTTTAGAACTAAACAACGGACAAATAGAGTCTTTAAACGCTTCAGATGTAAAGTTATTCGCAGTCAAGTGATGTAAAAAAAAAAAAAGGCGGTCAGTGGAATGCTAACAAGAGGTGATCTCTTTGTAGCAACAAATGGCGCCATCGGAGGTTCGCGTTCTGAGGCGAAGCTTACCCCCTTGGATTGGACAGATAGTCTAGCTTGCTGTCTCAATAGAGGTTATGCAGAGCGCCCAGCGTTTAAACCGGAAAACAGATCTAATCATTTCCGATTTTCACTTACACAGACATCTGCAGCGGTAGGCGATCTCTAAAGTAACTGTTAAGTTTCGCTTATTATAATAAAATTCTTATTTCTGATCAAACTTTAGTGTATTTCTTTTAATAAAATGTTGAAATGTTAACGGTAACATCTGAACAGCAGTTTTTGTTGTGTGCCGAGCTGCTCAGTGTCGGGGAAAATGTGTCTGTGTGTGTATTTATGTGTGTGTGTCTGTGTGTGTATTTATGTGTGTGTGTCTGTGTGTGTGTGTATTTATGTGTGTGTCTGTCTGTGTCTCTGTGTCTGTGTGTGTATGTGTATTTATGTGTGTGTGTTTGTGTGTCTGTCTGTGTCTGTGTGTCGGTGTGTGTGTGTGTATTTATGTGTGTGTCTGTCTGTGTCTCTGTGTCTGTGTGTGTATGTGTATTTATGTGTGTGTGTTTGTGTGTCGTGTGTGTGTGTATTTATGTGTGTGTCTGTCTGTGTCTCTGTGTCTGTGTGTGTATTTATGTGTGTGTGTCTGTGTGTCGTGTGTGTGTGTGTGTGTTTATGTGTGTGTGTTTGTGTGTCTGTCTGTGTCTGTGTGTGTGTGTGTGTGTATTTATGTGTGTGTGTCTGTGTGTGTATTTATGTGTGTGTGTCTGTCTGTGTCTGTGTGTCGGTGTGTGTGTGTGTATTTATGTGTGTGCGTCTGTGTGTATGTCTGTGTCTGTTTGTGTATGTGTGTTTGTGTGTCTGTATGTGTGTGTGTGTGTGTGTGTGTCTGTCTGTGTATTTATGTGTCTGTGTGTGTCTGTTTGTGTATGTGTGTGTGTCTGTGTGTGTGTGTTTGTGTGTCTGTATGTGTGTGTGTGTCTGTATGTGTATTTATGTGTGTGTGTGTGTGTGTCTGTCTGTGTGTGTCTGTTTGTGTATGTGTGTGTGTCTGTGTGTGTGTGTGTCTGTATGTGTGTGTGTCTGTCTGTGTGTGTATTTATGTGTGTGTGTCTGTTTGTGTATGTGTGTGTCTGTATGTGTGTGTGTCTGTCTGTGTGTGTCTGTCTGTGTGTGTATTTATGTTTGTGTGTGTGTCTGTGTGTGTGTGTGTGTGTGTATGTGTCTGTTTGTATCTGTGTGTGTGTATATGTATGTATGTGTGTGTGTCTGTCTGTTTGTATCTGTGTGTGTGTGTGTGTGTGTGTGTCTGTCTGTGTGTGTGTTTGTGTCTCTGTGTGTGTGTGTGACCCATAACTCATAACTGTTAAGTTTCCACCAGGGCAATATGGGTCCGAAACATTAGGCGTGATCATTTCGTTATACGGAGACACACCACTGTCTGCAGTCGGTATTTTATGCCAGAAGATATATGCAACAGCAGAGACCTTATTTATTGATACATTTAAATATCGAGCCAGCTTAACGTTACTACAATGTGCTGGTTGACAAGTAGCTAACGTTAATGCTAATACTTGGTGGTTAACATTATGAGATTACAACATTGTTCAACAAGCTTATAAAGTTATTTTTAGTATGATTATTTTGACCACAGATAACAGCACTGGGCTAATCCACGAATAAGTTAGCCTACAGATAGTTGACTAGCTAGCACACACTCCCCAGGCGCAGAAAGACGTCAGTCGGGATGACAGCTTACAACAGCCCCGGGACATATAGTTACCGTTAGCCCCAGCCAGCTAGCAGCAAGCCACTATCATTAGCCACAGCAATCTGAAACCTGGCCAGCACTTAACTCCAGTGCCGGGTGCTAACGACGCTCACGGCAGTTTAATAAAGTGTAGGGAAACAGACCATATCAGACCCAGGCATCCGAGTCAGAACAGCGTCCATCCATAACGTTAGCTACGTCTCCGTTAGCGCTACAGGTGTTCGTGCCGAAAATTATAGTCTTATCAGTTAATATGTGTCAATGCACCTGACATAATTACTAAGAAAAAATATGACAAATCCAAACAAAATAAGAACTCTCCCATTGTTCTATTTCTAGTAGGGCTGAACGATTAATTGCATTTGCAATAATATCGCGATATGTTAAAAACGCGATTTCCTAATCGCAAAGGCTGCGATTTGGTCACGTGACTCACGAGAGCAAATCAGTCTGCACTCCGCAGAGAAAGCATCAACTTAGCACGCTAAAGCTACGCCGTACCTTGAGCTGGTTTCTGCCATTCAAACAACTCTGAGTTGTAGTTTAAAACTTGTAAGGGTTTTATTCGGTCTCCAGTCCATACATGCAGTTAATAAATACAGGCACGCAGAACTGAAGGCTCGGTTAGCAACGATTAGCTCTGATTAGCGGTAAGCTCCAGTTAGCGGTTAGCTCCGGTTAGCTCCGTTATAAAGATATGGAGAGGAGGAGACTGCTGCGGAGAGGGGTAACAACCAGACTCTGATAAATGACGTTCGGGGAGCTTTCACAGCAGCGTGGCTGCGTTGTTTCAATGGTTTTATTAGTACAATTAATCCCACGGTAACACCTGCATGCTACTTACTGTACGTACACACCGCCACCGACTTGAGCTTCTAGAGATACCGGAAGTCATTCATTTTCAATGGAAGCTGGTTTCCCTCAGCTGCAAGGAGCGTCAAATCTGTCGGCGTCGCGTTTTGGGCGTTTTGAGTGTCAATCAGAAAGTTGAACTTTGGTCAACTTTATGGTAATGAGCTATGACGCGGTTCAGCGGCAAGTAGCGGCAAACGGCAGCAACCAATCGGAATATAGATGTCCTTCTCGCTGGCTGATTCTGGAGAAACATACGATGTAAACTTTTATTCCTACAAAGACATTAGTTCCATGAAAATGGAGAGAAATCTCATAATCGCCGTTGCTGGGTTCCCCTATCATTTATGATATGACGTTGTTTGCGTTTAGGGACCAGTTAACGTTACCTGCCGTCACATGGTCTCTAAACAGTCCGCTCACGGTGAAGTCCTGCACGGATCAACAGCTGGCGGCTGCTCGCTCTGCCTGCATTCTGCTGCGGTTCAGCGGCTAACGAGCGAGCTAACTGCTAACTGCGACCAACAAATACAAATTATGTCCTTATGTAATTTATAAAAGGTTTTTAGTAGGGCTGCAGCTATCGATTATTTTAGTAATCGAATATTCTACCGATTATTCCATCGATTAATCGGATAAGAAACACTTAGTAAGAAATACTTAGTAAAAAGCAATAGTAAATATTTATAATTGCCGTTTACTAAAAAAAGGAAACCTGTAGCTTGTGTATACATACAAAAGACAGGTTTCCTTTTTTAGAAAAAGCAAAAAAAAAAAGATTGCCAAATTCCAAGACCCTTAAAAAAACAAAAACATTACAATAGTACATTTTTGGTGGCCCAAATGTTAATATTTTTCACCCCACTCCCCTTCTTGCCTCTGGCTCTTTACACTGGATATGCAAAAGAGCTGTTCACTGACCAGAGGGTTTACAGCAGGGCTACTCAACTACACTGTTCTGGGGGACACATTTTCAGAAGCCTAATACACAGTGAGGATTATAGATATATCTATGGTGAGGAGAAAGAATAAAGAATGCATGATGACGTCATTCACGTGCATATTAAGTGGCCATGCTGGGGGGAGGAGCCGGTGTGTCTCCGGCAGCACCTACATCTCCAAACATTTAGAAGCAAACTAATAAACAGTTAGACTACAAACCAACAGCTTTCGTTTTAGCTTGTTGGTAAAACATGGCTATTAGCAGAGTAGCATGCTGTAGGCTAGTTGTGTAAAACATGGCTATTAGCAGAGTAGCATGCTGTAGGCTAGTTGTGTAAACAGCGCGGTGGACGAGAGCAGCAGACTTAGCTACCTTGTGTCGGGTTGGCTCCGTGGAATGGATGAGTAGCCTACACTGGAGGTTTGTTACAGAGGTGATGTAGCAGCATGTTTGCTGCTTAAAATGATCCCAAACTTTCTGTCGTTTTCTCTCGCCTGTCTCTCCTCTTAGACCCTCGCTATTTTCGTCTTCTTTCATTTGTAATCGGGGCCGTCTTGTGTTTATATACTGTCTGTGCTTGTGTTGTGTCCGCAGAAGCGCAAACCTCATGTGCGCTAGTAATAATCCTCCGTGCGGAAACACAGTGAGCCGTACAACCTTAATTACATTGATTTTACGAAGCTTCGCGGCAAAGAATTTGCTTCGAGCATTTTTTGTAATCGAATTATTCGAGTTATTCGAGGAATCGTTGCAGCCCTAGTTTCTAGTGTCAGTATATTGGCCGTGCAGTGGCTGCTTGTGCTTTGTCTTAAGTTGTGTGTTGAACATGATCGAAGAACGCTGCCACGTCAGAGCGGCCAAAGAGCTTCCCCGTACTTTTTGACAAGCGTCCTTGACAGGGCGGCCAGAGCTTCTTTGCAGCTCAAGTTGGCGGCAGTGTGTACGTACAGTTAACGTATGCTTGTATGCTGGGTAAATTTGTCTGTTCAGTGTGTCCCGTGACCTGACATGTTCAGTCGGCGGCAGGGCAGTCGGGACTCACCTGGAAATGGCGTGCGGGATGAGCGTGACTAAGCCTCTCAAAATCTGACGAAAATCTTTTCAACTGACCTCTGTCGATCTGAAATGAAGACAGATTCAGCAACTGCCCGGTCTATTTCTCACTTCAAATTTTTTCAGAAACACGTTTCGGGGGAAATATCTTCGTACAATATGAGATCGTATTATGAATGAGCCACCATTAATGACTGCATTGGCCGGTTGAAAAAAATCCAGAAGAAGCAGCTAGACCCAGGTGACCAGCTGCCTGGTTTGGATTAAAGAGGTGCTCAACAACCTGAAACTATAGAAACTTAGATTATCTGTGAAGGGCTCCATTTCGACATTCTTGAGGACGTGGACTGTCGGTTTCATGCCTTGTTCGTATGTTTGAAAAATAAAGTTGGAAAAAATCAAATACAAAAAATAATAAAATAAATATATGCTTCAGGAAATAGATGGACGGAGTCTGCGAGAGCTGAAGGGCGTACTGATGGAACACACCATTATGCTACAACAAGCTAAGGTACTATATTATGTTTATTGGCAATGGTGCATTATTCCGTTAATAAGATAAGATAAGACTTTATTGTCTGTTACACAAAGGGTTACAGAAAATTTTCTTTGACAAGGCTCCAGTCACAAAACGTTATGATAACAATACTGATAATATTTCTCTATTATCTTTGCTGCAGTGTACAGTCCTGGAGGCCAAGCTGCAACATGTGGAGATGATTTCTCTGCTGCAAGAAGTGAGGACCTCGTCCCCATTTCTTGTAGCTCAAGAAGAGTTGCCGGTGTTCTGTCGATTTATGCTGCCTTGTCGAAAAATGCTACCGTAGCGCAAATCGATAGTAGAGTCTATCGAGTCGCGCTGCCCTATCGAAATGTGCTTCCTTATGTGTTCCCATTTCCAATTCAATTGTGCAGGCAGGCTGAATCCCATAGAGATATAACTAACAGTATTAACATCTTATGTTTATTTGAGAATATTTTGATACTCCATTATATCTTTATTGAATAGGCTATTTCAGTGGTAGCATATTCTGATAGACAAATATACCCTATCAAATAATGCTCCCCCAACAGAATCATTATAATATTGCACCACTACTCACTCCATGTGCACTCTCAGGAGATAAGGAGCATATTTAGGAACATCTATTGAATATTTCAGTGGTAGTGTATTCTGATAGACAAATATACCCTATCAAAAGGTACAATGAATAAATTATTTATTAGATATTACTCCATTAACCACAGTATCGACCGTATGTCCGACCGCAGGGTTGCATAGATTTATGGGCGGGGAATCAGACCATGCTTGTGGGTCGTGCGCATGCGCAGAACCGCTAAGTAGCACATCTCGATAGGTAGCATAGATCGACAGAACACCGGTTGAAAGGGTGGCTATGATCTAAAATTGGATATTGAGGTGCACAGTTTGACATAGCAGATATTTTTGACCACTGAAGACTTTATTTACAAGACTTTTTTATAAAAACCTGGTTATGGACTACCTGGGCAGCCTGACGGATATTCTGGCAGTTGCCACAGAGATTTATGCCTTGATCAAAAAGGTTAAGGCCCACAAGGAGCAGTGTTTCCGCCTTGGTAATCGGTTACAATCTCTGGAACCTGTTTAGAAAGCCCTCACCTTGCAAGAGCAGGCACAATCATGTGAAAACATCAAAGTGTCACTCTGCAAGCTCGTTACAATCCTGCAATCCGCAAAGACAATAATTAATACCTTCACAGAGTCAAATTTTGTTACCGAACGTTAACGTTATTACCCGATATTCCTGAACATTACCGGAGCCGTACTGCAGTCATACTTGGCTCTCATATTGGTTTTATTTTTGCCTTAAATGGTACAGAAATCTCAACTGGTAATATAAAGCTGGAGACTTGTCATCGAACCAAAATGTAAAGGTAAGTTCGCCTTGTATATAATCTGCCAACTAACGTTAAATCATAAAAGATAAACGTTGAGCATTAACTAGTCTTATTCAGGGGCCGTCTAATGACTGGCTATACCAAACTTCCATTGGGATTTTGAAGTTTATTTTTACCCTGCTAATTACCAAAAATGACACCATGTATAACTAATTTTGAGACATTTTAGAAAGACAGTGCTTTGTTTCTGTTAAGTCGGCATGAAATCTGGTAAACGGGAATCAGACGGTCGAAAAACGTCAGTAATTAGACGGTGACAGATTTGCAGCCTCCGAGCTGAGCAACCGCTCCTCGTTTTTCTGCTCCTCTTATTGTTTTGAAATCGTGTTAGAAAATTTAGGTAAAGCATTAAAGCTTTTTAATGATATTTATTTATTTAATATTTATGAAAATTAAAGTTTTAAAGTTTTATTCTATTTGTGAAAATGCAAAGAAGAAATTAGTGTGTGCGTGCATCTGTCTGTGTGTGTGTGAAAGGGTGACTATGATCTAAAATTGCAGCAACTACAAGCTTGGATTCAGCAGTTGTCCTAATTTGCTTTGTAGTGAAAGGTTGTTTATAGCATGGGAGTTTACATTCACCATCACTGAGGCTATCATAAGTGTGTGTGTTCTTTCCGTGCGTCAGAAGTTTAATCTGCAAGTTGCGCACCCCCGCTTAAAGTTTGTTGTGCCATTTTTCTTTCCACCTCCCACCTGTGGGTGTTGTTCCCTGTTGTTTTAATGGTCGTCACCTCTGAAGTTGATGTTAACATGACCAAACATGTTTTCATCACCAAATTCAATGACATCACTGCAGATATTTACAGTGATACAGGGCCAGTTTGGCTTTCGATCTTCTCAGTAGTCGACAGACCAATGCTTGTACTGACTACAGTGACTCAGTGGATGTAATAATAGATAACAATACTGATAAGATTTCTCTGTTATTTTTGCTGCAGTGTACAGCCCTGGAGGCCAAGCTGCAACATGTGGAGATCATTTCTCTGCTGCAAGAAGTAAGGAGCTTGTACTGACTACAGTGACTCAGTGGATGTAAGTGGGAAATCATTATAGTTTGAGAAATTATTATAGTTTTGAGGCTTCTGAAATGATATTTGTACGATCTTGTTACCATTACCAGTTGAGCCGAGGGCAATGACTATGTCAATATTGAACATATTCTGTTGTAAAGCATTGCAAAGACAGACAATGACCATCAAGTTTATATCCTTCACAGGCAGAAGTCTTAGGCTACTGCTTATGTTAAACTGAAATGTACTTTTGCTTGTTTTCTATTTTAGACTCAACGACTGAGTAGCATTACGGCAAATGCACGTGAATTCTCACAAGCTGGGCAGAAGTGGCTGAGCTACTCCCCAGACCGGGCGGGAGGAGATGGACGACCAACACGGCAGTTAATAAAAACAATTGTTTCATTTTATTTTTAAATACGTGGGGTGTCATTTGTGCTAGAAAGTCTAGACTATAGCCTAAAGGCTTAGTCTGCCATTCTATATTTTGCTCGTAGCCCATCCTGGCTGTTGTTAAAGCAGGATTATAATAGCCTAATAATAATATTTTAATATATTAATTTAGACCTTTTTAGATTAAACCACGTGGTACTAAAATAGGCTACCATTGAAGTTCCGTTGATATGCTGGGATTTCAAAATTGTTTCAATATCCATTTTAATCAAAATACCATTGAAATCTTGTTCTCAAGGTATGATTTACACGTTTCAATAATAACGGAGGGTGCAAAATGATGAAGAATCAACATCAGAGTTCGACGTTGATTCAATGACTTTATCGTTGACAGCGGTATGTTGATTTAACATATTTTCAATGACGATTTATTTGCAACCCAGTCTCATGGCAGTTCGTGAAATGGTCACGTGATTTAATCTATTGATTCTTGTTTACAGGGATTTTTTTTTTAAAGAGAAAGAAATGTTCTTTCCATCATGTTATTTTAGACAGCAGGTTTCCCCAGCCCCTTGGCGTAACAGAAGGTCGGGCTCAAAAGGCAGGAAGAACTAAGTGGAGACAACGAGACCTCCTCCAGATAAGATGTTTTGATAAAATAAATTCCAATCTCTGTGTTGGTTTCTGCTCAGCAGTAAACACACACACACACACACACACACACACACACACACACACAGTGGTTTAAGAGACCAATTTTGCAAATTCTTCCGTGGCAGTGCTTTATGAGACCACACCTAACGTGAACTTAAAAGACATTAAAAAAAAATTGTATTTCATCTGCAGAACCTAAATCTGACTTCAAAATCATCATTTCCCTTTTAGAAGAATATGTGACAAGTTTTAGCCAAAATAATAAAACCTGTGCCATTTTCCAAGACTCTCCCTCTGCAGAGCGCCAGTTGCTCATTAGCAATGACACTGAGTCGTGGGCGATGGCGGTAGGTGAAACAAAACGCCACGCGGAATTGTTTGACCCATCCACCACCCCAACCAACCTCCTTATGTATCAATAGATTACATAACGTGACCATTTCACGAACTGAGGTTATTTGCGAGGTGTCTGCCAGCCAGTTTATGTTATGTTAACAAGAAAACGTTAGCACAACTAGCCTCAAAGTAGCTACTGCTTGCTGGCAAAGTGCTAATTTCAAAACGTTACTAACATATAGACACACTATAACCCCGTCATTGTAACCTTAATATGTCTGACTTTATTTGCAAAGCTTATGTCAGTGAACTAGCATGTTGCTACTCCCCACAGTAGGCTGCTTGAAACCAAGGGGGGTAAGCTTCACTTCAGAACTCGAACCTCCTATGGCGCCATTTTGATGCCACCAAACAATCACCCGACTGCCATTCATGTTGACGTCACTTTGACAGCGAATAACTTTACATTTGAAGCATTTAAAGACTTTTTTTTGTCCAATGTTTATTTCTAAAGAAACCCAACAATGTATAAAAGGCTCTATTACCTTGTATCTCACATTATGGCTCCGTGGTAGACATTTTTGTAAAAATAGGCTAACGATTGTGTCATAACCACGCAACTTACTGTTACATAGTAGAGGAATTACCGTATAGTACAGGACAAGCTCGCAGGCGGTCTTGACTTACATTAGCTGTTTAAGTTTAATTACTGATGTTAAATAGCATTTTAGTTAGCAATAATTAGCCTGTGTCCATGTTATCTCCTTACATGGGGTACAATGGCGGACTCAAAATGCACGACTCAGGATGCAGAGGTAAAATGCAAGTGGATTTATTGTTCGAAGAACAATGCAGGTAAAGGTACAGAATCGACAGGCAGAAGACAAACGGTAGGTCTGGTAACACTGGATACATACACAAGGAAACACTGGATAGAGACACACGAGGAGCTACAACAATCTGGCAGGGAACAAGTGAAACAAGAGGGGTATATAATATACAGGGATGGGAAGACAACTACACAGGTGAATCACATCAGGGTGGAGACAAGTAATCACAAACAGCGGGAAACAAACAAAGGCAGGACAACAAGTGAAGGGAATAAAGACAAAACAGTAAATGTCAAAATAAAACAGGAAGTCCAAGAAACAAACAGAAAACACAATAAGAGCGGAACTGGACGTGACATTACATATACCTACACTCTCCGTCTCTGTAACATTGGAGAGTTCTCTTGGCACAGCTACCAGAAGACTTCACACTTTCAGACAGGTTGCTCACATCACATCTACGTCTTCAAGCTCAGTCGGAGGCTGCTCAGTAACGCTCAGCCATCACAGGAAAAGCTATGTGGCAATATAATCACACTAATGGTTTACTGTATGTGTTATAAAAACAAACGGACGGGTTTAGTCTGACACTATATGAGTTACCTTTCACACCATCAAAAATTCTATATGTATAACGTTATACATCTATTTGAAATATAAATGTTAAGACCTCGCATCATCTTTTCACTTACAAGTTGACGTCTTGGTAGAGCAGTACGTCCCAGTTGTTTTTGTGTAATTATTCAGTTTCTTCTTACGTCAAATCAAAAATATTGAATTATTGTGAGAACGATGAAATAAATATTATTGGGGTGGTGGTAGTTCCACAGAGCTCTAAAAGCAGTTTTGTAAAGAGTATTATTCAGAAGTATTCTTGATGGAATTTTTTTTTTCCCCTTATTCCTTATTTTGGTTTCAGGAAAGGTCTAGCCAATTTAGCTATTTATGCTATTTATATTGCGTTAGTGATATTAGCCTAATGCTAACGTTAGCTACCCTGTCAATCTATGTTAGTGAGCTACATTATGTTGACACCGTGGAAACAGAGATTCAGGAGCTAAATCTGACGATAGAAAAAATATGTTTTCAACAGATATCTTACTTACGACACGATTAAGCTAGCAAAGAAGTTTTGTGGTCAAATGTGAGGTATTTATTCAGTTTGGGAAATCCCAGGATCTCTACAAAGCTAACGTTACCTTAAATTGTCTGGCTGACTAAACAGGGTAGGATTAGAAATCCTCTCCGTTCATTTTTTTATTTAACGTCATTATTGGCATGACTGTGATGCAGCTTAGTTAAAGATAGTGACTCCTTTGTTTGATAATTATACAGTACATACTGTACTTCTTATTGATTGCATGTCGGATTGGATGTTGGACTGTGGGAGAACCGGAGACACCCGGAGAAAACCCAAGCTAAGACGGGGAGAACATGTAAACTCTAAGAAGATAAGGAACAACTCCCCACACGGGAAGAAGAAATCTGGGGAGAGATTGAGGGTTGGTGGGATAGTTCAGAGAATAAATATGGTGGCAGATTGTCCTCCAGTTTATTTGAACATCCGGAGGAATCTTTTCCGGAGAGAAGTGTGGAAAACAAGAAAGACAAGAATAAAGGGAAGAAAATCGTTATCCAGCTGAAAGAGGGTACTTAAAATTATTTCTGCGGGGGAAACCCTCCACAGACCATACCCAAAACCATTCTCACTAAAAAGACAGAGACACTGAAAGGGAGCCAACCACAACAGGCTGCTACATCCACGGATGCTCCACAGCCAGCTGCTAAACCCAAAGGTTCTTTCCAGCAGGCTGCTACACCTAAAGATCTTCCCCAGAAGGTAGCTTCACCAAAAAATGCTCCAGAGAAGGTAGCTTCATCTTCACCTAAAGAAGGTAGCTGCTACAAAACTTAATGCTTGTGACTTTACACCAAAAGACGTGCCACTGAAGATTCTTAAACGGACAGATTTTCTACAGCAGGAAATTCCCATCAAGGTGGCTCCACTGCAAGCTGGTGCTGCACCCAAAGGTTCTTTCCAGCAGGCTGCTACACCAAAAGATCTTCCACAGCAGGTAGCTTCACCAGAAAATACTCCAGAGAAGGTAGCTTCACCAGAAAATACTCCAGAGAAGGTAGCTTCAACAAAAGATCTCCCCCAAAATGTAGCTTCTACAAAACTTAATGCTACTAACGTTAGACCAAAAGACGTGCCACTAAAGGGAGCTACACCAAAACTCGTGAAGGCAAGCTGCAACAAGGAGGGGAACAATAAGTGAAAAGAGGAGAACAAAGCTTTGAGAGCTGAATTGAAAAAGCTAAAAGAAGGGCTGGAAGTAATTAACGTTCTCCATACTGTGGCCAGTCAGAAGGACCTGGAAAAGATCTGTGATCTGGCAATCCAGCTTCTGTATAAGAAGGTCTCTGAACCCGAGACTCTCCGTAAGTTGGAGCAGATGAAGGAGGCTCTTCAGAGGCAAAAGAAGAAAACGTAAGTCTACCTGGCTGAGCAGAGAGAGGAGAACAATGTGCTGAAGGCTAAACTTAGCAATATGGAGAGTCAGCAGCTGCAGCGGTAGGAGAAGAGAACCCGTCTCCTCCAGGCGCTCAGCGACATTCAAAACACCCTGCAGACGAGACTGACGACCAAGGGGAGCCAACAAAAAGGCAACACTAACGCCGCCTTCACACTGGCAGTCGAAATCAGCTCCGATACGGCTTCGAAACGACCGGAAGTCATTCATTTCCTGTGGAGATTCACAGAAAATCGTGTCAGTTGGTCATCCGGATGCGTTCAAAAAAATTTAACTCTTGCGAAAAGCTACGGACGGTTCCTATCCGACAATTCCAGCGGAAGTTAGCATTTGCTATGGTACTGATAAACAAACCTACTAATACTAATTGGTTAGCTAGCAACAGACATCAAACTATTGACATTATATACCGCTATATCACATTTAACCGACGTGACATGTCAACGTCCTGGGCAGCTTTCCTCCACGCAGCAGCCTTTTTATTTCTATCTGTACAAGAGAGGTCATAGAGAATCGTACATTCAGACAATTATCAGTCGTTCTAGTCTCTCCGACATTTTTGTGAGTCGCTTCCGAAGCTTTTCAGCGGTTTAGTATGATGTCCGCTGGGGGCGTATTGCGTATACTGCCAGTGTGAAGGATGGCGTAATCCAAAAACGCTTCTCTCCGAATCAGATTCCTCCGGATTTTCAAATAAACTGGAGGACAAAAGCCTACATGAATTCACATTTCTTCATTGCACTGCAGATTCAAAGTAAAAACAATGGAAAATATGATGGTGTTTTATAATCACTGCTACTGGAAAAAATAAAGTAAATATATATTTTTTGGATTTCAACACAGAAAGAGCTTTTAACTACATTGGTTACTCTGACTCCATCTACAAAGGAGTCACTATCTTTAACTTAGCTGCATCACAGTCTAGTATACAATAATTACGTTAAATAAAAAAAATTAATGGAGAGGATTTCTAATCCTATCCCGTTTAGTCAGCCAGCCAACTTAAAGGTCCAATATGTAATATATGTACTGTAATAAATGACACCAATGCCTCATCAGATATTAAGGAAACATGTTAAGCTGAAATACTATCTTTTCTGACAACAATGCTAATGTCAGTATTTTTTCTTTTTGAAATTTACGTTCCGTGACGTAATGTCTGTTTGTGTTTTGGCCTGTGTGTTGTTATCAACGGCCCAGTTTGACAGGCAGGCTGGGTTGCCAGATATACCTGTAAAAACGTAAACCCAGCACGCTACAGCTGTAACGGTAGTACAGCCATGAAAGCAGCAAACAAACGAACAGGATCAACGGAGATAGATTCTACATGACATAAAAAAAAACTTCTAACAGTTGCGTGACCAGAGACGTAACAAACCCCAGATAAATATTGGAGATCGCCTTGAAAGATGGAGACATCTTAGAGCCCCAAAAAGGAAGCAGAGTTGGCTAATTTACTCCTGAACAGGTAGGCATTAGCTTAGGGCTAATTTATCACAGCTACAAGGGACGGGCATTTTATGTAATTTAAACATTTGTGTACTCACATTTGAATTATATAGAGTACCCGAGTTGGTTACCCGCAAAAACAATTGAGACACAGCCAGTAAAGTGATCCTGACTTGTCCTGGCTAGCAACGCCATGCTAACCCTGCTAACTGCTAACGTTACCGGAGTAAACAGCTGTTTACAACGTGTACAATGGTGAGTTATTTTAAGCCAAGAGAGGGAGGCTTTGAATCGGGAAGAGAGGACCGTGACTTTGCAGTGTGTTTAGCAATTGTTGCCGTAATTCTAAGACGATGAAGTGTGTTCAGTGGGGTGGAAGAGGACGACAAGGTAGTGCTATTTTTTAGCAGTTCCTATCCTGGTGTGTGGAGAGGACAGCGAGGTTGTCGGGTTTTTAGCTGTTCCTACTGTAATTCTAAGCCGAAAAAGTGTGCTGTCAGTTGGGTACAGAGGTCGGCGTGAGCACGGGCTTTTATGGCTGTTAATATAGCCAGCAGCTAACGTTAGCTACCCCACTGTCTAACATTGTTGGATGCTGCAGTCTCAGCCTGGCAACCAACGTAAACTTCAAGTCTGGGCAGGAGGGGGCAGGGGAGACGACTCTCTCCAGTATTTTGAATTTGTACTACATTAACTATTTTTTGAGGGTAGATGTAGATGAGTAGTCTTGAGCAGGTGGTAAACACTCAGAATGAGTCAAAGATGATGTTGAAATGATGGGCTTTCATTATTATTGTCCCAAATAAGGCCCACAGGCAAAATCGTGAAATAAAAATTAACAAAATTAAGAAAAGCAACCAAAACGTACTTTAATAATAAATTAAAATTGACTTGTGAGTCAAAACGATCAGACAATAAAATAAACAACTGTTCAATAATGGACCTTAATTCAAGTCACAAAACTGAGGAGATCTAACAGACTTACGTCCTTTTCCCTCAGGGTACACTCCAGCTCTCTCTCTACGGCCTCAAAGTGCATTTTGAGTCCGCCAAATACTACGGCCACTCTATATAGCCTGAAACCCCGCCCTTCAAATTGGAACATACCAACACAAAATACAGGGGTGGCTCAGGTGAATCAACAGTAATGGCTCCATACAGCCAACATCAAAATATCCAAGAAACTAGACATTAACAGCACACACTTTATACAATTGACATTAAAAATCAGCCAAAGCCCCAAGACATCTTGGTGACTGAAAAATAGTACTTAAAATGCTGGTTGACTTCCGGTTACCCCGGAAGTCAGACTCATTTAAACTCAAGGATTGTGGCAATCAAACACTAATTGTCTTCTTCACTAAACTTCTTTGCCAGCTTAATCGTGTTGTAATTAAGCTATCTGCTTCAAAAAATATTTTTTTTTAATTGGTAGATTTACCTTATATATGTCCATGAACTTCAGAGACAGAGACAATTTTCTGTCCCTGTTTAACGTTAGTCAGCCAGCCAATTTAAGGTAACGTTAGCTTTGAAGAGATCGTGGGATTTCCCAAACTGAATAAATACTTCACATTTGACCACAAAACTTCTTTGCTAGCTTAATCGTGTTGTAAGTAAGATATCTGTTGAAAACAAATATTTTTTCTATCTACAGATTTAGCTCCTGTACGTACACAAAATTCACATATTGCAGCTTTTTCCCACGTGCCACCGGCACAGCTGATGTGATCCAAACATTTCCAGTTACAGTTAACTCCAGAGCATTTTAACCTTAATTTAACCTGATGAATCAAAATAAATGTTGGAGAGTTTATGTGTGTTCCCCTGTGTTTCCTGATTTATTTTCATTTATACAAATGTTTCGAAAACCGTTTTTTAATTCAACTCTGTAATGTTGACATGTAAATGGTGGAGTAATATTTTTAGTGACGTCTCTGGGTGTGCTGTCATGCTGATTTGATCATGCTCTAAATGTCTAGTTGACCAATCAGATTGCCTGGTCGGATATACTCGTATAATTTTATTTATTCCCAAAAGGAATTCATGTTACAAAGTAGGCTACCATTTTTTTTATATTTCGTTCAACGATCAAGACATCACATTTCTCATCTACGTACATGCTGCAGAAAATATTTCCAACGAATGTGGTGTGAAACCTTTCATATAAACAATAATAAATATCTTTATAGTAATCAAAACATTGTCCAGGACTCCAGTGTTCTCACGGCAGTTCGTGAATGGTCATGTTATTGAATCTATTGATTTGTGTATTGAACACGTTAATGTCGTTATTTTCGTGTGGTGAGCACGAATTTTAAAGTAATGTATTTCAATGGGAAGCATATCTCGTCATCACAGAACGATTAAGGTAACGAGTAGTATTCATAAGGCTAAAATCCACGCAGGGAGGTTGGTCGGGGTGGTGGATGGGTCAAACAATTCCACGTGACGTTTTGTTTTCTTGTTAACCATCCCGGTATTGTCGCACGTTCCCCGTGGCCGTCTCCCGGCGTGTGAGGCATCGTCCCCCGGGGTGTGAAACGGTGTTAAATCAACATCCCGCTGTCAACAATAAAGTCATTGAATCAACGTCGAACTCTGATGTTGATTCTTCATCATTTTGCACCCTCCATTGTTATTGAAACGTGTAAATGGCCACAAAATATGCTTCCTATTGAAATACATTACTTCACATTTTTGTGTTGTCCGCCACGTAAAAACCGAGAAAAACGTCTCTGTGAACACGTATCAATAGATTACAATAACGCCACATTTACACAAACTGCCATGAGACCGGGCTGTGTATTCCGGTGTAGCAGGGAGCGCTACTCTGTATTTTCGCCCAAAATATGAAAACCAGGCAGCTGGTCACGTGGGTCTAGCTGCTGCTTTTGGATTTTTTCAACCGGCCAATGCGGCCATTAATGGTGGCTCATCCATAATACGATCTCATATTGTACGAAGATATAGTTCCCCGAAACGTGTTTCTGAAATTGTTTTAATTGAGAAATAGGCCGTGCAGTTGCTGAATCTGTCTTCTTTTCAGATCGACAGAGGTCAGTTTAAAAGATTTTCGTCAGATTTTGAGAGGCTTAGTCACGCTCATCCCGCACGCAGAGGTGTCAAAAGTATTCACATTCATTACTCAAGTAGAAGTACAGATACTAGGGTTTGAAAAGACTTCTGTAGAAGTTGAAGTATCAACTCAAGCTTGTTACTCAAGTATAAGTGTAAAAGTACTGGTTTCAAAACTACTTAAAAGTATAAAAGTAAAAGTAATGTAAGGGGGAAAAAATGCCATTAAGGACAAAACCTTAGCCCACCCCACAGGGCCCTAATAGTGCACTACCCCACCTCCACAAAAAAGGCCATAATGACTATAATAATGTTATATTAAAATCATTCCTGCCAACTCAGAAGGGCTGAAAAAGGTGACGCATCTCTTCTGTGTTTTTCAGACAACGGCAGCTACCAGACTTGGTGTCACAATCCTCTCCAGTGAAATACAGACACACTTTTACACCGTTTCTGTCAGCATTGTAACCGTGTTAACTCCAGCTGCTAGCTAACGGTAGGCTAACGTTACCTGCTGCCAACTGTTGTTAGCCGTGCAGGGATGTTTCAGTTCCCTCTAACCACCGCTACCATTGGGCCCGGGTGGCCCTGTATTGGCATTATTTCCTTTCAATAATTGTCTGCTCCTGTTGTCACTTTGCAGTTATAATAATTAAATAAAAAAAATTATTGTAATATAAATATTGAATAAGTATTGTTGTCTGGCCTCCCATTTCAAAAGATGCACTTTTGAAAATCAACAAAAACATCAAAAAGAACATTCCATTCTGTTTCTTTTGATGCGTCATCATTCCATTCCACTCCTTTGATGAATCTTTAGCACTTGAACAGCCTTTAAAACTCACAATCTCACAATCTCAACCAGAGCCGTCAGACACAGACACTCAGAGACGTTAACAGAGCTTAACAGACAAACTGCCAAATCTTTACGATGGAGAACTCCAAAGTTAAACGAAACAAGAAGGGCAAGAATAAAGGGAAGATACCCGTTATCCAGCTGTACGGGAGTTCTTTCAGTTCCTGGAATAACAGGATTTACTCCCTTCGCATGTGGAACGAGGCTATTATTTCTGCAGGGGAAAAGCCTCCACAGACAATACCCAAAACCATTGTCAACAAAAAGACCGAGACACTGAAAGGGAGCCAACCACAACAGGCTGCTACATCCACGGATGCTCCACAGCCAGCTACTAAACCCAAGGGTGCTCCACTGCAAGCTGGTGCTGCACCCAAAGGTTCTTTCCAGCAGGCTGCTACACCAAAAGATCTTCCACAGCAGGTAGCTTCACCAGAAAATGCTCCAGAGAAGGTAGCTTCACCTAAAGATCTTCCACAGCAGGTAGCTTCACCAGAAAATGCTCCAGAGAAGGTAGGTTCACCAGAAAATGCTCCAGAGAAGGTAGCTTCACCAAAACATTCTCCAGAGAAGGTAGCTTCACCTAAAGATCTTCCACAGCAGGTAGCTTCACCAGAAAATGCTACAGTGAATATAGTTTCATATTCACCTAAAGATACTCCCCAGAAGGTAGCTGCTACAAAGCTTAATGCTACTAACTTTACACTAAAACCTGTGAAGGTTGTTAGATGGAAGGATCTAGAGCAGGAAATTCCCATCAAGGGTGCTCCACTGCAAGCTGGTGCTGCACCCAAAGGTTCTTTCCAGCAGGCTGCTACACCAAAAGATCTTCCACAGCAGGTAGCATCACCAGAAAATGTTCCAGAGAAGTTAGCTTCACCAAAAGATCTTCCCCAGAAGGTAGCTTTACCAAAACATGCTCCAGAGAAGGTAGCTTCACCTAAAGATCTTCCCCAGAAGGTAGCTTCACCAAAAAATGCTCCAGAGAAGGTAGCTTCACCTAAAGATCTTCCCCAGAAGGTAGCTTCACCAGAAAATACTCCAGAGAAGGTAGCTTCACCTAAAGATCTTCCACAGAACGTAGCTTCCCCAGAAAATGCTACAGTGAATATAGTTTCATATTCACCTAGAGATACTCCCCAGAAGGTAGCTGCTACAAAAGTTAATGCTACTACCTGTACACCAAAACCTGTGAAGGTTGTTAGATGGAAGGATCTAGAGCAGGAAATTCCCATCAAGGGTGCTCCACAGCAGGCTGGTGCTGCACCCAAAGGTTCTTTCCAGCAGGCTGCTACACCAAAAGATCTTCCACAGCAGGTAGCTTCACCAGAAAACGCTCCAGAGAAGGTAGCTTCACCAAAAGATCTTGCACAGAAAGTAGCAAAAGACGTGCCACTAAAGGCAGCTACACCAAAACCTGTGAAGGTTGTTAGATGGAAGGATCTAGAACAGGAAATTGAACCAAAAGATCTTCCACAGAAGGTAGCTTCACCAGAAAATGCTACAGTGAATATAGTTTCATATTCACCTAGAGATACTCCCCAGAAGGTAGCTGCTACAGAAGTTAATGCTACTAACTGTACACCAAAACCTGTGAAGGTTGTTAGATGGAAGGATCTAGAGCAGGGAATTCCCATCAAGGGTGCTCCACAGCAGGCTGGTGCTGCACCCAAAGGTTCTTTCCAGCAGGCTGCTACACCAAAAGATCTTCCACAGCAGGTAGCATCACCAGAAAACGCTCCAGAGAAGGTAGCTTCACCAAAAGATCTTCCACAGAAGGTAGCTGCTACAAAGCTTAACGCTACTAAGTTTACACCAAAACTTGTGAAGGTTGTTCGATGGAAGGATCTAGAGCAGGAAATTCCCATCAAGCTGGCTCCACAGCAGGCTGGTGCTGCACCTGAGTGTGTTTCACTACAAGTGAATACACCTTCAGGTGCTGCACAGCAGGTTTGTGAGGCCTCTGAAATGACAAGGGGTCCTGTCCAGAGGAAAACACTTTGGAAAGCCCCACCACCCTACCGTACTCCTAAAGATGCTTCACAGAAGGATTTTGGACAGAAGGGTGCTCCACAGCAGGCTGCAGCTACACCTGAGAGTGTATCACCACCTTCAGGTGCAGCACAGCAGGCTGGTGAGACCAGCGACCTGACAAGGGGCCCTGTCCAGAGAAAAACCCTTTGGAATGCAACACAACCTCACCGTACGCCTAAGCAAAAACACTTGGCTAGGGTTTGGGCTGGTAAGGTTGAAGCCAATGATTATAAACGGGGCCCAGTTCAACAGAAAAAACTTGGGACACCACCAACGAAAGACCAAAGAATTCACTGGACAGCACCAACCTCTCCAAAAAAAAGAATTGACTGGACACCACCACAGTCCCGTGAAGCTAAGGCGAGTAGGGATGAAGCCAGTGATTTTATGGGCTGTCTTATGCAGCAGAAAGATATCTGCACAGCGCCACACATCAGCACTCAGGCCTGTGATGAGGTGGAGGCTTCCTCCCAGCACGCCGTGACGGTCGTCCCGGAGCTCCAGCCTCAGCAGCTCAGCAGCAATCAGACGGAGGAGATCAACGCACTAAAGGAGGAGAACGAAGCTTTAAGATCCTCCCTCCAGCAGGCGAGCTGCGACAAGGAGGAGAAGAATAAGCTAAAGGAGGAGAATGAAGTTTTAAAAGCTTCCCTCCAGCAGGCGAGCTGCGACAAGGAGGATAAGAATAAGCTAATGGAGGAGAACGAAGCTTTAAGATCCTCCCTCCAGCAGGCAAGCTGCGACAAGGAGGAGAAGAATAAGCTAAAGGAGGAGAATGAAGCTTTAAGATCCTCCCTCCAGCAGGCGAGCTGCGAAAAGATGGAGACAAACAACCTAAAGGAGGAGAATGAAGTTTTAAAAGCTTCCCTCCAGCAGGCGAGCTGTGAAAAGGAGGAGAAGAATAAGCTAAAGGAGGAGAATGAAGCTTTGAGAGCTGAAGTGGAGCAGCTAAGACAAGGGCTGAAAGTGAAAAACGTTCTCCTTGATGAAGTCCATCAGAAGAACGTGGAAAAGATCAGCGACCTGGAGAGTGAGCAGGAGGAGAGAGCCTGTCTCCAAATCACCCTGCAGGAGAAAACATGCAGCGGTGTGAATGACAGGAGTCAGAACCAGAATGAGGACCAAGAGGAGCACATGGACAACGGCAACAGAAAGACCAAAAGAACCTCTCTCCGGAAAAGACTCTTGAGGCTATTCAAATAAACTGCCAGCAATTTGCCCCCATATTTACTCAACGAGCTATCCCACCAACCCTCAGCATCCTCTACCCCCCTACTATTGTTTTCCCCTCTATATTTCTATAGAGAGCCGAAGTCCCGCCCCTTCCTGTGGACCTCATGGGACCTAAACTCAGAAAAAATATGAACGGTAGTGAACGGGGAGAGGCAAAAATATTTTTTGATCCCGTTTGAATTGAGCCATGGATTACAAATATGATGTTCGTCAATTTAAAAGATAATTGTTCAACCGAAGAAAGTCCCAATTAGCCGTAGGTTTGTCATATGACCTGTTAGTTTAGCGTGAAACCGCTCAGTGGACTACATCTCCCATCTCACACAATCTACCTCACCTAGCTTGATGCTTGGTTTGCTCGCTTGCTAGCTAGCTAGCTTAGCTCTGTTAAACAACACCAACGTTATCTTAACTGCTGTGTTTTATCCAGTGAAGTGTTTTCATCAGATAAGCAAAAGAACGAGCGAGATCCTCTGCTCATTAGATTAACGTTACATCCCCCGGTACGATACACAGAGACATCGTAGCTTCAGCGAGACGTCATCCATGAGACATTGAAGTTTGTAGTCTTTCTAATTATGTATTTTCACAGTCTGATACTTCAGCAGTTTAACAATAAACTGAGACTTTCTTCGGTTGAAAAATAATGTTTTAAATCGACGAACATCATATTTGTAATTCATATCTCAATTCAAACGGGATCAAAAAATAATTTGGCTCTCCCCGTTCACTACCGTTCATATTTTTCATAGATTAGGTCCCATGTACCGGAAGTAGAAGGGCATGACTTTGGCTCTCTATTCTCTGCAGCCATTCGTAGAGAGGGGATCTCTCTACGAATGGCTGCTCCCCAGATTTCTTCTTCCCGTGTGGGGAGTTGTTCCTTATCTTCTTAGAGTTTACATGTTCTCTCTGTCTTAGCTTGGGTTTTCTCCGGGTGTCTCCGGTTCTCCCACAGTCCAACATCCAATCCGACATGCAATCAATAAGAAGTACAGTATGTACTGTATAATTATCAATAAAAACAACTTAATCAATCTATATCTGAATCTAAATGTATTTCATCCATATATAAGTTTTTAAGTTAAGTTTCTAAGCATGACAGTGAGTGTTGGAGAAGACTTATAAAATAAGTATTCACAGTTGTTTTTTTAAACAAACCATTTTTTATGATATCAAGCGTTTCATTTGGCGTTTTTGGTAGAAGCAAACTGCACGAAAGCCTACATGAATTCACATTTCTTCATTCTCTGTAGATTCTAAGTAAAACAATGGAAAATAAGATCCTGTGTTATAATCACTGCTACTGGAAAAAATAAAGTATATATTTGTTGGAGCCATTAATTGGCAATCAGCGTGTGACGCTGGGGGTGGAAAAGTTTATTTAAATGTGGCCTAATTGCTTCAGCACAGCAGGGTCACAGTTTTTTTGACCGTGGTTACGTGTATGATAACGTGGTAAGACTGAAAGAAGAATTATTATTTTGTTTTATTATTTTGCCGATCACTTAAAATAAACGGATTGCCATATACAACGTTAAGCTTGAAGTCTTGGACAAGTTATTCACTGGCAATTGTTTGTTTAAAAAACACGCATCCACACCGATGCCACGCGTAAATTACAGACCAAACAAAGGCACAAATGTGCCCCAACAATATTGTTAGAATATATTTTGTGAGTTTGGAGTTCATGAAGCTGACCTTGTTTCCTCCGGTTTCCCTGGGTTATGAGAGGCCATCTGGTTTTAAAGTGATAAGACATTATAAAGGGAGTGTGAGATATTGGCTGAAAAAAGGTCTTCTCTGATCAGGGGGGAAACGGAGGCAACAAGGAGCAATGTTTTGCAAGCGCAGGATTTGTGGCACAGAGTATGGAAGTGACCTCAGCTCTCATGAAACTCAGAAGACTAGAAACACACAGGTGTTCAAATCCAACAATAGCGACTTGTCTCGTTCAACCTGAGAATGGGAAAGGCCGAGGCCATACTTCCATGCGGTGTGTTACATATCGTTAGGAGCTGGCTGGAGCCAGAAGATCTGAACTGGATCCAAACTGATGACAGCACCACCAGGGATGGACAGAATTGAATAAATAAGACAGTATTTTAACTTAGCGGGACCAGATGCTGGGGAAATCTTTGTAGGTGAAGGATAGACCTGCATCTGATCCATATGCATACGCTCTTGTATTTTGCAATATCATTCACTAAAGCTTGTTATTAACTTTAACTGAACGAGTCTTATTCCGAATCCTGAGTTTTATTTCTCTGATCTACCAGTAAACAAACACTATTCAGAGTGTAGTGACCACAGAATTGGTGTCGGGTTAAGTCAGTACAGTACATTATACAGTACAGACCGGTCATCGGTCACATTTTAGCCTACATTTCTACAATATATATATATTTTGCATTTGCAACACAGAAAGACCTTTTAACTACACAGGTTACTGTGACTCCAACAGCAAAGGAGTCACTGTATCTTTAACCTAGCCACATCACAGTCATGCCAATAATAACGTTAACGTTTACTTTGTGCAATTGGCTCTCGAAATAAAAAAAAAGAATTGAGAATTTAACAACATTGGTAGCCAAGATGACATGTTTACTGCTGTTAGCATGTAGCTACTTTAGTTAGCAGTGGACACTAATAGAATTTAGCAGCAACTTGTACAGTCAAAATAAAGGCTTTTAAACGAAATACTACAGAAACAGAAAATGTTTCAGGAGTAATGTGAATTGGGGAGAATTTAACGACACTGGCAGCCAAGATGACATATTTTACTGCCGTTAGCATGTAGCTACATGCGACAATGTTAACACCGCATGTTTCCGCTCCTGGCTTGTGTGTTCGTTGTAAGAAAGTTGTCTCGTCAGATGTTAATCACCCACCCACGTCTATGTAATTCATTGTCTTTGGGAAAAGTAACAAAACTAACAGGAGAATAGCATCTTGCAGACAAGCTAACGTTAGCATACTCCTAGCTAACTATTATGTAGCTGCATGCTAACGCAACATAGCTGTAATCTTGGCCAATGATGGTCATTTCCCCCCAAATTCTGGTCACTTTACTCCTGGGATATGTCCGGTTGTGTATTATTTGGCTTAGAAGTTTTTATTGGTGATTTTTCACGGTACAAAGTCCTGCTATATATTGAAGAGTGGTAGCAGTGGGCTCTCACAGAGACCTCATTTGTAGCCCTGTTTTACCTGATACTTTCATAAAAGTACAAACACATGAAGTGAGAGGTATATACACATGACTTTATTTAAAACACGATTAACCTGAATAAGGGCGGAATCATGACTTAAAACACCAAAGCAAGGCTTCTAGCTCGGGCTAGCTAGCGTTAGCGAATTACCTTCAAAGTTGCAAAGAAATGAGGAAATGTGGTGTCGTACTGCAGTGGTTCCCAACCTTTTTTCCTTGGCGCCCCCCCTACTCCTGTCTAAGAAAAGCTGAGCCCCCCCCTTTATTTTCTCCTCTGATACTTTGTAGAGAGTCACTGATGAATTGTTCTTCTGCTCATACAGAGACTCTGCATCAGGAATACTGGTCCCATAAGAAACTATTCTGTCCGCAAGATTCTTCAAGGCCCCACCTACTCCATCTGGTGCACCTTTGCCATGTGATGCCTCAGTATAGTTCCAGGTCACCCATTGAAATCCATGCATAAAGGGCACATTGGAGGTTAGATAGAAAGATGTTTTGTTTCTATACTGGGAAAATGGGCCATCTGAAATGAAAAATATAGGTTGTGGGCTTCAGGATACTTTCCTCGTATGTATCTCAGCACTGGGTCAAGATGAGCCCAGGTTGCCACTGCATCGTGCTGTATGCAGTCTGAGAGGGATGCAAAGGCTTCCACTCTGCCCCCACTGAGACAGAGTACCCCGGTGTGGAGGGTAATGTTGTGCTTAAAAGATGCAACCCAAGTTCAGGTCACTTCAGCCCACCACCTGTAAATATGCAATGAACACACAGAGACCAAATACACTCAAATGGCTTCTGCAGAAGGAGAGCAGCACTTCCCTGTAGACACCTCTGTCTACCCTGGCAAAGTGTGGTCTGCCTCTTTCCTCTTTCGGCCAGCTTTTATTAGGCTCAATTCACATACACATCAATACAATGACATATCCGTCCCATGACTCATGCGACACCCTTTACACAGCGGATGCATGTCTATCTCCTATACAGCTCATGTCTAGTTTCTGATTAGTTGCTACTATCTCTTGCTTGGGTGTAATCGAAATAACAACACTTTAGTTATTCTTACCCTTCGTTCCAATTCTAAGAATCTATCTGGTTTGTCTTGTACATCTGTTTCCTGTTTTGGGTGCATCAGTCAGTCAAGAGCGTGCGTTATACTTTCCAACTTTCACACATCACACAAATTACAATATGATACTTTATTACAGTTCTTATACCTCTGATAATGCATGATTGACCTTATAATCCCACAATTCCCCCTTTTGAACTCACTAGAGTTCAATACATCATAAGCAAATAATGACCTGAAAGGTAGCAAATGATTAACCTTATTTAGCAAAGCATTGGCAATAAAAAGGCGAGCATCAGAACATTTCATATCCCTCTTTTGAACTCACTTAATGAGTTCACAACTAATAGCTAATCCCTGTACTCCTGTAGCTCTAAGTCTACCTCGGGATCTGCCTTGCTGCTAGGAGCAATCAGTGGCATAATAACAGCAAGCTAGACCCTCGTTTAATGACTCCTTCTATCCTTGTGTCTCTAGTGGTTAGAGAGAGCTTGAAACCCTCTGACGTCACTCAAACAATTCTTAGCAATTGGCACTTATTAGTCAAAGATAGAGGATAAAAGATACAGTAGAAATACAATATAACCGTAAATTTGTTTTCTGCGTCCTGGTTGGTAGCTTGGCACGCTACATGTAGGAGAGGAGCGCTTTTTCACCTCCTCCCTTCTGTAACTTCGTCCGGGTTGGTAGCTTGGCACGCTACATGTAGGAGAGGAGCGCTTTTTCACCTCCTCCCTTCCGGAGCTCTTCTTTCTTCAAGCCTCAGGGGTGGACTACCCTGAGCTCTGGATTACTGCCAGGGGATTATTCTGCCCCTATGTTGGCAGAATCCTTGTCCGGGTCAGCCGACCCGGCGCTGGTCTCGTTGAGATCCTTCTGGACCTCAGCCAGTGAGCGTTGTGGCTCTTCTGCTGCAGCACACTGGCTCCAGTGGAACCAGGTGTCTCCTTTTCCCTTCAGACGCACCGCGTGGGTTGTTCTCTCGGTCACCTGGAATGGCCCCGTCCACCTTGGTTCTGACCACTTATGTTTGATGACCCTCAACAGAACCCACTCCGCCTCTGGTGGTGTGGTGCTGGTGTTCTCCGTTTGCTTATTCTCCACCTGCTTAGAGAACAAAGACACTAGACCTTGCAGTTCGTGAAAATAGGCCTTATAAATTAGCTGCTGATCAGTGTTTTCAACCAGGGGGAGCTTAGAATGAGGGCCGGGAAAAGCCCTACCAGTCTGTAACTCGTGTGGGGTGAACCCCGTTGCTTGGTTCACTGAGCTCCTGATTGACATTAAAGCTAAGGGTAGGGCATCCACCCAGTTCATTTTGGTCTGTGCACAGATTTTTTGCCAATTTGCCCTTCACTGTTTGATTCATTCTTTCCACTTTCCCTAGTGACTGAGGATGGTAAACAGTTCCAAATGCGTGTTTCAACCCCAGCATTGCTTCCACCTGCTGTAAATCTCGGTTTTTGAAATGAGTTCCGTTATCTGACCTGATTTTTTTCAGGAAACCCATGTACAGGTATGTAATGATTTACCAAGCATTTTATGACTGATTTGCTGTCCTTCTTTCTTGTGGGCCATGCTTCTGGCCAACCTGTGTATGCATCCACACACATCAGTATGTATCTGTACCCTTTGACTGAACTTTAACTCCACATGCACTGCTCCTACTGCGTATGCTGAGTCTGAGTAAATATTGACTGACTGTCCTTTCCCTAGCTTTAGTGCCTCTATTACCGCTATCACCTCTGCTCGCTGCGCTGACTGTGGTCCCTCCAACCTCTCAGCTTTCTGTGTTACCCACACCCCCTGCTTTTCTTCCACTACTGCATAGGCTGCCCTAAGGCCATCTGTCTCGTGTCTGAAACAACAACCATCTGTGTACAACTCTCTAGCTCCTACCAATGGTGTGGCCTGTAAGTCCATTCTGACTTTTTCCTCTTTTATTACCCTTTCTGCACATGTGTGCGGCTCACCTGGTCCTATCTGGTCTGACATGTTGATGCCTTCGTGTGTAAATGAAATGTTCGGTGCTTCCAAAATTTTGCTCAGCCGCTGTTGTCTTAAGGTAGTAAGTGTGAAGGTTTCTGAGTTTACATATGCCACTACACTATGTGTTGTCAGGACTTGGAGTTGGTGCCCCCATGACTATGTGAGCCGTTTTTTGAATGATTTTTGCGATGCCTGCAGCGTGTTGGGTGCATTGAAGGTGTCGTTTTTCCATTGTGTCTAACATGACGCTTATGTACATTAGTACTACTCTGTCTCCCCCTTTTCTCTGGAACAGAATCCCATTGACACATGATTCTGTACCAGAGACATCTAAGTGAAATGGCAAATGGTAGTCTGGAGTGGCCAGTTCAGATGCAGTGGCCAGTAATTGTTTTAGTTCAATGAAAGCTTTCTCTGCTTCCATGGTCCAACTTAATTGGGCTGACAAGTTACGCATGCCTTGTTGTCTAACCATGTCGCGGAGTGGTTGAGTGAGGCCTGAATAGTTAGCTACATAGTTACGACTGTAGCCCGTCAGTCCCAGAAATGAGAGCATGTCTTTGACCTTGTCAGGTTTGGCGTGATGTAGTATGGCGGATCTGTGTGATGGTGACATGCTGACCCCCCTTTTGTGATATGACTCGCCCTAAAAAATGACACTTGCTTTCTGGCTATCTGCAGCTTGGATTTGCTAACTTTAAAGCCTTTGTCAGCAATGTGTTGAAGCACTGTTTTAGTGGCAGTCAGGCAGGTTTCGGCTGTGGAAGCCGCTATCAGTAAGTCATCGACATACTGGACAAGAGTCGTGTTGTCTGGTAGTTGGCAGTCACTGAGTGCTTGTTTCAGTACTTGGTTAAATAGCCCTGGTGATAATGCAAAACCCTGTGGTAGTCGAGTGTATCTTAACTGTTGTCCTCTAAATGTGAATGAGAAAATGTCTCTGCATGCAGGATCCAGAGGAAGACAGTAAAAAGCATTAGCCAAATCAATACATGTGAACCAGCTGTGTGAGGGATCTAGATTGGCCAATGCAATATTTACCTGTCCCTTTCTTTTCAACAGGCAGAATGGGGGTGTTCCAGAAGGAATGTGAGGGCTCTAACACCCCACTCTCCATTAGCCCTTGTATTGTGTCCCTTATCCCTTCTTCGCCTGTGGTTTGTGTGGATATTGGTGTATCCAAATAGGAGTGTCTGTATTTGTGTCAAAACGCACCGGGGTGCAGTCTGTAAGCCCCACATCTGTGGGACCCTCCGCCCACAGGTGATCTGGCAAATGGGTGAGCATGTGCTGAGCCAAATGGTGATCAGTTTTCTCTCTGCCATGTTGTCTGGTAACCTGTTCATGTGACAATGTGGCTGTGTTTGCTGCTGTTAGGCAGATTCTGTATGTTTTAGTGGCTGGTGAAACCTGAACTCCTGGTAGTTTTGTGTCTTGCCAATCAGTTTGGCCCATGGACCTTTTAACCATGCCCCCCCCCCAATTCTTTTGCTTGATGTTGAGGATGTAATGCTAGGGAAACATGAGGCACTGCCTCGTCACTCATCATATACCATGTTTGCTGATCTGTTGTCAGTTCCACCCCTGCAGCCACTCCCTCCGGGGCCACATAGATATATTTTGAATCTATGTCCCATGTGTGATCCTGTAATTGATCCTGAAACAGATCTTGATACCACTCAGTTTGTAATATATCATAAAATAGGGTAACATGTGGGGGATCGGGTGGTGAGACATATGGTTCTAGTTGGGCTATCCAGGGCTTCCACTGCAGGTAGGCAGAGAGAATGCCCTGTGTTTGTTCTGTCTCTGGTTGCAAGAGGGCCCAATAGATGTCTGCATAGGTATCCTCCGCTGGAGAGAGAAGGTACTGCCCCTGTGATCCTGGGCCTCCAGCACTGCAATGTACAACAGTGCCATCTGGGAAAGTCACAATCAGTCCATCAGGGGAACATAAAATAGAAGCCCCCCCCCCAACTTAATGAGCAAGTCTCTCCCTAGCAGGTTGAGCGGTACTGTAGGTGACACCACATACGAGTGCATGATCTTTTGTCCCCCACATTGAGTGAGAATCTGTCCCGCATGGAAAAGGAAGTGGATTCCCTGGTCCCCTGCCCCCTCTGCGCGGGCTGCCTCGGTGAATGCAGTCTCGTGCCCAATGGCCGGTTCCCCCGCACATGTAACAGACATCATCTCTCTGTGGTCCCCTTAATGGTCCACCCCTTCCATTGGTCTACCCCTCCCACTTCCCCTACTGTTACCAAAAGAGACAGGTGGAGGCGTATAGCCATAAGGTGGAGGATTATGTGGAGGTGGCGGTATCCAGGGCGGCACTGGGAACAGATCAGTTGTGTCTCCCTGTCCTGTAGCTGCTACCATTACTTTTTGAGGTTTATCAGTTTTCTTTTTCTCATTCACTTTCTCTCTAGCCTCTGCCAGTTGCATTTTCAGTAATTGTGCCTGTAATTCCTTCAAACTATCTTGTTCCTCATCAAGTGTTTCTTGTGTGCGTGACAAGTGGTGTATAATATGTCTCTCCCACACAGTTGATTCACACCCTGCCATGTCAGGATTATCTTCCATGGCTGTGCGGACCATGTCCGGCACTCCCTTTAAGACTGCTTTTCTATACCATTCCCTCTGGATCCCTGGTTTTCCTGGATGGCACCCAGTCTGCCTGACCCATGTTTCCTTACTGCTATCTAGGAATTCTCTGGGGTTTTGTTTAGGATCCCACTTAATTTTAGGGGCCGAGCTTGAGTTCGGAAGCGGGTATTTGTCGCGCATGGCTTTCCCTATGTTATCGCTAACGCGGGTGAATAAGGTGCTGTCATCTCTGAGTTCAGTGTGTGCTTGTTTTTCAATGTCTTGCACATCAGCCGCTGTTAGGCATCTGGATACTACTGCTCTGAAATCTCCTAATGCTAAGGTCTGTCCTGCAGTCAGTCCATCCAATTTGCTAAGCCAGAGTCCTCCTCCCTCTGCTACTGGAGGGAGCTTGTCTACTAAGGCCTGTACGTCACCTAAACCGAACGGGCGGTATTTGTCATATTGCCCTGCCCGTATTAGCGGATAATTATAGGCTGTAGATCTTTCGCCTTCATTTACAGGTAAAGTACAATTCCCACCTGGTTTTAGGTCTACCAATGTTCCTTCCCCTACAGTTTCCTCCCCTTCACTGTTTACCCAATGTCCCTAAACCCACATCTGGACCCTTCCTGGTTTACCTTTAGGTGTGGATTTCTGGTTTTGTCGTCTTGCAGCCTCTTCCTGACACATCTGTTCCAACATCTTCCTATTTTCTGCAAAGTCCTTAGCTAATTTGGTTAGCTCTCTGTCCAGCAACTCTTCTAGCTTGTCTTCACTGTCCCTCTCCGCCTGTACTTGTTTCCTGAGCTTGGCCCATCCCTCAGTTCCTCTTTCTGTCCCTTGTTCCGCTTTTTTGTCTCTTACCTGTACTTCCCTTTCTTGTCTCTGACTGAACGCAGGCACTTCCTCTTCCCCTGCACCAGCGTGTCTCTCTCTCTGCTTATCTGGACTGACCTGGCTTATACTGCTAAGCTGAGACCCTGTTTCAATGTCTGAGCCGGGGTCAGGCTCTATATTTACCTGCAGCCGTCCATCTTTTACATGTAAGATGGGGTACACGCCTGCAGTAGAGGCATATACTGGTGGAGCACTAGGGCCAGAGGACGAATACGGAGGAGGTTTGAAAACCTGTGCAGGAGGATCACTGTCTTGCTTTTTGTCTACTGGTTTGTTTGTCATTACGTGGCTTGCTCCCTGCCACCACATTGCCCACTCTGCCCACTTCCTCCTTTCTCGACTTGCTGTATCTAGTTTTTCACTTTACCTCGTTTTAACCACCCACTACCCTTGACCTCTTGTTCTAACTCCTTCATTTCTTCCCTCGCCTGTTTTTCTCTTTTCCAAAACTCCTGTAACAAAGATCCTTTATCTTTGAGTGTCTTCCCTTTGTCTGCCAGTAATTGTTTCACTTCCTTTCTCATCTGAGTCATAATTTCTGGTGCTATCTTTTTTCCCTGTGTAGTCAATACCACCCGCTCTAAAGCCGCTAATTGATCTTCTGCCGTTTTAAAATGACTGTGTGGCCCCCATCCCCCATCATCAATTTCTCTATCAAATTCACCGTTCATTGTTCCTTTATGAGGCACTTGTTGTTGCTGTATTTAGTTTGCCACACTCAATTCCTTATCTAGACTTCCCCCAACTTACTTCAACAGACTACTGCTTTATGTTAACACCGTCAGGTTTCAGGCAGTACTGCTGCTTCGGTTGAGTTTCATCTAGCACTCATACACAGTTCTCAGTCATGCGTTACCCTTATCTATGTGTGTGCAGATGTCTGTGTGTGCGTTGTCACCGTGATATCGTCTATGTGTTTTTACTTACTGGGCTTTTCACTGGCTCTGGCCGTCCGAGTGGTATGGCACACTAATGTCCCGAATACTCAGACCTAGTGGGGCTGGACTTACCCAAAACCCACGACACCAAAGCTTATATATCTGTAATTTGGACTTCCGTCCACCTACTTCCACAGTAGTCTAACTAGTACCACTGTGTTTTCAGTTTTCAGTTATCCAACATTCACACAAGGCTGTATGTGTATATGTCGTTTTAACAGTAAAATAGAGAAACACAAAAATACACAAAATGCAGTAGAATTCGGGGAATGTCTCACTTCCCCGGGCCTCTAACCCTTGTAGAATTTGAGAGTTTTTTAAGCTCCCGGGCCTCTAACCCTTTGTAGAATTTGGGAGTTTTTTAAGCTCCCGGGCCTCTAACCCTTTGTAGAATTTGGGAGTTTTTTAAGCTCCCGGGCCTCTAACCCTTTGTAGAATTTGGGAGTTTTTTAAGCTCCCGGGCCTCTAACCCTTTGTAGAATTTGGGAGACCTCACCTCCCGGGCCTCTAACCCAGCTTTATCCTGTCCCTCGTCAGAGACCAGGTGGAGTTGCCACACTCAGGTATATTCTTTTACCTTACACTATGCATATATCAAAATTTAGCAAGCTTGGATTACTGAGAGACAGAACACCGATGTTAATTTAGCTGTGCTCAATGCAGAAGAAAGGTCTGCTTGTTCTGCACTCCGTTCACCTCGGCTTGGAAAGTCAATTCAGGTGGTCTGGGTGACCTGTCTTTTCTTGATATCCCGGACGAGCCCCCAAATTGTTGTGCTTAAAAGGTGCACCCCAAGTTCAGGTCACTTCAGCCCCCCACCTGTAAATATGCAATGAACACACAGAGACCAAATACACTCAAATGGCTTCTGCAGAAGGAGAGCAGCACTTCCCTGTAGACACCTCTGTCTACCCTGGCAAAGTGTGGTCTGCCTCCTTCCTCTTTCGGCCAGCTTTTATTAGGCTCAATTCACATACACATCAATACAATGACATATCCGTCCCATGACTCATGCGACACCCTTTACACAGCGGATGCATGTCTATCTCCTATACAGCTCATGTCTAGTTTCTGATTAGTTGCTACTATCTCTTGCTTGGGTGTAATCGAAATAACAACACTTTAGTTATTCTTACCCTTCGTTCCAATTCTAAGAATCTATCTGGTTTGTCTTGTACATCTGTTTCCTGTTTTGGGTGCATCAGTCAGTCAAGAGCGTGCGTTATACTTTCCAACTTTCACACATCACACAAATTACAATATGATACTTTATTACAGTTCTTATACCTCTGATAATGCATGATTGACCTTATAATCCCACAGTAACCTGATCATTCCCAGTTCCAAAATGGGTGTCTTTGATTTCTTTGGCATATTTGCAGCTGTAATTTTCGCTGTAATCCACATGCACAGCAACAGCATCATCTGTCGGGGTATCTTTCATCGCTTTCAATGTCAAATATTGGTGCTTGACATTAAACACGTGAATGGCAAAACCTGGAAGGTGTTCTCTTGTTAGGGCCAGCAACCGCTCAATGGATGAGGTACGCTTTTCTTTGTCTGCCTGTCTTCTGTAGATCCATCCTTGAGGGTCTTTGTTACAGAGACAGACCTTGTGATCCACTCCAGATGACAGTGTTCCCCTGAGTGAGAGGATCTAAGGACGTGGGAAAGGCATTTTTGACATCTGCCACACATGCCGGACAGGTTGCCAGTGTCACACACAGTGGACTGCACGAGATCCTCTGAGCTTGATGTTTCAATGATTCCCAGTTGTTGCATTCTTTTTTATTTTAAAGCCAAAGTTCTCGTGCATTTTACATGCTCACGTCTCTCTGTCTTTAAAGGGATACTTCACCGATTTAGCATTCAGCTTTGTATCAGTAGAAACCCGATAGTATTTCTGAATGACTGTGCTTCCCTCCCTCATGTCCCCCTGAGAGGGGAGATCTCTGCATTGGGGGTCTGGAAAAAATCTTCCGATGACGTAAAATGACGATTTTTGCGTCATCGGAAGATTTTTGGGCCAGAGGCAAGAGACTACAGCCGGTAGTAGGATCTACTTCCGCATGTTTTCAACACGCCCACAGGGGGTTGGACCAAGGGGGTAAGCTTCGCTTCAGAACGCGAGCCATCATGGCGCCATTTTGTTGCTAACAGGCCATCACCTCCTGTTAGCATTCCGCTGACCGCCATTTGGTTTTTTTTACGTCACTTGACTGAGAATAACTTTACATCCGAAGCGTTTAAAAACTCGATGTGTCCATTGTTTAGTTCTAAAGAAACACCACAACGTATAAAGGGCTCAATTACCTTGTACCTCACGTTATGGCTCCGTAGCAGACTTTTTTGTAAAAATAAGCTAACGACTGTGTCATAACCAAGTGACTTACTGTCGCACAGTAGAGGAATTACCGTATAGTACAGGAGAAGCTCGCAGGCAGTTTCGACTTACGTTAGCTGTTTAGGTTTAATTACTAATGTTAACTAGCATGTTAGTTAGCAATAATTAGCCTGTGCTTATGTTATCTCCTTACATATACCTACGCTCTCCATCTCTGTAAGATTGGGAATGATTTAGATTTCTCTTGGCACAGCTACCAGAAGACTTACAACTTTCAGACACGTTGCTCACGTCACATTTACGCTGTCTCTCTCAGTTGGAGGCTGCGCAGTAAAGCTGGCCATCACCGGAAAAGTGCTTCTAATAGCCTTCACTGGTCTCCGTCCAGAGCAACGGGCTCTGTTGGTCCATTATATATATGTCAATGGGTTGGACTGCCGAGTCTAGCCGAGGTATTTCGAATGAAAACGACTGTCAGCCATCTTGAATCTTCGCTAAACAGGCTCTCGGTTTTCATCAGCAATTATTTACAACAATTATCTGCATTCAAACTACCGGACGTGTGTACCACCGGGATACATCGGTAATGATCGGAGAATATGCAGGAAACGTTATTACAGACGGAATACTCGGCACACTACGTGAGCTTCGCCTGCACGGAGACCAGCGGTGTCGCTCGATGCCGCTACCCGGCTAGGGGACATCCTCATCGGCTAGGTGGAAAGCTAACGCTAGCCGTCCACCTGTCCCATCCATCCTGCTTGCAAGTGTCTGCTCATTAAACAACAAGCTGGAATCCTCCTTCAACGAAACTCCCAAGACTGCTCAGTTCAGAGACTGCTGTGTTTTTGTGGAAACATGCCTGAACAACAGTGTACCGGCCCCGGGACTATTCAGCTACCAGGCTGCTCTCGCCGGCCCGTGGAGGTGGGCTGTGTTAAACGGACTGGTGTAGAAATGAAATCCAACTAGCTACTGCTAACTGCTGGTGGAGCTTGTGACTGTTAAATGCCGACCATTCGACATTCCACGCTAATTCACGGCTGTGTTTATACTTGGTGTTTAGCTACACCAATGCTAGTATGCGTTAGCTGAACTTTACGGATCCTGCTCGCAAGTGTCCGCTCATTTAGATCACAAACTGGACTATATCCAACTTCAACGAAACTCCCAACGTCTGTTCAGAGACTGCTGTGTTTTTGTTGTTGTGGAAACATGGCTGAATAGTGTACCGGACTGTCCAGCTACCAGGCCTGCTAGCCCTCCGAGCTAGAGATGCTCTGTCGCCGGGTAAGGTGGGCTGTGTTAACGAGGAGTGCTGCAGCAATGTGGTGATTTGTATCTTAACTGCTAACTGCTGTTGGAGTTTGCGACTGTTAAATGCCGACCATTCTAGCTACATTGCACGCTAATTCACGGCTGTGTTTATGCTCGGTGTTTACAGCCAGCCCAGTCTCACGCCAGGTCGTTATATAGTCACGTTATTGTAATCTATTAAGTCGTGGACAGGTTACGTAAATGCCGTTTTTTTCGTGTGGCGATACGAAATTGAAAGCAATGCATTTTAATGGTAAGCATATTTCGTGATTCCAGAACGAAAGCGAGTAGCGAGTAGTTGATAAGGCGAAACACAGGACTTTCACGCCGGAGACCGGGGTTCGCGCCCCGCGTGTGGCAGTACCTTTGTCCCGCGTGTTGCAGTTCCTTTGTCGGCGTGTCCCGCGTGTGACGGTTCCTTACCCCGTTCTTTTTTTTTCCTAACCCCAACCGTCTCGTTATTGTGGCGTTTCATTTCCCGTGTCTTGCGAGTGGCGTGTGGCGCCGCATTTCCCCGATCGCGAGTGGCGGCCCGTGCCGTTGTTTTGGCCGGCGTGTGGCGCCTCATTTCCCGTAGTCGCGTCGGCATTTCCCGATCGCGAGTGGCGGCCCGTGCCGTTGTTTTGGCTGGCGTGTGGCGCCTCATTTCCCGTAGTCGCGTCAGCATTTCCCGATCGCAAGTGGCGGCCCGTGCCGTTGTTTTGGCCGGCGTGTGGCGCCTCATTTCCCCGTAGTCGCGTCAGCATTTCCCCGATCGCGAGTGGCGGCCCGTGCCGTTGTTTTGGCCGGCGTGTGGCGCTTCATTTCCCGTAGTCGCGTCAGCATTTCCCGATCGCGAGTGGCGGCCCGTGCCGTTGTTTTGGCCGGCGTGTGGCGCCTCATTTCCCCGTAGTCGCGTCAGCATTTCCCGCTCGCGAGTGGCGGCCCGTGCCGTTGTTTTGGCCGGCGTGTGGCGCCTCATTTCCCCGTAGTCGCGTCAGCATTTCCCGATCGCGAGTGGCGGCCCGTGCCGTTGTTTTGGCCGGCGTGTGGCGCCTCATTTCCCGTAGTCGCGTCCCCCCAGAGCAGGTTCGAAAAGCGTGACCTGTACACGTTCAAAAGTCGTTGCATATACCCGAAAAAAACGTCAAAATCGTAACCTGTCCACAACTTAATAGATTACAATAACGTAACTATTACACGACCTGGCGTGAGACCGGGTTGTTACAGCCCACCAAGCGCTAATGCTAGTATGCTTTAGCTGAACTTTACGGAGCCTATAAAGTGTGTGTACTAAATGTAGCCTGTTTCGTATTTCGTTTCTATATAATGTCATTTTTATATATGTTAAATGTGAAACATCACTTGAGTCACTATGAAACGTTGTTTCGTGTATATGGTTGAAATGATAATAAAACACGCTTGAGTTGAGTCGAATGCCTCGGTCTGTCTGTCAAGCGGTAGGCGTGGCTTGGGAGTGGACTCAAAGCAGTGAAGCAGGTGCATTCTGGGATTTGGTGTTTTTCATCCATATAAGACAAAAACACATTTTCTGGCTTTTCTCGGCCTAGAAGGCACCAATTTCAATTTTTTTTTCACATTTCTACTACATAAGTGACACAATTTAAAGATATATTCAGCTTTCCAGCGGTGAAATATTCCTTTAACTTTAGGCCTAATAATCCAAAATGGCCTCGATCTAAAGAACTGAGCTTTGGACACGGTTTGCTCAGGAAGTTCTGCAAGGAAGCGTCAATGGAGTTTTGCCAAGGTGTCTGACAGTTGAGACATCATCCCGATGTAGGAACATGCTCACAACCTTGCCAAGTTGTTTCCGCCCGCTAATGATCGGCAGTCCCTTTTTATCCTCTCTGATCCTGACCCTCTGTGAAATATTTTGCTGGTAGCCTTGGCATTGCGTCATGGACACGTTGCGGTAATGAAAAATTTCCCCTTAAATGTGGAAAAAACAACAACATTGGTATTTATGATGTCATTAGAAATCATGTGCAAAATAGTACATGAAGAGATGTTTCTAACGGTATTCTTCTTATTTTGATAGCATTTACTTTTATCATCAAAATGCTTCATGACACCTCATAAGTCTAATTTTGTGAGAATCACAGAACTGCTACCGGCAGCAAGACAAGTGCTTATATATATAAATAAATATATATATATATATATATATATATATATATATATATATATATATATATATATATATATATACATATATATATATATAAGCACTTGTCTTTTGGCAATTAATTACTTGCACTTGAGTTTGGACGTTGTGTACTCTATGGTCTCCAGGTCGTCAATCAGAATTGAATGAGTGCACTGCTTCTCTTGTATTGGTGCTCTTTCCCAGGGCATATACTACTCTCAGCTTTAATGTAGTTTTTGGGAAGGGTTATAGTTATGGTTATTGTATTTAGCAGACACTTTTGTCCAAAGCGACAAAATATGAAGCTGGAGGCAGCAAAAAAAACACACACAGCTGGCTAAACTATTTAAAAATGGCGGGATTGTTCAGGACACCCCCTGTCACTATACCCGAAGTGAGTCGAGTGCAGATGTGAGTTGCGTATGCCTCACTTTGAGACAAGTAGCCTACAATATACTGTCTATGGTTTTGAGCTAACGTTAGCAATCAAAAAATCATAGACAGCTAAAACTAGTGCATTATATTTAGGGCACTAGCTAAGACGTTTTTGAAATGACTGCTAGTTAAGATGCTAACGGCGTTTTGAGCTAACGTTAGCAATCAAGTAGTCTACTAGATGCTAACGGCGTTTTGAGCTAACGTTAGCAATCAAACAATCATAGATAGCTAAAACGCTTTGGAAATTAATTCCATCTTGTGTTATTGTATGTAAAGTAAGTAAGTAAGTAAAGTTTATTTATAGAGCGCATTTCACAGATAAAAAACACAAAGCGCTTTACAAGGTACAACCACATCAACCTGGCCATACATATGCAAACATACAATATGACAATGGGGTAGACAGGACAGGAAGACAGGGTATTAAGAAAATACAGCATGACATGAGGAAAGAGGAGGAGAAAAAGGCAACTCCCAGACTATGCCCCTGATAGGAGTACAGTCTGGGAACAGGAAAAAACAAACACCTCAGCAACATAAGCACATAACCAATAAAAGAGCACACAAGACACGCAATGGAGTAGGGGAGTGTTGGGGTGGAGGTAATCCAGCAGTAAAGAGAAAAGTTTATTATTATTATCGCTTGGAACCTCGACTGAGGTGGTACTAAAAAAAGTACCTGTTAGCAGGTACCAGGTACTTTTGTTGGTAATGGAAAACCAAAAAAAGGCGAGTAGAGTCGAGGCGAGTCGAGCAGGTACCATGTAATGGAAAAGCGCCATTACAATAGTTAGAATTAACAGTTTTTAAAAGTTGCTAAGCCAATATTAAGCAAACTAGTAGTAATAACAATAATGGCAATACAATATTAAATATCAATAATAATAGAAAAAATAAACAAATGCCATAAATACACAAATCATAACAGACCCCTCTTGAAGGATCCAAAACTATCACATGAACGCTGAACACTAGGCGACTGTCTGCAGGGAATGTGTCTGTCAAGAAAAGTTCAAAACAAGTTCTGCTGTTTCTTCTTTTCTCTGCAAAAACGTGGGAATACGGGAAAAAACATTCGCCTCTTTTCTCAAAATAATCAATTAACAGTTGGGTTCACTGTGTGGGGGACCAGTGTTGCGTTTACTGTGGGGGGCCAGTGTTGCGTTTACTGTGGGTGACCAGTGGTGTGTTTACTGTGCGGGACCGATGTTGCGTTCACTGCATGGGGCTGGTGGTGCGTTTACTGCATGGGGCCAGTGTTGCATTCACTGTGGGGGACCAGTGCTGCGTTCACTGCATGGGGACCAGTGTTGGGTGGGTGTGGGCTGATTTTTTATTCCCAGTCCAGCCCTGTTTGTAAGAATGGTTTTAGGTGTGGTCTTTTCCCCTGCAGAAAAAGTAGCCCTGTTCCACATACGAAGGGAAGAAATCCTGTTATTCCAGGATAACAGTTTTCTTCCCTCACAATTGAAAGGAAATGCCAATACATGACTCAGCTATTTGTTTCAAAATGCTCATAATTTTAAATGATCATAGTTATGATCTATCTAACTACATGTACCTGTCTATCTATCTATCTATCTATCTATCTATCTATCTATCTATCCATCTACCGTTCTGATATAAGTAAAAATAAGAGTTTAAAATATTATTATTGCATTACTTTATTTCTTCATATAAAGATGCTATCTGAGATCAATAGTGTCCCACCAATTTTATTCATTTGCATATGTAGTGTCTGTCTGTAGCAAAATTCAATTCAATTGAAAGAGACTTCAGATACAGTATTAGGGGACCACTAAGGTCTATATAAAAGAGACTTCAGATACAGGTTTAGGGGACCACTAAGGTCTATATAAAAGAGACTTCAGATACAGTATTAGGGGACCACTAAGGTCTATATAAAAGAGACTTCAGATACAGTATTAGGGGACCACTAAGGTCTATATAAAAGAGACTTCAGATACAGTATTAGGGGACCACAAAGGTCTATATAAAAGAGACTTCAGAAACAGTATTAAGGGACCACTAAGGTCTATATAAAAGAGACTTCAGATACAGTATTAGGGGACCACAAAGGTCTATATAAAAGAGACTTCAGAAACAGTATTAGGGGACCACTAAGGTCTATATAAAAGAGACTTCAGATACAGTATTAGGGGACCACTAAGGTCTATATAAAAGAGACTTCAGATACAGTATTAAGGGACCACAAAGGTCTATATAAAAGCATCCAAAAAGCAGCATGTAATAGGACCTTTAAACACAGAAACACAGCGACATCTGGTGGTCTGCAGAACATACAGCAGCCCTTAAGAAGGGCCGAAGCACCACAACACCTCTCAGATATGAACAGTTTCAGTGTTGGTCAAGTTACTTGGAAATAGTAATTAGTTACTGATTACTGATTACTTCTCCAAGAAAGTAATCCAGTTACTTTACTGATTACTTATTTTCAAAAGTAATTAGTTACTGTACTAGTTACTTTACTAAGTTACTTTTCAAAAACATGCGTCGGATCGATTCAGAGTCAACAGTGGAAATTGGCAGCATGTCCTCGACAATATAGCCAGCGACGAGCTTCTTCAGTTCAGCGGCACTAAGTCCTGTTGCTTTTATTATCCGTGTCGCTGTCTATTTTCACCTGTTTAGCCCACGGAGGTTCGCCCGGTAGAGCTGGATGTAGCCGCAGCAGTCATGTCAGTTGGGGGTTCAGGTTTTTTTTCCAGTGAGTTTCACATTCCTGTGCCGGCTTGCTAGGGGCTTGCTCTCCAAGTGTAATTTTTCGCTGTAGATAAAAGTACAGCGGACGCTGATGTTTTTGTCACCTTTAACCGAGTCAAACTCAAAGTAATGTCGGTACTTCAAAGCATTAAACGCTGCGCGGTCCTGCTCTCTCCCGCGCCCCATGTTGTCTCTTGTTCAACACTACACATGTCGGTGTTTACCACTGACGTCGCGGCGCTCATACGTTGCCACTCACGAGACAACGAGTCTCACGAAACAAAATCACGGTTAAGTAACGCAGTAACGCAGCCTGCTGACGGGGAAGTAACAGTAATCTAATTACTGTTTTTGCAATTGTAATCCCTTACTTTACTCGTTATTTGAAAAAAGTAATCGGATTACAGTAATGCGTTACTTCTAACGAGTTACTGCCCATCAGTGAACAGTTTTTTATGTGCAACAAACGTTTCACGTGCCTCCGTGTCATATTCAATATTCAGGATTATCATAGAAACAGGCAATATATTTAAGATTAAAAGAGTAAGAGTTAGTAGGTTAACGCTTGTGTTGTCCTCGGGTCAAATTTGACCCCTTTTCAAAGTGTCTATATATCAAAAATACGGGTTTCTTTCAACCAAATTTCCCAAAAATAACATGGTGACAGTTCCGTACAGGAAACGGGCTGTAATTATGCATCAACATACAGTACGTTCCTCTGATCTTAACTGGTAGCTAAAATAATTCATAATTTCTGGGTCTTTTAACAAAAAAAATGTAGGCAGAATTTAATAAGAATTAGTTTGTTTGTGGTGGTGATGGCGCAGTGTAAGCTATACGACACATGGGCTACCTTTGGTGTGGGAGATGCGGGTTCGAATCCCATTGGAGTACATCAACCAATGTGTCCCTGAGCAAGGCACTTAACCCATAGTTGCTCCAGAGGCATGCAACCTCTGATATATATAGCAATTATAAGTCGCTTTAAATGACATGTAATGTTTTATTGACCATGACTTCCAAAAAAAAGTGTAAAACTAGCAATGATTAGTTGGAATGAAGTTGGCTAAGAAGATGTAACACAGAATCAGGTGATACTTTATACTTTATGCTTAATACTGGTTTATAAATCACTAAACGGTTTAGGGCCAAAATACATTTCTGATCTGCTACACTATGAGCCACCCAGACCTCTCAGGTGGTCTGGGACAGGTCTACTACACTATGACCCACCCAGACCTCTCAGGTGGTCTGGGACAGGTCTACTACACTATGACCCACCCAGACCTCTCAGGTGGTCTGGGACAGGTCTACTACACTATGACCCACCCAGACCTCTCAGGTGGTCTGGGACAGGTCTACTACACTATGACCCACACAGACCTCTCAGGTGGTCTGGGACAGGTCTACTACACTATGACCCACCCAGACCTCTCAGGTGGTCTGGGACAGGTCTACTACACTATGACCCACACAGACCTCTCAGGTGGTCTGGGACAGGTCTACTACACTATGACCCACACAGACCTCTCAGGTGGTCTGGGACAGGTCTACACTATGACCCACCCAGACCTCTCAGGTGGTCTGGGACAGGTCTACTACACTATGACCCACCCAGACCTCTCAGGTGGTCTGGGACAGGTCTACTTGTTGTCCCCAGAGTCAGAACTAAACAGGGGGAAGCAGCGTTCAGTTTTTATGCTCCACATATCTGGAACAAACTCCCAGAAACCTGCAGGTCCGCTGCAACTCTCAGTTCTTTTAAATCTAAGCTAAAGACCTATCTTTTTGATGTTTCTTTTCTTTAAATAATCTATTTTATTAACTTTAATTTCTTATACTGCACTGTAACTTTTATTCTTATACTGCACTATCACTTTTATTCTTGTCTTTTAATGTTTTTTAATTTGTTTATTAATGTTTTTAAATTGTTTTTAATTGTCTTCTAACTGCTAAGTGTATCTTTAATGTTTTATGTAAAGCACTTTGAATTGCCCTGTTGTTGAAATGTGCTATACAAATAAAGCTGCCTTGCCTTGCCTAATAAAACAGGCAAAACAGTCAATTTTTTGCCATGGTTGAAGACAACACAAGGGTTAAAAAAGAAAGAAAGAAAGAAAGATAGAAAGAAAGATAGAAATAAAGATAGAAAGAAAGAAAGATAGATAGAAAGAAAGAAAGAAAGAAAGAAAGCTAGAAAGAAAGAAAGATAGAAAGAAAGAAAGATAGAAAGAGAAAGAAAGAAAGAAAGAAAGAGAAAGAAAGAAAGAAAGAAAGAAAGAAAAAGATAGAAAGAGAAAGAAAGAAAGATAGAAAGAAAGATAGAAAGAAAGATAGAAAGAAATAAAGAAAGAAAGATCGAAAGAGAAAGAAAGAAAGATAGAAATATAGAAAGAAAGATAGAAAGAAAGAAAGAAAGATAGAAAGAGAAAGATAGAAAGAGAAAGAAAGAAAGATAGAAAGAAAGATAAAGAGAAAGAAAGAAAGATGAAAGAAAGATAAAGAGAAAGAAAGAAAGATTGAAAGAAAGAAAGAAATAAAGAAAGAAAGATAGAAAGAGAAAGATAGAAAGAGAAAGAAAGAAAGATAGAAAGAAAGATAGAAAGAAATAAAGAAAGAAAGATAGAAAGAGAAAGAAAGAAAGATAGAAATATAGAAAGAAAGATAGAAAGAGAAAGAAAGAAAGATAGAAAGAAAGATAGAAAGAAATAAAGAAAGAAAGATAGAAAGAGAAAGAAAGAAAGAAAGAAAGATAGAAAGAAAGATAGAAAGAAATAAAGAAAGAAAGATAGAAAGAGAAAGAAAGAAAGATAGAAATATAGAAAGAAAGATAGAAAGAAAGAAAGAAAGAAAGAAAGAAAGAAAGAAAGATAGAAAGAGAAAGATAGAAAGAGAAAGAAAGAAAGATAGAAAGAAAGATAAAGAGAAAGAAAGAAAGATAGAAAGAAAGATAAAGAGAAAGAAAGAAAGATAGAAAGAGAAAGAAAGAAAGATAGAAAGAGAAAGATAGAAAGAGAATGAAAGAAAGATAGAAAGAAAGAAAGATAAAGAGAAAGAAAGAAAGATTGAAAGAAAGAAAGAAATAAAGAAATAAAGAAAGAAAGATAGAAAGAGAAAGATAGAAAGAGAAAGAAAGATAGAAAGAAAGATAGAAAGAAAGAAGCGCTTTCTGAAGCACCGGTGACGTTTGAAGCTGCGGACGTCATCAGTCACGTGGTATTTCCTCATTCGGCACGAGCTCCGAAACCGAGCGAGCGCTGCACAGAAGTGAACCGTGAAACAAGCGTCGGATCCTCGGTCTCATCCGCCCGTCTCTGTGGCTCCCCAACACTGTGGCTCAAGGGCTAAAAGGCAGAGCAGATCCTGTGACCTCCCGGCTGTTTGTCTGTTCAAGATGGCCGCTCGAGTGGGGAATTTACACACATCTCTCCAATAAAACTAATCCAACAGCTAGCTTAGCTTTAGCTTGCCACCCAACTTTCACTGCCTTATCAGAGAATGAGACGACGATACGGGCGACGTTTGTTCCGATTTTAAAACGGATCATGAGCTCAATTGTTGAGGAGGACGTCGGAGTTATGGAATAAAACAAGTGCTGGTAAGGTATTCACAAACAAAACCAGGTTAACCCACAGTAAGCTAGCTCCAGTAGCCGGCTAACGCGTCCAATAATAACTAATAGGCTAACTTTAGCCTCACCTGCTTAAATCACGTTCACTCCAGGTGACAAACAACCGACTGTTTATTAATGGCTGACGTTAAAGAGCCTTAAACAGTTAGCTACAGGCAGCCATGTAATTAACACTCGAGCTAAGTGTTGAGTGTGTTTGTTGTGGTGAAATGTTACCTGCTAACGTCAACGGTTTTATATGTGTTGTTAGCTCACTGTTGTGCCTTTGGGTTAGTTAGCCTGTTTGCTAATCCTGAACCAAGGTAACTGTGTTAAACGGAATAGAAAGAAAGTAAGACAGACA